>PVLA01000570.1:159203-513174 GCA_004027455.1 Hydrochoerus hydrochaeris | reverse complement strand
CCCATCCTGGGCTCTGATCCAGGCCATAGGATTTCATGGTAAGGGCTGGGGATTTAGCTCAGCAGCACAAGCGCCTGTCTGGCAAGCGGAAGACTGTGAGTTCAATGCCCTGGCACAAAGAAAGAGAGAGAGAGAGAAAGAGAGACAGAGAGAGAGACAGAGAGAGAGAGAGAGAGAGAGAGAGAGAGAGAGAGAGAGAGAGAGGAAAGGAAAAGAAAGAAAAGAAAAGAAAAGAAAAGAAAAGAAAAGAAAAGAAAAGAAAAGAAAAGAAAAATTGAAAAAGAATTTCACCATAAACCTCCAAGTCCCATTCCCAACCAGAAGGTGGCGCCTTGCCCCTTCTCCATACTTAGGTTCCCTTAGCTTTAGGCCCTGCTCAGAGCCTTAAGGCACAGTCAAGCCCCCAAGGCCTGGCTTATCTCAGAGCTCAAATCTCACCGTCCTTCCCCATCCACCCCAGCCTGGAATCCTGGATCCTTGCAGCTAAGAACATGTGAGATCCTTCCCAGGCTTGATTTCCACCTCCTCCCTCACCCTCTCCACATCTGGGTGAGCAGCAGAGGCCAGATGCTCTGGGTGAGCCTCCAAATCCACCTCTACCCCCAACCCCCCACCCCAGGCCCCTGAGGCCACCCTCTGTCACCTGTAGAAACTTGGTGTGTGGGGTGCTCAGGCTGCTGGCTGGGCTTGCACAGAGGGACATGGGAGAGGGGAGGAAGAGGAGAGCGAGCTGGCGTAGCTGCCCCTCAGCCCTCAGCCCAGCCAAGCTCTCCTCCCTCAAGCCACAGCTCCTGCCCACTCAGCCCCCTGCTATACTGTCTATGGGCTCCGGGGTACCCCTGCTTCTAAGTGAGTTTCCTTATCACTTTGCAGACTGTCCCTTTGTTACTAAACTGTCCTGATTTACCCAACTTGAGTGTCACCTAATTCCTAAATATGCAAGGAAGTTGCCCCAGTCCAACAGAAATACCCCTATCCCCACCCCCAGCCCTCACCCCAAACCAGTGAACCCCAAGAGGTCAGACCCACGTGGGGAGGCCACCAGCTTACAAAGTTGTCTTTATTGGCTTCTTGCTGCTTCACAGAGCATCCTGGTCTATCCCTCCCAGGAATGTGGCTTTTGAGGAGATAAATACTTATTTTGCCCCCCCGCACTTTGGTAGGGGGAGATTTAATAAAAATAGTAATATAATAACAATAATAACTGATCCATAATAAAATGCCCCTATGTTCCCTAATACATAGTTGGTTGAAGCTTTGAGAAAAAGGAATCCCCTTTTCTGGGAAGGGCCAGTGAGTGCCTGGAGACCCTCGGGTGGCCCTGCCGGGTGTCCATCTCCCATCGGGAAGCCCATATAAATACCCCCCATCCCATCCCTGCCTAGAACTCTTCTCCCCTGGCAGATAAGCTGACAGCATCAGTCTTGCTCCCAATCCCACCAAACCCTCTCTGGAGAAAGGACCCCCAGGCCTGGTGCTCTGCCCAGCTCTCTTCCCTACCCCTGCTCTCTCTCTTCACATCTCCTTCTTAGTCCTCTTCATCTCTCACCTCCTCTGCACGGCTTCTGTTTCCTTCCCATTACTCCCCCTCCCCCTCTACTCTGCCTCTCTCCTGCCTTCTTCACCTACTTTCTTCCTCCTCTTCTGTCCTTTGCTTGAATCACAGCCTTTCCTTTTTTTTTTAAGTACCTGTCTTTCCCACCCTGACCTTCAGCAGATGCCCTGACTTGCCCCATCTCAGCCTCTGCTAGGGGCCTGCCAGTGTGCAGACAGGACGCCTGGTGGCTCCAAGGACCCTGTGCTCCTCCTGGCCCTCATCCCAATGCTTCCAAGCTTCTTCCCAGGGCTTGGCACTGGGATGAAGCGCTTTGGCACAATTAACCCTGGACACCAGGGCTGTTCTATCCCCAGTGGCCAGCACAGGATGGGATGGGAGCCGAGGGAAAGGGGGGATGAAGATGGGGAACAGGATCCCTACTGCTGAGAGCCCAGGCCAGCCTCCCAGGCACCGCCCCACCCTGACCCTCCCTGAGTCTGTGTGTTCACGTGTCCCGGCCAGCCGGGGTATGGAGCTCCTGGCTCCCTCACATCTTTCCATCTTGGTATGGGGTGGGCCCCGCCAGTGGGTATCACAGGGAGCTCTCCGACTCAGGGGCTGCAGGGAGGCTCCGGGGCCTCTCTGAGACCTGGAAGGGAGAGGAGAGGAGATCAGGTAGGAACAGCAGAAGGACTCCATAGTCACTAGGCCATGCCGCCCAGATGCCTTCCTGACACTCAGGGCCTTGGAGGAAGTAACCTATGCTGTGTTGTTGGGGGAACTGGGTCCCTGGAGAGTGAACACTTACTGAACTGTGAAGGAACCCATACCCCTGTTTGCTTACTCCATTGTGGATTCAGTCAACAAGCATGCTTTACTCTGGTCAGAGTAAAACCTGACCCTCAAGGAACCCACAGGTGAGTAGAGAGGACAGGCATCCAGAAGAAAACCACAGCACAGCAGAAGACACAGTGACCACTGGACCAGGTGGCTAGGAACACTTCTTTGAAGGTGACAGTGGTGGCCAGGCAGCCTGGGACCAATCAGGTTAAGGACAGAGAAGGACATTGGAAGGAGAGGCGTGTGCTGGGGGCAGTTTGGGACTTGGCTGGAGGGGCAGTGAGGACCTTCTCAGCTATTCTCAGGTCTTCCCTGTTCCAGCCAGAATGGATGGCTCCATCCTGACTGGGTTACTTGCAGGGGCTGGCAGGGGCTGGGGGTGTCGCTCCTCAGCTGCGTGCTGGCCTAGCATTGCCAGGCCCCTGGGCTCAGCCTCAGCACGGAATGAGGTTGAGAATATTCGCTAGAGCACCTCTCTTGGGGCACTGTCCCCGTATGTCAAGCACTGTGCTCAGCCCTCCCCCGTAGCACCACCTCCTTTTATAGGTGAGATTAGCTCCAGAGTAGTCAGAACTGAGAGTGCCACGACGCGCCTCACCCAGCCTGCGAGGGGTGAGGGAGATAGTGCGGAGGGCAGGTGGCCTCAGACAGGACGGCCGCCCCGGGGGATGGGCGAGGGCAAAGTTCCTCCCCGGCTCACCTTTGTCAGGGGGGCCGCAGGGCTCAGAGGCCCCTGGGGACAGGACACTGATTCGCTGGACAGAGATGTCCAAGGTTTCCTCTTCACTGCTGCAGGAGCGGGATGGGTGAACAAAATGCCTAGGTCACATTTGAGACCCGAAGTGGGTGGGGACCAGGGGCAAGGCGCGGAGTCCCGGAGGCTGTGGGGCTGCCCTTACGCGAGTCTGCATCCCTAGGGAGGCTGTCCCTGCCCACGGACGTGGGAAGCCGCGACGCCTCTGAGAAGCTGTGGGGCCGCTGTGGGCCGGAGCCACGGGCACCTTTGGCCTTCTCTTCCGGAGCCTGTTAGGGGACAGTGCACAGGGTCTGGAACTCGGGCGCCCAACAGACCAGATCAATGGGCCTTTACCAGGGGGCGGCCTCACAGCGGCCAGGTAACCATAGAGGCCTGTGATTGGCTCCTGCGTACCAAGAAGGCCAGTTATTGGTTCTGAGGGACTCACCCTGGCGCTCGGCCTCCCATCCATGGGCCCCATATGCACCAGATGGTTGAAGTTAGTGGGTGGTGAGATGAGCTTAGAGCGCACGAAGGGGTCCTTCAGCATCTCTCTGCGGGCAGAGCGGGTATCAGAGAGCAGAGAAACAAAGGCAATGCCTCCCGCATCCTCTCTGGAAGGTCGCCGGGCAGATGGTCCCGCCCAGCCCCAGCTGCCACACTGCGCATGCTCACCTGCGCTGCTGCAGCCGCTGCTCATCCGACACGCGGAAGAACCACCTGCGTTTGCTCTTGGTGCGAAACAGCTGGCGTCGGCTGTTGTCAGTGAGGTCAGGGATATGGAACTCGTCCTTTTCTGTGGGAGAAATGGAGAGCTAGGGTCCCTCACAAGTTCGCAGAGCCCGGAAGCTGACCCTCGGGGTCACACACCCGCACGTGTGTAGGTGATCACACCCAGGTGTACATACGCCCCCCTCACCTGCCAGCCGGTTCCTGAGGTAGGTCAGGCGGACCTTCTCAGTGCCGTAGAGGAACAGGGAGCCCTCTGGATTGAGAGGCCGCACCTGGGAGAGCAGGCACAGAGGTGAGGCTGTGCTGCCCCAGCCCACCGCAGCGGGCCCCTGCGGATCTGGGCAAGCCTTCACCTTCTTGAGCGGCACAGTCTGCACCCACTCTGCTCTCCTCACGTCAAACACGTCAATGGAGTTCTCGCAGAACACTGTCAGGTAGGGAGCTGTGTAACCTGCCAGTGGGAAACCACTGTATTGTGTGGGCCCTAGGCAAGGCAGGCACCCCTCTCTGAGATCGTTTACCCCCTTGTTCCACGGTGCCCTATCCAAGCAGACTGCCACACCCATCCAAAGCCTTTGCTCTGAAGAATCCCAGCTACTCCACCTGACTCCCTAACACTGAGCTAACAACCACGTCTACTGGCCCACACCCACAAGGTGCCAAACCTTGTGTTCATTCTGGCTTAATTCTCCAACAATGCTGAACAGGTACTACTGCTATCACTCCTAATTTACCGAGGAGGAAATGGAGACCCCCAAAGCCAGGGAATAATCACCCAGCCAGTGGGGTGCAGATGGGATTTGGCCCCAGAAATCTGGGTATGACACCTACCATACCACTCCAAACCCACCCCAAAAGAACCATTGCCCCTGAAGGAAGCTCTCTCTCCTGTATCCCTAACTAGGTACCAGATCACCCCACTGCCCCATTCATTCAGTCATCCCTCCAAAAATCCACAGCTCTTGGGCGTGCATGTCTGGGCTTGGTGTAGGATGTAAAAAAACCTAGTTCCAACCCATTCTGTGGGCCCCCAGTGCACCAGACCAGCACTGATATGGGTGATAAGAGCCAGGACAGAGGTCTGAACAAAGAGGTAGGGAAGCAAAGAGAAGCAAACGACCAGCGACAGGGACTGGCAGGGCAGGGGCCATGAGGGCAGAAATGGTGATAGCAATCACGGTGGTCATTTGTGCAGTGGCTTCTAGCTCTGGGGCCTGCAGCACTGCTATTGGAGATGAACTTGTTAAGAGTTTGCCAGACACAGGACAAAGGAGGTCAGGTCAGGTAGGGGGAGAACAGAAGCAAAAACACAAAAGACAAAGGTCCCACAAGCCACCGGGACAGAACAGGAAGCACCAAGCTCTGAAATTTGGGCAGGACTGAGTTTCCTCTGACACACACAGGGACTGGCACCACCCAACCAGCCTCCACCGGCCTTACCCCAGCCAATGGGTGCCACTGGCCACAACAGCTCATGGCTGCGTGACTTGCGGCCGGCGCCGTCCACGTAGACACCAGCGGTGGTGAACAGCAGGAGGAGCTCATTGAGGCTGAGTTCCACGACACCCAGGGCCTCACCCAGGCCCCCTCGGCATGGTGGCAGCTCCTCAGGTGCCAAGCTGGCCCCCAGGGCTAAGGGCGCAGCCTCATTGAGCAGTGGGTAGAGAGCGAAGGCACCTGCCGCACCCACACACAGGCGGTCGCCCAGCAGCCCCAGGCTCTGCACAGGTGCGGGTGCCTGCAGCTCCCGGATGCGACGCTGCCAGGGCCCTGGTCCTGGGCCCAGTTGGTAGCAGAGTACCTGCCGTTTGACAGCCACGCAGAGCACAGGGGTTCGAGCCTGCAAGATGCGCCCAGCTGCCAGGACCTGGCAGCCTCGAGACTCGGGGATCTTGGCACCTGCTGCCTCCGTGCTCTCCAGCTCAGCCAAGGCAAAGAGGCGCACACTAGGGCCACGGCCGCACAGCACAACCAGCAGGCCCGCAGAGGGACTCAGGGCCAGCTGTTGCACTCGGCGGCACTCCCCTACCTGGAAGATGTCTGCAGGGTCGAGAGGAGAGAGGAATAGGTGTATGAGAACCCACCCAGTCCCCGCCTCCTCTTTGCACTGGAGTTGGTGCCACCCATGCCCACCCTGCCCAGCCCTGCATGTACCATTGTTGTGCAGGTGGATCACAAACAGCCCCTCCTCGGTGCCCAGGGCAAGCCGCTCCTGGTCTGGTAGAGGGTGGGATAGGGTAAAAGGTCAAGGGTCAAGGATCAGAGGCCCAGCCCAGGATCCACCTGCCCTTACTGAGACTGATTCTCTTTTTTTTTTTTTTTTCTGGTTTGGTTATTTGAGACAGGTCTCACTATATAGCCCAGGCTGGCCTTGAACTCACAGAGATCCATCTGCCTCAGTCTCTTGAGTGCTGGAATTACAGGCTTGTGCCATCATGCCTGGCCTGACCCTGACTTTCTTGAGGTCATAGGGATGGTGATCCTGTACAGTGTCCTCTGTCACTGGACCCTTCTCTCCTGTAGCAACAAGCTCCAATGGGGAAGGTCCAGTAGCAGGGGTCAGCTGAGAGGCCCACCATCTCCCTGTGGGATTCTGGGTACTGCATGTCATGGCCTAAAGCCTCACTTTCCCCTAATGTAAACTGAGAGCACAGCTGCAGTGAGAAAGTGATGAAGTACTGCAAGCCAAGCGCAGAGCAGAGCCGGTTACTCAATAGACAACATTGTCCCCTCTGGCTCCCTATTGTCCCAAGAGACCCACATAGTCTCTCCTGTGGCTCCAGTGCCAAGCGGCTGCAGGGCTGAAGCTGTCAGGGGAAGCCAAAGAGCTCTGGTTCATCTGTCTTTCCTTGCAGTTGATGATGGGGGGGAACTGCTGAGACCCAGGTGTCCACCGCTCCCCTGTGGTCACCAGCTGCTATACAGCAGCAGGAGTGAGCCTCTCATTTGGCCCTGTATAAAGCCTTTTCTCCTTCTTACATGATAATGTTTTAGGTAAAGCAGAATGTGAGACAGAGAGCGACAGAGTGGAAAAGCCAGGCCCTCACTGTGCTGGCTTTCCACATACCCTGGCAGAGGAGGGATGTGTCGTGAGGGTATGTGTGCAAGGCAGAGTCCCCAGCTCAAGGCTGCAGGGAACAGCCTCTGACAGTGGCCTTCACCTCTGCGCCTGTGCCAGCCCCTCCCTGGAGGCCCAGACTCCTCCCCCAGCCTGCTCAGAGGGGCACCCCCTGCCCCGGGCTCACCAATGACAGCGGCGCACAGTGTATGGGGCAGCAGAGGCAGCCCGTTGTCATAGGCCTCCTTGAGTGTGTACACAGGCCGGGGCCTCGGCCTTGCCTCCAGCAGCAGCCGCTGCAGCTCACCCAGCACCTGCAACCAGCGCTCACGCTCCCCCTCGCTCTCCGCCAGCAGCAGCACAGTGCACGTGGTGGGTGGCACCGTCAGCTGGGAGGCTGTCACCTGTGGGCAGGGACACAGGCTAGAGGGCTGTGGACTGAGAGCCATCCATCCTTCCTCCCTTCCTTCCATCAGCGGACACTCGCTGTGTGTGCGTTCGCCAGGTGCAGTGCTGGGCATGTCCTAGAGCAGGGGATGAGTCACACGGGACACTCAGATAAGCAGGGGGCCACGTCCACAGCCCTGCAACCTGGGCCACAGTAGTGGAAGGACAGGACCTGGAACATGGAGAAGGCCCCTAAGCCAGGCCAAGAGGTGCAGGACAACAGCTCAGGGGATGAGCTGACTTCCTAGGAGGAAGTCAGTACAGGTGAGGGATGGAGCGGGAAAAGGTAGCGTGCAGAGGAGAAGAATCCGACACCATAAAGGAGGTGTGCACAGGCACAGGGACTCGGAACTGGAGGCAGCAAGCTGAGGCCAGAAGTGTGGAGGTGCTGGTGCTGCTGTGGGGCCAGATCTGTGGGGCCTCACAGCCTGGTCAGGAGCCTCGTGATGGTGCTGGGAGGTCACGCAAGGCCCCAAACAAGGCACATTTCTGTGGCAAGTTGATGGTGGCTGCAGGATGAAGTCTACTGTGGTATCCACGTGAAGGTGAAGGTGGGGGGCCATGAACGGTGGCTGCGGTGGGGAGGATGGCGGGGTCTGTCCTGCCCGAAACACTCACCCTGAAGATGCGCGGCAGATCCCTGGATTGGGCATGGATAACGTCGGAAGCCAGGACAGGGATGGCAGAGAACTGGGGATCCCTGGGAGGTGCAGGGGACAGTCAGAGGTGGTACTGTCTCTGGCTGCCCTTCTCACCCCACTGGTCATTTGCCCCAAGCCCCTGCCCACACCCACCTCAGGTCCAAGGCTTGCAGGAGGGCAGCACTTGCTGGGCTGGCTCGAGGGTCAGGGGCATCAAACAGTAGTAGGCGTGAGTCACTGAGAGCAGCGTACACCCGCTGCCAGCCCCGCCGGACACCGGAGGGCCGCGGCACCTGGGGGAGGCAGGCATGGGAGGGCTGCCCAGGCCCTCAGCCCTTCTAGCCCCCCACCCCACTCCCTAGCCCCTGCTCACCGACAGGAAGCCCTCATAGGCGGTGCCTGTGCCTGTTTCAGGGTGCACTCCCAGGGCCGTACGGAAGAGGTCAGGGGGGACAGGGCAGGGTGGTGCCTGTGGGGCACAGGTTGAGTGACAGAAGAAACCGCAGGCTGCAGGGAAAGCAGAGAAGATGAATGGTAAGACTGAGCCAGGGTCTGAGCCTGCCCAGGCCCATTTCCCTGGAGGCCACAATGGTACCTAAGCTGTCACCAACTGCCCATAAGTGGAGAAAAAACCCAAGAGGGAGAAATTAGACCAGGAGGTGCCAGTGACCTTGGGTGGGGAGTTACAGCCTAGGGCTGTCAGAGTCACACTCGGGGACTGTGGTTGGAACACAGGAGGAAGGTGTATGTGGGGGGAGTTCTCACCATCACAGCCCAGGCCTTGGCGGCCCAGGCCCAGCATCAGCGAGGTGCAGCGGAGACACTTGGTGGGGGATAGGAAGCTCCGGGGGCGCAGCGTGTGTGAGCTGGGCTGTGATGGGGTACATGCCATCACCTGCGCAGGCAGGGTCAGGCAGGCAAGGGGCTGAGCCAGGCGGCTGCCACCTCTGAGCCCCAGTAAGTCTATGGAAGCAAACTCACTGCTTGCTGCCTCTGACCCCCAACTTGGGCTGCCAGTCACGGTGCCCATGGAGGGCCCCCGGCAGGTCCGCGGACACCAGCACAATGGCTTGGTGCTCCCTCCCTACTCTGCCCTCAGCACTGACCTTAGCAGGGAGGCCTTCTGCAGGGGTGGCAGTGACAGCAGGCACCCAGGGGAACTCGGCCTGCAGGAGAGCACAGGAGCAGATGAGAAGGGTGGGGTGCAGGGCACCCAGCTCCCGCCTCCGGGGCTCCTGCCTGTGCTCACCCCCCTGCGCAGGCTGTGGCGGCCCTCTGGCCTCAGCTCTGGCTCTACCCCAGGCTTTGGGGTTTCTCCTGAGATGCCAGAGTCCTTAGCGGAGTCCTTCTGGGGACCAGAGAGAAAGGGACAAAGTGAAGGCGCCTTTGCCTCTCCCCTGACCCCTCCCCAGCCAGCCCCTCCACCCGGCTCTTACTTCTGTGCTTCGGAAGGACAGGAAGGGGATGAGGGAGTTGGAGGGCTT
This sequence comes from Hydrochoerus hydrochaeris, assembly GCA_004027455.1. Classification (NCBI taxonomy): domain Eukaryota; kingdom Metazoa; phylum Chordata; class Mammalia; order Rodentia; family Hydrochaeridae; genus Hydrochoerus; species Hydrochoerus hydrochaeris. The sequence goes on along the minus strand of PVLA01000570.1, from coordinate 503,699 downwards.
GGTGTCTGCAAACAGAAAGCATGGGCCGCTCAGGGCGAGGCCCCTGGCCTGAGGGACCAAGAGTAGCAGGGGCCCCGGTTCCACCCTCCATGAACCTGGATGTCACCACAAGCTCTGGGGTCAGGGAGGCCTGGCACACAGCAGGTGCTCCATAAAGGAAGGGGAACAGATGCTGAGGCACGGTGCAGAGCAAGGCGGGAGCGGGACACCAGCTCTGCTTAGCAGGAGCACAGGCCACTCACCCCTCGGCCCTCGGGCCCGCAGCTCCTCCCGTAGAGCAGCCAGCTCCTGCTGCAGGGCCTGGTTCTGCTTCTCAGCCTCCTCCAGGCGCCTGTGGGGGAAGGGACAAAGGCTCGCCACAGGCCTCTGCATGGGACCCAGGCCTGGGGCACATGCCTTCTCTGGCCTCACCGCTCGGCCTGCAGCTGGGCCTCCTGCACCTGCGTCAGCTGCTCCTGCAGCCCCTGCTTGGCTCGGATCTCGGCATCCAGCGCTGACTGCAGCTCCAGCCGTGCTGAGGCCTCCATCTTCTGCAGACGCCGTGCCTTCCACTGGTGGTCCTGGTGGCCACGGGGCACACCCATAAGATGCCCTCTGGGCCTGACTGCCTTGGAAATTCCCTCCTACTAGTGCACGCTGCTGCCCATGCCACTCAACCAGGCCCAGCCTCAGCTTTGCCAGCCCTCCACTCCCACCCCAAGGTAAGTCAGAGGCTCACCAGAGGCCGGGTGGTGATCGTCTGGGTGCCCACATTCCGTAAGAACTCCAGCTCCTCAGCCATCTTGGTGGCCAGGGCCTGCAAGTAGCCTCGAGAGACCTTCTCATCATTTACCCTGATTGGGAAGGGGCTCAGGGTCAAGAGCCAGGCACCCAGACTTGCCCAAGGGGCCTCCCTAGCCCAGTAGCACCCACCAGCTGAGGATGTCTGCGATCTGGGCCTCCCAGTTGCTCTCGGTCTCCCGCCGCTCACCCTCCAGCCGCTGCTTGGTCTGCAGCTCCTGCTCCAGCTCCTCAGCCAGCTGGGGGCCAGTGGAAGGTGGGCTCGGTCCCTAGGTGGCCCTGCAGCCAGGCCATCCGCCAGGCCCCCAAACCCTGCCAGGCTCCCCTCAAATACCCCATCACCTTGAGCCCCATCTGTGCCTCCACCCTTCTCATCTGCTCCAGCCAGCCAGGCCCCGGCAGCCCTGTCCCCCAGCCCTGCCAGCACCCTCCCTGTCCCTTGCCCATCTGTCACCAGTGCTCTGCCACCCACCCTGCTTACCCGCTCCTGCTCCCGGCTCAGCCTCTGGTTTTCCTCGCGCAGCTGGCACAGAGCGTCCTCCTTCCCGCTGGACCTGGGAAGCAGAAAGCCAGGGCCGTGGCTGTGATGGTGGCTGTACAGTCCTGCCAGTCCAGCCCCATCCTGCCAGCCCTGATGCCTGCTCACCCATGGCTGCCAGCCTGTTTCAGTTGTTCCCGCAGGGTGGCCACCTCCTTGAGGAGCTGGGCCTCGTGAGGGTCCTCTTCAGATGGTCCGGTGCCGTTGGTCTCAGAGGCCACATGGATGGTCTTGAGGACATGCAGAAGAATCAGGGCAGACCCAACAGACCACCCCAGGCAGGACACAGGCCCAGCCCTGCGGGCTTCAGGGGCTCAGGCTGAGGGGGACACCTCCTGCCAGGGAGCAAGACCCCACTACCTTGGCCTGAGAGGACTCCTTCTCAAGGCTTTGCTTGTGTTGTCCCCGGAGCCTTGTCACCTCCTGGCTCAGGGTGGCCACCTGGGTTTCCAGCTGTGACAGGGTATAGAGGTGGGCCAGTATGACTTTGCCCACCTCAACCCCTCTGCTCCACCTTGCCACAGACCTGCAGGATCTGACTGCCACACTGGGCTCCCAAATGCCCCTTTCTTGCCACAGTGTCCTAGGTCAGTCTCCACCAACCACATAGGAGGTGCGAGGGCACATGGTGTCTCCAGCACTGTAGGCTCCCCAGGCCTCCTCCCATGCTGGCCGCCACTGGGGCTGGGCTCAGCTGTTCTCCCCTCCCCTTCCGCTCCCACCACCTACCTCCCTCCTGGCATCCCAGACTTCCTCCACCTGGGAGCTCAGCGCCTGGATCTGGCTGGCGGTGGCCGCCTCTTTCTCCTGGGCCTCCCGCAGCCTCAGCAGCAGCTCCTCCTGTAGGCTCTGGGCTCGGCACAGCTCTTGTGCCTGTGCCTGTAGCCCTGCCCGAGCCTCGGCTAGCTCCTGGGCATCCGGGGTACAGAGGATGAGGCCTGGTCAGTCTCTGTGATATGTAGCCCTGGGCCACCTGCCTGCCTTACCTGGGGAGCTGGCTCTTACCTGCTGGAGTTGGTCTTTCTCCTGCTGTAGGTCACTGACTTGGCCTGGGCTATCAACAGAGGACTCACCCATCTGAGACAAGTAGGCCTTGCTGTCCCTCAGCATCTCTGACAGGAAAAGCCACTGAGTCCCAGGTTGCTGACCACCCTGCCTCAGCTAGGTCCTCTACATGCAGAATCTCACAGAACCATTCCCTTCACAAGATCACAGAGCACATGCAGAGGGGGGACAGCACTGGGACCGGGGGGACTTGGCATGGGCTGTGCCAGGATGGGGAGGGTTACCTGCCAGCTTCCCTCTCAGGGTCTCCACTTCCTTCTGCAGCCGTGTCAGCTCCTGGTGGTCTGGGGGTCCAATGGTTGAGTAGCCAGGCCTGGAGCAGCAGCCCCAGGGCTCCCACACTCAGCCCTGCCCCAGCCGCTCTTGTACCTTGGTGCTCCCAGCTCAGCTCCACCTTCTCCTCTTCCAAACAGCGAAGCTTTTGCTCCTGGGGAGCTGCCAGCTCAGAGCTGCTCTCAGGACTGGGGCTGGGGGAAGGCAGGAGTAACGCAAGTTGGAAGAAACTCACCCCGCAAAGCCTTATCTATCCTCCTGCATTCAACCATTCATTCATTCAGGACCTCACCCCCACCCCGCACCACTCCTGGCCTAGGGCTGGACTCTGAGCCAGAACAGAAACAGACCTATCCAGACCCTGCTTTCAGGACAGCCTGGGCCATCCTGGTCTCATAAATTGTGTAGCCTTGGAGAGTCACCTAAAATGCCTGAGCCTCAGTTTCCTTGCAGGACAATGGGAAGTTATAACAGGGTCTCTTCCAAGGCCTGTTGGGAGGCCTGGATGAGGCGCTGGCCTGCTCAGAGCCCTCACCGATCTCAGCACTCCTGCTCAGGCCCCTGCTTCCTCCTTTGGGCGGCCACAAAAATAGGACTAGGGGATCCTCCTGCCCATTTTACAGAGTCATAGACTAAGGCTTAGGGTAGTAGAAGACCTTCATACTCCAAGTCCAGTGACTTTGAAACAGCAGTGCAGGGCGCTATGAGGGCCCCACACTGGGATGTGGCCCAGAGGAATAGCCGTGGCTTCTCCTAAACACTGATGATACAGAAGTGCCAGGAAACCATTCTATCCTCTTTCCCATGGTCCTGATGGGCTATACCAGAGTAATCCAGGTTGGTTTCTATCTATTAAAAAAATTCTCCCCATACAAAAGGACAAATGAAATAAGGCCCAGCAGGCGTGAGAGCTAGACTCACCAGCCAGAGGTATAGGTGAAGCCCACAAATGGCAGGTGATGACCAGAGAAGGATGCATGGGAGGGTGGTGGCAGGGTATCCTGCAGAAGGAAGAAAAGAGAGTCAAAGCCAAGTAGGCCCAGCTCTAGGATGAAGCTCAAGAAACAGGCTGAGGCAGGAGGATCAGTGCAAGTCTGAGGCTACCCTGGACTACACAGCAAGACCCTGTCTCTAAAAACAAAAACAAACAAACAAAAAAAGCAGGAATCCCCTGGAGACCAGCCCAACAGCTGCCTTCTTACTCAGGTATGATACCAGGAGCACAATACAGCCCCTACCAAAAATGGACTACAACTCCCATGAGCCCTTGAGAGTATGGTCTTCCAGGGACTGCTAGGAATTCTCTTCCCTATGTGAATTCTGGTTAATAGGATGACTCCTAGGGTCAAAGGCCTTCACTTGGTACAATCTGCTCAGGGTAAGTCAGCTGACCCAGGTGAATCACAATTCTCATGAGCACCTAGGGTCCAAAGGCCTCACCCCAGCCCAGCAACTGCTCTAGAGACTTCCGGAGGTTCCCAAAGCCCACCAAGAGCAAGGCAACAGCCTCCTGCAATGGCGTCTGCCACTCACAGGATGGTTAAGGGTGTCATCATCAACATCAAAGTTGGAGGTGTCCACAGGCCCTTGAAGCTCGGGGATGTAGGGGGCAGTGGTGGTCGGCAGCTGCTCCCAGTCCACACCCTCAAAGAAGGGATGGTTGCGGAAGTCATCCAGCCCGCCACGGCCCAGCCGATCCTCTTGGCGGCACAGCAGCTGGCGGATCAGGTCCTGGGCACTGGCTGGCACATCTGGCACGTCAGAGGGGAACTGCAAATGGTCCTGAGGGCCAGGGAAGGGAGCATGTGTCAGCTGGGGGCCCACTCTAGCGTGCTGACACCTCTCGCCACACAGACATGAGGGTCCCGCTGCCCTCCTGAGAACCACAGAGCCTGTGGCCAGACCTCATGGTTCATGATCTTGCCGTAGGTTTCCACCAGAGATTCCGCATAGAAGGGTGTTTCCCCAAAGAGCAGCTCGTAGGCGCAGACTCCCAGCGACCACCAGTCACACTGTGGGCCATAGTGGCCCTTTCCCTCCTCCATGGCCTGCAGGATTTCGGGGGAGATGTAGTCTGGTGTCCCTACTGCCACGGATGAATCCACCTGTAGGGGGAGGTGTGGTAGTCAAGCCTGGCACCTCCACTCTCCAGGGGCCGGACTGGGCCTGCGCTGCTTCCTGGGGCCTGACACACCCTTTCTGCTAGCCTGGGTGCCCCTCATCCCCTTGAGAACTTGGCCTGTCTGATGTCCCTGGTTCCCATTCTGGGTGAGGTCCTCACCATGCCACTGTTGTTGAGTCGCAGACAGGAGCCAAAGTCAGCCAGGCGGATGTGCCCATTCATGTCCAGCAGAATGTTGTCTGGCTTGACGTCCCTGAGGGAGGACAAGGAAGTGAGGGGCTCAACCCTGCATGTGGATGTGTGTTTAGGCACGTGCCTAACAGCACATGTTAGCTCATGCTGTAATCCTAGCACTCCAGAGGCTGTGGCAGGAGGATTGCTCCAAGTTTGAGGCCAGCCTCGGCTACACAGTGAGTTCGAGGCCAGCCTGAGCTAGACAGCAAGACCGTATCTCAAAATAAAGGCATATTCCTAGGTGTACCCCTGCATGTGTTCTCAGAAGCCCCTGTGTGCACATGTGAGCCATGTACGTGCATGTGTGTAACAGGGAGAGCAGGCTAGTAGCCGGGAGAAAGGAGGAGGCAAAACTGGTGGAGAGGATCCATAAAGATATCCCTAGGGGTTGGGTCAGGAATGTAGTGCCTCCCTGGTAAGTGCAAGGCCCTGAGTTTGATTCCTGGTACCAAAAAAAGAAAATAGTAAAAAAAAAAAAGAGTCACCCTAGGGGCTACAGAGTGTGCTACAGGGGACACAGGAATCATATTTTGTCCATGCAGACCTTGGCTCCAATTGGCTGGACTGTCCTCAGCAGAGGGCTTACCTGTGCTAAGTTCTGATAGTCTCATCTGTCAAGTGGGTGCACTGGTAACCCTCACCACCTGGGGTCTTTTGGAAGGAGGGGTCAGAGAAGCATAAATACGAGCTCCCTGCACGGGGGTGGGCATATGGCAAGTACTCAGCAAACAGCCATGCCCAGCACAGCCAGCTGGGGCCAGCCAGGCAGCAGAGGCTCTGAAGGCCCACCTGTGGACATAGCCCAGCTGGTGCAGTGAGTCGATGGCCAGCACCATCTCAGCCAGGTAGAACTGGGCCAGCTCAGGGGGGAGACGATCCTCAAAGCGGCTCAGCAGTGTGAGGAGATCCCCACCAGCGTAGTAGTCCATCACCAGGTACTAGAGGGCAGTGAGCGGGAACAAGAATCAGACTAGGGGGAAAGGGCACCTGCCCCTCTAATAGTGGTCCTGTGGGGTTCTGAGACAGTGTGTGTAGGGGGTTCCCAAAGGTCCTAGGGTGGCCAGCTTCCAGCCAGAGCTCAAACAAGAGATGCCAGGCCCAGTAGTTGGTGGGAAGTGGGGACCTATAGATCCCAGGAGTACTCCAAGGGCCTTCTCCTTTGTCTCCAGCAAGCTTCCCCCACCCTGCAGAATGCCCTCACCAGATACTCCTCATCTTGGAAGGCATAGTGCAGCATGGTCACCCAACGGCTGTCCCCCTTCACCAGCACATCTCGCTCCTCTCGGAAACAGGCCGTCTGCAACAGATTTGAAGGAGTGAGTGGGGCAGGTAGGGTCAGAGCCTGGGAACCCCTGGCCAGCTCAGAGGATGAGGACTCCTAAGCTTACAGACTCAGATGGAGCGTGTAGCACTGCTCTGTTCCAGGCTGGCCTTGGGTGAGCCTGAGCCCATACTTTACAGTTCTCGGGCTCAGCGTTACCATGAAGAAAATGGGAACAACCTTGATTGCCCTTGTGAGGAAGGACTAGGAGATGGGCGACTGCTGAGGGTGGCCTTCTTTGTTTGCTGTCCTGTATAACCTGAAGTCTTTTACATCTGACTAGCATGCCCCACCCCCCACCCCACATGCATGATGCCCAAGTCCCACCAGAACCCACACTGACCTCAGCCCTCTTCAGCATCTCCCATTTGTGCAGCATTTTCATGGCAAAAATCTGCCCACTGTCTCTCTGTCTCACCACGGCAACCTGAGGCCACATTAGGACTGCAGTCAGCTCAAGCTGGGCACTCACCCCTTCCTCTACACCTGCCCCAGGCCCTTTGCTCACCTCCCCGAAGGCCCCTCGGCCGATCACCTTCAAGATCTCAAAGTCATCTCTCTGCAGGCGCAGCTCTTTCACCTTTGTTACGAAGGGGGTGGCTAAGGGGACAGAGTAGGGGCTCAGGGCACTCAAGCAAGGGCCCCAGCTGCCTCTCCCACCTTGGGAAAGCCAGGAACTGCAAAGCAGGCGGACCTCCCCACGGATGGGCTGGCAAAAGGGCCAAGTAAGAGAAGGAGCCCATTTGGCTATGACATGGAAGTGTGGAAAGTGAGAGTTCTGTCCCCCAAGCTCCCTAGACCTATCTCCAGACTCCATGCAGCCTCTACCCCAGGGGCTGATGGGACTTGTAGTCCTCCCAGCCTGGCGCTTGATCCCTGCTAGCCAGGTCACCCTGGGGAAGTTGAGAATACCATTCCCACCCCCAACCTCCCACCTCACAGGTCTTAGCCCCTAACAGGACCAGGCCAGAGCCTGTCTTGGGAAACTGGATAGGTGACATTCCTTGTCCCCAGAGAGGCTTCTCTGCCATCCAGGAGTTGTGGGCCTGGGTCCTAGGACCCTGCAGGTGCAGAGATACCTCCCTGGAGGTGAGGCCTCGGGTGCCCCCAGGAGACAGGGAGGACAGTGGTCCTGTAGGGCCCTGGGAGACAAGCTTTGTGCTCCCAGGTGGGGCCCCTGGTCTGGAGGCACCGATACCAGTTGGCCTGGCTGTTCATAAGAATCCAAAACAGAGCCAAAAGTGCGCACTACTTCCCTGCCGCTCCGAGCTATGGCCCCTTTTCCTTTGGCTCTGGGAGAGGGGCTGGGGACGGCCAGTGTCCCAAGCCGGAAGGGAGTGGTAGTTTGCTTCTTTTGGGTTTGTTTTACCTGGTGCCTGATGCCAGCACCTGCGAGTGTGAGCACTCAGGACTCCTCCAGGACTGACAGCCCCACCACTCAGAGCCCTGCCTCCTCCTTGTGCCTGGCCAAGAGCCTCCTCTTGCGTCACAGTCTCTGAAACCTCCATGAAGGGCATCTCCAGCCACTCCCTGGCCCTGCCCACGTCTAGAGTAGTCACAGGCTTAGGGGGAAAGGAATTAAGTCTTGGGGACAGAGAGGGGCAGGAATGGCCAGTGAGGACTGGAGGGAGCCATGGTCTGGCACCCTGCCTCAGTTTCCCCTGCCAAGAGGTAAACTCCCTTTCAGCTGGGTGTGCCTGTGGGTAGGACAGAGAGCTGCTCCACAGGTTTATCAGGCAGAACCCCCGCAGCGGGGGTGGTATGGAAACCTCATTACAGATATTAATTGTTTATTTCCCAGGTGCGAGTATGAAGTGGGGGAAGAGCAGCCCCATAGGCTTCTAGGGAGAAACTGAGGCCAGAGGGGTGACCCCTTAGCCAGGTGGGTCCGAGCTCTGAACCAGGAGGATCCAGGGCTCAATGACAGGATGCCCAGGCCCCCTGCCTTGCCATAGGGGATAGTGGCTCTGGGAATGAACAGGGATAAGTTGGGGCAGGAGAGGAGTGAGTCACGCCCTAAGAGTTACCTCAGGAGATGTCAACACACGGCCCCAACACAGGTCCCAGGCAGAGGTGCCAGAGGCAGGCAGGGAGGAGTACACATGTGTGTGCAAACACTCATGTGGGCGTGGACATTACAGGGATTGGGGGTAACAACACAGACATGCACACATAACACACAGGAGTCCCAAGAAGACAGGCAGACAGTAAGGGCAGGACCTCTGCCTGCCCTCATTCCAGGGCTAGGTGCCAACCTGTCAGCCCGTCTCCATGGCTGGCTCCCAACCATGCCAGGCTAAGCCTTGGGCCTGGCCACAGCTCAGCAGTGCCAGGAATACCACTTGCCCACTGGGCAAACAACCCATGACTTCCCAACCTCCAGGCCGGATACCTGTGTCCTCCTTCCATGGCCCAGCCAGGTGTGACCAGGGAAGCTTCAGGTTGGTGCCAGTGCCATACTGGGTTTAGGGTCACCCCAGGCCAGCCACTCCCAGTGACTGAGATGAGTCAACCAGGAAAGGGTACAGACCCACCCCCAGCCAGGACCCCTCCCTGGCCCTGTCAGGAAGCCAGGCCAGCAGCTTACACAAAAGGGCTGAGGTTGGCTCCAGGTAGGGGCTGGGGTGTACTCATATGCAGGGTGTGGGGCTGTCTGCAAAAGGCAGTATCTACCGCAGCAGAGCTGGAGGGGTGGGACGGCCTGGAGAGGAGCAGTGCGAGCTCCTTTGGTCCTTTCTCTGTGTCAGTAAGGACTGAGGGAATTTGCCTCTGTGTGACATGCAGGAGGTCTGTGTGTGTGTGTGTGTGTGTTCTGCGGGGGCTCGAGACGTGACCTGTGACTGAGAAACCCTGTACATGACGTTGTGGAGGAGTGTACTGGCCACATACATCTGGGATCTACACCTGGGAGTAAGTTTATATGTGTCAATGGGTGTCGTGTACATGTGTCAGGGCTCTGGGAGTGGGAAGGGGCGCGTGCAAGAGAGAAGTGTGCAAGTGGGTGCGCGGACCGTGGGATCGGGCGGCAGGTGCAAGTCCAAACTGAGGGGAGGAGTTTCTGGGGGTGCTGAGTCCCTGTGGGAGGCGGAGCGCTCAGGGGTCCGGATTCCAGGCCCCTAACTCCCACCCCACCCCACCCCACCCCGTTTCGCCAGGGTTACTTACCCCAGCTCAGGAACTGCGCCACATTGCGCTCCCGGCGCAGGGGGGCGCTGCTGAGCTCGTGGTGCAGTCCCAAGAGCAGATCGAGGAGGCCGTCGAGCCCCGGGCCGCCGCCGGCCTCGCCCCGACTCAGCTGCTCCAGAGCGCGCAGCCGCTGCTCCATGGCTGCACCCGAGTCCTGCGCCGGGGCTAGAGCTGGGCCGCCCACATGTCTGACAGTAAGTCCGTCCGTTCGTCGGTCCGTCCGTCGGGCCGAGGCTCAGGCCGCACAACCTCCCCCCACCGTCCCACCCTCCCCGCTGTCACCTTGCTCCGCCGCCGCCCGCGCGCGCTCACCTGGGCGCCGCGCCCCGCCCTCTGCCCTCCACCCCGCCCCCCGACGGACGGGCAGGTGCGCTCTGGCCAATGGGAGCGGCGACTAAGGAAGGTGGGAGGGTGGAGGCGCGCGGGGGAGGGGCCAACCTTGGCCAGGAAGTCGGGGGGCGGGCCTCGGGGAGGCGGGACTGGGGTCACGAAGACCCGCCCGGACCCTGGGGTGGCGCCTGCCCCTGCCCCAGCCCCGTGGGGGACACCTTCGGGACCCTAACCTTGGTGGAGCGCGCGTCAAGCACTGCTTCCCTGCCGCTCCGAGCTACTGCCCCTTTTCCTTTGGCTCTGGGAGAGGGGCTGGGGACAGCCAGTGTCCCAAGCCGGAAGGGAGTGGTAGTTTGCTTCTTTTGGGTTTGTCCGCCGCGCTGGACAAAAACCACCCTACCCGCCACTGCTCTGGCCAAAGCTGCTACTGTGACTTTGTGTTGCTACAGCTGACCTGGGAGAAAGGGAGGTGGGGTAGGGCTAGTCCCACCCATTTGGCAGACCGGCACACTGAGGCCCGGAAGGACGAAAGAGAATCAAAGGGTGAGGGGACTCCAAAGGTAGACCCTGGAGCAGGCGGCTACTTCCGCTACGGCCCTTTCAGCACGGCGGGGGCAGGGCCAGCGGCGCGACCTGGAATGTGAAGGGCCTGAGAGGCCCGCGCCAGGCCAAGGGCCGCTGGGGTGGGGATGACTCCATTCCTGGATATTTTTTACTTCTGCCCAGCTGTGTGCAGCTGGGTTGGACGCGACGCCATGGGACTGTAGGTCCGTCTAAGAAGAGAAATTAAAAGGGGGGACAATAGTGACTTTAGACAACACACATTCTTTCAGTAACCTCCTGGGGATTTTCCTTCTCTCAGAGTCCAAGAACAAGAGCCTGGACAGGGTCACAATCCCCCTGTGCAAGGAGGGGGCGCTCTGTGAACGTTTGCAGAGCGAAACGGACTCCCCGGCAGCAAACAGGGCTCTTTTCCACACTACTATCTGCATCTCTGCAGCAAACCTGTCCTGTGGGCTCCCCAGGGCTGGGGATCTGGGACAAAGAGAAGCCGTCGAGTTGTTTCCTAAATCCATCAGGCCAGGAAGGCAGCTAGGGTTCAAGCTCAAACCCGAGGATCTTTGTCTCTGCCTTTGGTTTCGAGAAGTGGGTGAGCAGCAGTTTGGAAGGTTTGATCAGGGCCTCCCGGGTTTCTTCTGGGCCATTGTGAGCCGTCCTGGTGCAGCCGGCAGGAGCTGGGCACGCGTGGTAAGAAGAGGCCGCAGTGGGGCGCCAGAGACCAGCAGAGAAGCAGGTCGCTGAGGACTGGCTCCCAACAGAAAAACGCGGGGCCAGGGGCTGGGCAGGAGGATGGGGCGCTCCTTGCTGTCCCCTACCCCCTCCTAGGACACCCTGATCCTCCGTTCAACCCACCACAGCTTCACGGTCAGCAGTTAAGGGCCAGCTGGTGAGCCTACAGGTCACCGTGTAATTTGGGGCAATTTAACTTTCTGCAGCTGAATTCTCAGGAAAGTCCATTCCCTATCAGACTCCCTCCCCCAGCACACCAGAGGGGAAACTGAGCCCCGAGAGCTAGAGTGATTGGGGCGGGGCGGGGTGGGGTTGGCACTAAACACTTGTGCTTCTCATGCATTCAGTTCGTTTTGCTCTTAGGCCAGCTTTGTCACATTGTTTTTGCAAGCCTCGGTTTTCTTGCCTGTGAAAGGGGTCCAGTCCCCCTGCTACTCACACCTGTGTAGCTCCAACGTCAGAAAGCCTTTATTTTTTATTTTTATTTTTTTAAATTGTTTCCAACAGGATGTCTTTTGTGGTTCTGTTTTATTTTATTGTCTTTTTGAGACAGGGTCTCACTATGCAGTTCAGGCTGGCCTTGAGCTCACTTTGTAGCCCAGGCTGATCTCAAACTCACAACGATCCTCCTGCCTCAGCCTCCCGAGTGCTGAGATTACAAGCGTGAGCCACCACGCCCAGCTTCAGAAAGTCTTTAAAAGTCCAGTTATCAGCCTGACCCTGTCCCAACCTGAACAGGAAGCTGGGCCTCCAGCACTGACAGTGCCTGACACATCTGGTTCTTTGATCCTGTGTGTATTGGGCCCCAGGGCCCCTGAGCCCAGCTCAGCAAACTTTGGGGAGTAAAAGTTTCTCCTCCTCGGAGCCTTGACTGCAGCCTGTCTGAGCATCTGGGCCACTGTCCTGTCCTCCTTCCTACAGAGTCCACATTTGAATGCCTCCTATCCAGGCTCACTGCTTCCCAGAGACCCGGCCAAGTCCGTGGGAGGCAGCCACCACTCCTCTCTCCAGTGCCAGTAGTGGAGGTGCTCCCCCACCCCTGGGGAAGAGGTCATGGTGACATCACCTGACATGCTTAGGTACTTCTTGGCATTTCAAAGTGACTTCAGGCCTCTTATCACAAGAGCTGTGCCTGCCTGGAGTGTTATAATTACCCTCCCTTCCCCCTTGGCAGACGGATCTGCTGAGACCAGGAGGCAGAGCCGTGCCAGCTCTGGGCTCCTGCCCTTTGGCCCCACCCTACCTGTGTCTGGGGGCCGACCTACATCAGCGCCTGGCAGCAGTGCCTTGGGTGGAGAGAATGAGGCTGTCAACTCAGTGACCCTGGCTTAGCAGAAAGAGGGACACAAATTGCCAAAAAAGGGGAGAAACCCAGACAGGAAGAAGGGGGCTGGGACTGGAAGAACCATGGGGTAAGCCATGGGGAGCCCCAGTGGACCCCCAGCATCGCCCTGTGGATCAGGAGGAGGCTCGGGGCTGTGTAACCTCCACTGTCACATCTTGGGCCTCTTGAGTCCAGGTCTCTGGGCCCTTCCCAAGGTGCGGAGCTTCAGCTGAGCTTCCCAGCCCAGGCCTCAGAAACAGCGGAGAGCTATGGTGCCTGCCCTGGGCCACCTAAAGTGCAGACTCCTCTCCCATCCCAGGGATCAAGGAGCAGGAGGCTGGCAGGGGGCCCTGCAGCCCTGCCCACTGTGCCCCAGATGTGTGCCCTCAACCAAGTTCCTTCCCCTCTCTCTGGGGTTTTGGTGTGAGGAGATCCGAGGCTGGGCACAACGGCGCACGTCTGTAATCCCAGCACTTGGGAGGCTGAAGCAGGAGGCTTAACTGCGAATTCAAGGCCAGTCTGGGCTGCACAATGAGTTCAAGGCCAGCCTAGACTATGCAGCAAGACCCTATCTCAAAACAAAACAAAACAAAGCAAAACAAAACAGAACAAAACAGAACAAAACGAGAACAGGTGTGGAGGACAAGCGAGCTGATGATGTGGCCCCACTGACCCTCCTGACAATTCTCTTGGTGCGGCGGGGAGCTCAGGGTTGGAGATGGGAGAGCACAAGGCACCTGCCCGGGCTGCTTAGGCACCAGCTCTTGTTTAAAGGGGTTCTGGGGGCCCAGGGAAGGGGCAGATAGAGCTGGCCAGGGTAAAGAGCCCTGCTCTCCACCCTGGCCCTTGGCATCTCCCCACATCCATTCCCTGCTAGCCCTGCATGTCCAGGGTGTGTCCTTTGAAACGTCCAAAGCTCCAACTGGGTGGACATATGGTGATTTCATCATCCTGGGTTTCCTTCCCAGCCCTTCCCTGCCGTGTTCCAGCCCGCCCCACGGGCTCCCACACCGCTGAGCTGCAGCCGGCATGGTTTTGCAATTACCAGTCCCTCTGGACACACAGGAAGAGAGGCCCCAAGCCCCTCCACCACCTCCCCTCTGGCCCATGGGCGCCACTGAGTCTGCAGGCTGCTTCACGGAAGGGTGGGTCCTCCTGCTTTGTTCTGGGTGCTGGGTGGTGGGGTGTCGTGCTCCCTGTCCCCCCTACCTGACCAGCCACCCCCAGGGGCTCAGCAAAGGAGGCCACCGAGGCAGATGTCCTCAGGCTCAGCCTCCGAGATGTATTTGGGGACCAGGAAACAGGTTGCAGAGGTGGAGCTAGATGGCAGCAAGTCAAAGAGGCAGGATTCAAACCCAGGGCTATGTGCACCCAGCTGCCCTCTGGGTGCTTCAGAAGCTGCTGACGTTGTTTTGCAGTGCTGGGGGGAGAAGCTGTAGCCTCCTGCCTCATGCGTGCTAGGCATGCACTCTGCCACTGGGCCACACCCCAGCCCCAAGGTGGCGACTTTGAACCAGAAGGCAGTGGTGGCCAGGAGTCCTTCCACCAGTTGGCTGGCCTTGGGTCAGTCCTGTGACTTGTCCAGCTGTGATAAGAACAAGGGCCCTGCGGTAGACTTTAGTTCCTTGTGTTCTAAGGAGCAGAGGTAAAGTTCATTCTTAATGAGCAGGGACTCACATCACACACACAGGGGCTGTGTGGGGGCTGGGACAGTGGGGGGCTCTGGGGAGCCCTCTGTCTCCAGGGCTCGGGGAACAGGATTCAAGCACCCCTCCTCTGCCCCACCCAGCCTCTGCAGGGGTCTTCCCCCACCCTCACTTTTCTCCACATCCACTGGACCTTCCTGCAGCCCCTCGACAGCCCGCAGTGGGCTTCCCCCCGTCAGACCCAAACCTGGCACAGGAGCCCTGGGACAGCAGTGGGGGACAAAGTCCCTGCCCTTCCCCGTGAGACTCAGCTCAGCTGGCCCTTCTGAGCAGCCTCCAGTTCGCCCTGCATTGAGAGGTAGGCCTGACATAGGACTGTGTGTCCAGAACCCCCACAGGCAAGAGCACCCTGGGGGGGCACTCCCCTCCCTCCCTTTTTTTTCAATCCCATTCTGTGGAGCTCCTGGCTCTGTTTCCTGGGTGCTTTGACAGCTTGAGCATGTCAGCTTGCTGCAGCCCCCCTGCAAGCTGTCAGTGCTGCCCCAGGCCTCTGGGGCCCCAGGCAGAAGGGACAGCATTTAATCTTGATTGTGGGTTCCTGTTTTGGGGGGGTCTTTTTGAGACAGGGTCTCACTATGCAGTTCAAGTTGGCCTTGAACTCACTTTGTAGCCCATGCTGGTCTTGAATTTGTAACGATCCTCCTGCCTCAGCCTCCTGAGTGCTGGGATCAGAGGTGTGCCCCACCACACCCGGCTTGATTGTGAGTTTCTCAAACCTGAGCACAGCTACACTTTGAGGGCGCTGGAAGCTTGTTTGTTTTGGGCTTTTTTCAATATAGAATCTTGCCCTGTTGTCCAGGCTGGAATTCCTTTTATAGCCCAGGGTGTCCTCAAACTTTCAATCCTCCCACCTCAGTCTCCCGTGTCAGCGTTCCAGGCAACTTTCATTCGTTCATCCACTCATTCAGTGGTTGTGGGGACTGAACCCAAGGCTTTTACAGAGCTCCGGCCCCAGCCATTTAAAAACAATTCTGAGACAACTCATTCAGAACCCCTCCTGTCTCTCAGGCACTATCCCTATTTCTCATTCCCCCCAATAAATTTTCCTACTGCTAAATAAATAAATAAATTCTGGGGGCAGGGTCTCACCAAGTCATTAAATTGCCCAATCTAGATTCAAATTTGCAGTTCTCCTGTCTCAGCCTCCTAGAGTCCTGGGATTACAGATGTAGGCCATTATGCCCAGCATTCATCCTTCCTGTCTGTCATCTACCTACCTACCTACCCACCTGAACAAGGTCTCATGACGTAGCCTGGGCTGGCCTCAAACTCGAGATGCCCTTCCTACCTCAGTCTCCATGCTTTTCATTTTTAGTTTTGTTTTTTCAAGACAAGGTCTTATGAGCCCCAAGGTTTAGCTCAGTGGCATAAGTGCCTGCCTGGTAAGCATAAGGTTGTGGGTTCGATCCCTGGAACCAAAAATAAATAAATAAAAGACAAGGTCTTGTTATGTACTATAATTCTGGCTGCCCTTGAACTCACTATATAGCCAAGACTCACTTGAAAGTTAAAAACAATTCTCCTGCCTCAGCCTCCCAAGTGCTGGGATTTACAGGTGAGTGCCACCACATCCATTTTTTAAAAAGTTTTATTATTATTGTGTGTTTGTGTGTGTGAGAGAGAGAGAGAGAGACAAGCTCTATGTAGTTAGTGCAGGCTGGCCTTGACCTCACAGGATCCTGCTTCAGCCTTCCAAGTGCTGGGATTACAGGCACGCACCACCACACTCAGCTGTTTTTCTTTCTCAAGGGGGCTTTTTAAGTGAGAAACAGTGGAAATCAGGCTGCACTGGAATCCGCTTTGCCACCATTTGCTCGCAGCTCCCCACCTTGGGCTCCTCCACAGTGATGCAGGGAGAACATAGCCCCCTGGGTCCTGAATGAACCCAAGGGAGGCACCTGTGTGGCACAGGAGGGCTGTGACATCCTGGAAGTCAGTGACAGGCCATCGGGCTAGATGTGGGCACAGTGGCTGGGCCCCCAGAGCACAGCACTGGGTCCTGGATATAGACACCAGCTCATACTATCTCCACCACTTTGAGTTTGCACCTTTTCGGGCATGTCACTACCACTCTGTCACTCTTCCCTGTGACATGAGCTGGCCCTGACAGACCCCTTCACGCTGCGTGGATTTTGCTGCCAGGATCTGCTTTGTGTCTGAGAGCTGCTTCTGTCTTTAAGCCCCTTGGGGCAAGCATGGAACCAGGCTGGCTCCGGAGAACAGAAGCCCTTGTGGACCAGACGCCCGCCCTCTGCTGCCTAGGGGCCCGCAGGTGCCCGCATATGCGCCTGAAGCCAGGCGGACCCCAGGGCAGGCGAGGCGCGCCCAGTCCTCCCAAGTGTTTCAGCTGCATCTCGGATAAACCGCTCTTGCTCAGCTGCCCCACAAGGGGAGGCGGTTACAGTTCTTTGGGGACCCCTACTACCCTATCACCATCTGCAGGACCCAGCTAACGTTAACGGGAGGTGGCTGCTGCTGTACAACTGAGTGTGACCTGCAAGGGGTGGCTACCCTGCCCTGCTAGCATCCCGGCCCCCCAAATGCTCTGCCAGCACCCCCACAGGGCCCAAGAGGGGAGGGCTGTGGGCTCTTGGCCCTGGAAAAGACAATGGAGAAGAACCAGGGAGTCAGCATCAGCACAGTTAAAACTTTCTTTAATGCAAGGAAAAGTCTCTAGTCTGTTACCTCCCCTCAAAGACGAGTGTGAACGAGCCCTGTGCCCCCGGCCAGCACATCTGGTGTGGATGCCCTCCATCTACCCTCTCCTAATGCTGATCCCTCCTGAGGGGCAGGGCGGGGCGGGGCAACTCCCCAAGCCCAGCTGGCGCTCCTGCCGTGCACACCAAGGCCCGTCTCCTGCCCTGGCATGCCTGCCCTCTCGGGCTTATGGCTGGGGGCACAGGTCTAAGGTCCTGTGCAGCCCCCCATTTGTTCAGCAGACATGGGGGAAGGTAGGGAACAGGGTAAGGGCAAAAAGAGGAAGGGACTGGGTTTCTCCCTCATCCCTGCTGCCTGGGACACTAGGCCCAGGCCAGAGTCACGGTCTTCCTCTTACAAGCACCAAACCGCACCTAGACGGGCAGCTGCCACCCACCCCAACGTGGGGGCATCAGGTCCTGTGGATCAAGAAGTGAGGGCCACAGTTCAGACACTAATCAGGCAGGAGCTGGGACCAGAGAGCAAATCCAGGCTGAGGTGTGCTATGCATGAACCCCACATCTAATGGCTCCTGGATGGAGCTGCCCACAGGCTGGCAAGTGGGGAAGGGAGGCAAAAGTCACAGCTTTGGAACAAGTGGTTGGAAGTTACTGGAAAATGTGGTCAAGTATGAAAGATGACACTGTCCAGAAGACCTAGCTTATACATTTCTCTAGAAGACAAACTCGCTGTCTTCTCCACAGCCCTAAAAAAAGACAATGGGGGTGGCTGGGCCCTGCTGGGAGGGATGCTAGGGTTTTGGGGTGCACAAGGTAAGGGTGGGGTGTGAGTTTGGAAAGCCCAGGCTGGAGAGGCACAGAACTGACTCATCCCAAGGCCAGGGCTGAGCTGGGTGGGGAAGGAACCTTCCCAGTGAGGTGAACCTTGGCGTGGAGAGGAGACAAACCGAAGGGACAGCCTGGCCCCTGTCTACAAACAGTTCTGGGGGCAACTGCCAGGAGCAGCCGTCGGCCTCCCTAGGATGGTCACAGCTGCCCGCACCACCCCGCCAGGGACAGTGCACGGGAGGAAAGGCTGGGACAGGAGAGAGGCTGTATTCATGGGACTGTCCAACAGAGGAGGCGGCAAAAAAGAAGGCTGCCTCTACTGGTATATATTAAAAATATCCAGAGTTCTTGTGCATAAAATCCCATATTCACATCTGAGCATCACCCCTGCCTCCCCGGCTGGGCCCAGGCAGTGCCTTAAAAGAAAAGATGGTGGTTCTCCTACTGAAGCTGAGGAAACAGCGCTTGGTCTTTATGGACCTTTAAAATTGGTGACCCTTCCCGTTCCCCGGCTGCTTCCTCCAGCCCTGGTCTCCCTGGGCAGGCTTGGAGGTGCTGAGTGGGTGGCGTGGGTGGCCTGTCACTCGTGCCTGCGCTTGGAGGGAGGGATGAGGTGTGGGGGCAGGTCGGCGGGCAACTCGTGGCCCTCCAGCTTGACCTTGATGAGGTGGTTGGCCAGGGCGAACTCCTCGTCGTCCAGCAGCCCGTCCCTGTCTACATCGGCCAGCTTCCAGATCTTGCCCAGCACAGTGTTGGGCAGCTTGGACTTGACCATCTCCTTCTTAGCATTGGCGCCTGTGATCTTGCCGTTGACGGGGGACAGAGTGTAGAAGATCTCATCGTAGGTGGGCTTGTCCTTGCCCACCACCCACTCGACGTCGTCAATGCCCTCACCAGCGCCCTCGCCATAGCCGTGCCCAAAGGGCCCGTTCATGGTACCATCAAAGGCGCCGCCCTTCACGGCTTGCGAGGGCATCTGAGACTCCTCCTGGCGCACCATTACCATCAGCCGCGCGATGTCGTTGGCCAGCATGTCATCCACTGTGTCCAGCAGCTTGGGCTTTAGGGCCTGGAACTTGCTGAAGTCCTGGGTCTGCAGGAGTTCCTGAGGCAGTGGGAGAGGAGGAGGTCGGGTGGCTGCTTCCCCACCCCCGCCGGGCCACTCACTCTCTCCACGCCCCCTTCCTTTCCCCAGGGCCTGGGGTCACAGGAGTCCCTTCCTTGCAAGGCTGTGGCGAAGACTCAACCCCAGGACACGCAGAGCAGCAGACCCAGCCCTCCCCATGGCTGAGTCACCACATTCCCCTCTCCCGTGTGTCACAGCCTGGGTCAGGGATGATGTCACTGGGGGAAGGTGACTAAGCCAGTGTTGCTGGGGAGGCCCACCCCACGGGCTGGGATTCCCCTTGGAGCCAGTGCCCATGGCCTTCCTCACTCGGGATCCTGGGGCCGCGCCCGTGGCTGTACCTGCATCTTTCGGAGGCTCGGGAAGTCGCCCGGGGAGATCTGATGCTCCCGCTCGATCTTCTGGTAGATCTCGCCCAGGTTGTTGACCAGCTCCTTCTTTTTGCTCTCCTTACCGAAGACGTTGGGCATCTCCTTCTTGAGGGAGCTGATGATGTAGGCGTGGACCTGCGAGCATAGGGTGGTAGTGCCAGGGGCTTGCTCAGGCTGTGGGTGATGCCTGCTGCTCACTGCCTACGCTCAGGGAAGTGCAAGGGCTGGGGTGAAGTTCAGAGCAGCTGCTGCCCGCCCAGGAACCCACTGGCCAAAGAGTGGACACAAGAGGCTCACAGCTCACGGCCACAGGGAAGGAAGAAAGGAGAGGAAAGCACCCTTGAACAGAAGATGGAAGCCGGGTGTGATGGCAGAGGCCTGTAATTCCAGCACTCTGGGAGGCTGAGGCAGGAGGATCACAAGTCCAAGTCCAAGCCCAGCCTGGACAACTTATTCTCTCAAAACAATATATAAGAGAAGGGCTGGGAGGGTGGGGAATGTAGACACAGCTGGGTGTCAAAGTACTGCATTCAATTCCCACCACCAAAAAATAAAAAAAATAGGAAGAAAGAAATGACAACATCCTTTACATGAGTCACGCACCAAGCTAGGCTTCGCAAGGCACAGCCTGCCAACAAGCGGCCACCTGTTGTGGGGCCATCTCTCCTCTCCTTGCCACCCTCGCCTACGCCTTAGGTGAGGGGAATTTAGCCTCTTATCGCGGGGAGGGCTCAGAAGCCAGGCTGGGCACCAAGCATAGGGCTCGACAGGAATTCAGGGCTCCCAAAGGTGGTCCAGGCCCCCGTGCAGCTGATTCCCTGTAGGTCCACGAAGTCCCAATCTATGGACTCCGAGGGCTTAGCTCTGTGCAGGGTCAGCAGGCTGGCCAGAGCTGTGTCCCACTTAGCTAAGATCCTACACCTCGAGCAGACCCTTCTCCACTCGGGCGGCCCACCCTTCATGTCCCCTCTGCCCTGCCAAGGGACAGCCACCAAGCTGCCCTGCTCTCCTGCGCTGGCACAGGGCGCCCAGGGGAGTGCCCCTCCGCCTAGGACTTCCCCGGGCTGCCATGGCAGGTGGGCCATGGCCAGTCCCTGCTTTACCCAGCAGAGCCCAGGGTGGGTCACCGACCCCTGGAAAAGGAAGCAGCCACGGAAAGGCAGGTGTGGGAAGCGCTGGGGACCTTGGGGTTTTCTAGGCGCAGTGACTCAGCGTGCCTTTGGCATGGACACTTCCACTCCATGGGGTGTGTGCGTGTGTCACAGATGGGGCGGGGCTGGGGGGGGGTTCTAGCTACTCTAGGTCCTCCAGGGCTCACTCACGGCTCCTTTCTCAGACCTGGCCCTACTTGCAGGAGGACTACAGGGATCTGAAGAGGAGTGAGCTAGAAAAACCATCCAGAGCAGACGTGGGCTTTGGGCAGGTGTGTGTGAGGCCCCAGCCCCGAGGGGCACAGCCCACTGAGGCTCAGCCAGGGCGGGAACCAGGCTGCTGGCCACGAGTCTTGTGCTGAGGAAGAGGAGATCGAGTGGTCAAGAATAAAGGGTCAGCCCCAAGCTGGCCCCAAGACAGCATGCAGGGCCTTGGGGTCCTGGGGCTGGTGGCTGCAGGAAGTGCCCTCCTCAATCCTCTGTCCACTCAGGTGCCTGGGACAACCCTGTCACTGACCACAGACACAGCTACCTGTGAAGCTGGAACACCCACAAGGTGTCCGCCCCTCCTCCTCTCTGAGCCCCAGGCAGCTGTGAACACTTTGCCCTTTGCAGTGCGTGGGTGACACACAGTGTGCCCTAACCTGCCCGCAGCTGACAAAGTGGTTCTCACGAGCTGAGCCAGACCTGCCCCGGGCAGCCATAGCCAGAGCCAAGCTTTTCATTTGTCTTTAGAGATTTGTTTTTAGAGATGGGGAATCATCATTACGTTACCCAGGCTGACTATGAACTTTTGGACTCAAGGGATCCACCTGCCTCAGCCTCCCCAGTAACTGGGACCACAGTTACATGTTACCATCACCAGGTTAGACTCTGTTCTTCCAACCCAGTGCTAAGTGTCGGAGAGAACAGCTGGATCTCTTGTTAAAGTGCAAACGTCTCCACTTGGCCGCTGCTCAGTCATCCCCATGGTCTATGTCAAACTCTCCAACGCAAAGCGGCGACCCAGCAGCACCAGGTCCTCCAGCTCCAGAACTCACACAGCTACCCAAAGCCAGCCAACCCGAAGAACTGCCTTCTGTGGCACTGACCTTTGTCCCCAGCCTTGGCACCCACAGCTTTCATTCAAGCACCTGGCCAGGGGCTGGGGATTTAGCTCAGTGGCATAAGAGCCAGCTTGGCAAGTGTGAGGTCGTGAGTTCGATCCCCAGTACAAAAAAAAAAAAAACAAACAAACTCAAGCACCTGGCCAGGCACCAAGAGCCCTGTACTCCTGGATCACTGATGACAGTTTACAAGGCCTGAGTGGGCCATGATCGTGTCCCTGAAGAGGAAGCACCTTCCTCTTCCCTAAGCACCCTCTGCGCTCTCTGGGCCTCTTCATTAGCCACTTCTTGCCCCAGCTTAAGCAGCAGGTCCCCCCACCCCAGGCCTCCCCAACTGCCTGCCTCTGTAGCCCCTAGGTCTCCCCAGCAAAGACACAAACATTTAATACTTTTCCACTTGTGCCTTCTGCTTTCCCCCAGTACTGGGGGATGCTGGTCTGGGCCTCTGTGTGGCACTCTCCCCATGTCCTGCTCGGGAGGGGAAGTCAGGAGGCCCAGAGCCACAATCCACCACACCCCACTTCCGGGGCTGCTTCCTTGGTGACTTCCTGCTCGGGGTTTCTACACTGCCCGCACACTCAAGGCTGTCCACCGTGTGGGTGGGGTGAGCCCTCTCCACACACAGGGTGGCCACGCAGGGTCGGCTCTGCAGCAGCTGGTGGGAGGAGGCTTGGGAAAATCAGGCCCCAAGTGCCAGTGTCTGACCCCCAGGCCCTGCCCTGTCCCGTCTACCTTAGCCAGCCTGGCCCGCTTGATCAGGTCATTGAGCTTCCTGAGGGCGGCATTTCGGGGAAGCGACTGGATGTCTTTGAAGAGGTCCTGTTCCTCGGCCTCAAAGAGCTTCCGGTTGTCTGGGATAAGCAGCGGGTGGGACCAGAAGGAGCCGATGTAGACTCGGACCACCTCGGGGGTGTTGATGATCTTGCCCAGGGACCACATGAGGGCCCCGTACACCCGCATCAGCTGCTGCGTCTCGATCTGGTCGGCCTTGTTCAGCACCACCCGGATCTTGTCCTCGTGGTTCTTGAGGGCCTTGATGACCTCAGAGAACTCATCGGAGATGTCCAGCTTGTGGGCATCGAAGAGCAGGATGATGCGGTCCACGCGCTCAGCGAACCACTCGAGGACGGCCGCGAAGTCATACCCTGAAGGGAAGAGAGGGCTGAGCTTGGGCAGCGAGGGGTCGGCTTCCCTGCTTGCAGAGGGCACTCTGGGGCAGTGCCCAGGCTGGGGCAGGGTCACTGGGTCCTCCCCTTCTCTCCTCCTGTACAGCACACGGGTGTACTCGCCCAGCTGCCATGGGAAACGAGTCACAAAGCCCACACTGCGGCTGGGCAAGACAAGGGAGAGGTGCCTCAGAGGCACTGCCAGCTGCCAGCTGCCAGCTGCGTGCCCTCAGGCAGCAGCGCTCGCTTGTATTTGCGTGCCAGGCTCCTTATTCTGCAAGAATCTCAGTTATTTCCTACCGTAGGGGCTGCCCAGGACAGCTCAGGAACCAAATCTGGACCCCATCTGCTTATGCAAATAAAGCTTTATTGAAACACAGCCGCTCATTTGGATGTCTCTGGCCGCTTCTGTCTACAACAGCAGAGTCTAGCTATCGCTGCACAGACCTTGAGTTCTGCACCGCTGACGATACTGACTCTCTGACCTTTCCAGAAAAAGTCTGTTGGTTTCTCTCTATAATCAGCCCATCAAGTGCTACAAACCACTTTCCTTCTGGGGGTGTTAAGTACTTCGCTAAAACAAACTGGCTAAGCTAGATGACTCTAACCCTAAATCCTAGTCTATGCTGTTTCCTACCAATTAAGGCCCAATCAAGGTCAACCAATGAAAGTGACCCAAGCCAACGGGCAACAGGAACTAACTGGAATTCCCCCATAATAAAACAACTACTTATTTTTGGCTAGATCTATGGCCTCCAGTTTTAAACTGCATTTTAGCCTGTGGTAGCGGTGCACTCCTGTAATCCTAGCACTTAGGAGGCTGAGGCAGGCAAGTTTGAGACCAGCCTGGGCTACAAAGTGAGCCCAAGGCCAGCTTGAACCACATAGTGAGACTCTGTCTCAAAAAGACAGAAACAAAACAAACAAACACCCCTGCATTTTCAGCCAGGCATGGTGGTGCACACCTGTGATTCCAGCACTCACGAGGCTGAGGCAAGATGATCCCTGCAATTTCAAGGCCAACCTGGGCTTCATAGGGAGTTCAAGGCCAGCCTGGACTACATTAGCAAGACCTTATCTAAAAACAAAAAACAAACCAAAAAAAGATTGCATTTTTCATGTAGCAAAAGAAAAAAAAAGTGTATGTGCCCGTTATGGTTTTCCCCTGAGGACTGGGATGCAGATGCAATGGTAGGAGCTGGGGTAACCACACTGGGTTTGCAGATGAAAACTGTGTGTTTAACATAACCGGGAATGTGACTTCTCTCATAAATGATCAGGTATCTGGCTTAAATCATGTGAAAACATGAAGTACTTAACACCCCCAAAATGGCCTGTAGTCTGGGGAGCTTGCGCAGCAGCCCCAAGATGCCATTGCTTTTCTGGGTGAATCTGACAAGCTCCCTGGTCTTTGGGCTTAATCTCCTTGCTCTTCTCCTGCTACGAGGAGGTTCTGGGTCACCCCAAATGTGCTTCCCAGGGAGCAATCAGGCTGCAGAGAATAGCAGCAAAGCTGTTTCTGAGGGAAGAGCCCTGTTGCGGCTGTCTGACCACACAGGGGACTGACGTGCCTCCTCCTGACTGCAGAGGATGGGAAGAGAACAAGGGCCACAGGAGCTGGGCCCCGGCAGGCCAGCCTTGGGGGCCTGCTGAGTGCTTCACACCCTGGGAGGGAGCTGGGGGCCTGGCCTGGCAGCCCTAGAGGTAGCCACTCCCAAGGTGCTAAGGAAGCAGTCACCTCTCCCTGACACCCTGCCCGTTAGACACCGGTCCCACTGCCAGCCCAGGCCGGGGTCAGGTGTGCCTCCAAGTCAATACCTGAAGCACAGGTGCTCAGCCCTGACAGGAGACCACTGGGGACTCAACTCCAGGCTCCCGCTTGACTCTAAGACTTTATATTCTTAACTTCTCAGTGATGTTTCTCCATCTGTAAGACTCAAACAACTTTGGCATTGATGGCAGGGCTCCCAGGGTGGCCAGGGACTTAATTACTGGTCAGCAACCAGGGGTGACAGGTGTTCGGCATGGCTGAGGTCAGAGGCCAGGCCCTGTGCCCAACACAGCTCACTAAAACATAAGGAAAGCTCCAAACCCACCACTCCTGGGAGTGAGAGTGGCAGCCGCCCAGAGCTGTGACCTGTAGTCCTTTCCTGTCCCAGAACCCAGAGACACAGGCTGCCACTAGGAGAGAGGTCTGGTCTCGATCTGTGTTCTAGAGGCTCTGGCCTGAAGTCTGGGTGCCAAGGCTCCCGGGCTTCCTGTGCCCAAGCATGGGAGTGCCAATAAAGTGCCAGGTCACCTGCGCCAGCTGCTAGTCACCATCACAGGTTACGGTTCCAAGGTACAAGGTCCCACAGGCACCCTGGCTCCAAGAGCTGGGCGGGGACACCCAAGGAATGAAATGTCAGGAGAAAACCGGAAGGAGAAAGCCAATAGCATGGGGGAAGCTGGGACCGGCAGAGGTGGCCACAGGCATGAACCCCAGCTGACCTTGGGGCCTCAGGCCTGCTCTGGGATCACAAGTCAGCATGGCAAAATCGATGACTCGGGAACTAGCAGGGCTCCTCGCTCAGCAAAGGCGAGGCCCAGCCTCAAGCTGTCAGACTGTTTATCCTGGGCTCACCACAGCTAAAACTGTAATTCACACAGCTGGAGAGGCAGCGAGGCCAGAACCGAGTTCCTGGGCACTGGGGTGCCCCAGTGGGCTGGCGTGTTGGCTTTGGCCTGGCAGTTAGGACAGTGCCCAGGGAGCTGAGGTCAGAGCCCAAGCCCCACCCAGCAGGGGACCATAGGAAGGGAAGGACAAAGGAGGAGGGAGAGAGGTCTCTCAGTCACCCTGCCCCCACTGTGACCACAAGCCCAGTTCCTGGCCAGCACCTAAGCTGGGGTCAAAGAAAAGGAGCTAAGTCCATTTTTTGCAGGTGAATAAATTTCCTGTTTATGATGGAAAAGTCCTCATACTTTTCATGAGAGGGAGACACATTGGCTGGCCAAATACACCCACAGGTCACCTCAAAGGTCACAGCACTCTGGCCTGGGCCATGTGGCCACAGGCTCCTCACTGCCCTCAGAGGTGCACCATAGTCAAGGCACCCTCGCGCACACTGGTCCTTGCAGGCGACAGGCACAGCTGGCAGGTGTGGCCACACAGCTGCCATTCAGCTTGGAGCTCAGAGAGGTAAGAAGTGCAGGCATGGGGCGTCCAGCTGCCAAGGGCTGCTCCAGGCAACCGAGCTTCAGGCTCTGAGACCGGCCAGAGTCCAGACCCGGTACAGGCAGCCACCCCTCCACTCAACAGCAACTGGGCAGAGGGAACAGCGGCCTGTGGGCTGGGGCACTGCAAGCGGGCTCCAGCTGGGCTGGGGTGAGAAGGGAGACAGGTGGCAGACACCTCAGTTCCTGCCAGGGACATGGAAATGTGGCTACTTCTGGTGAGGAGTCCTGAACTAAGCTCCAGCCCAGAAAGTCCTGGGACCAGAGATGTGATGCTCCATGGAACGAGCCTGTCACAGGAGGATGACTGCACAGAGACAGGAAGTGGGCAGCCAGGGCAGAGGCTGGGCCACATAGGCGGGCGTTCCTAGGGCAGCTTCAGGGGGATGGAGTCCCGGGAATGGGCAGGAATGACTGCTGCAAAGCACTGCAAGTGTCCCCAACACTGCAGAAGTGTACACTCAGAAATAGGTAAAATGAGCTGGGCTGGTGGTGCACACCTGCAACCCCAGCACTTGGGAGGCTGAGACAGGCAGGCTGCCCACCAGCCTGAGCTATATAGCAAGACCCTGCCTCAAAAAAAGCAGGGAGGGGGGTAAAATGGTAAATCTTATATAGCAGGTATATTTTACTTTGAAAACAAAGGGGAAAAAATGTCCCTGGAGTAGGGAAAGGAGAGGAGATAAGAGCTGCTCTGGCAGCCAGGCTGAGCCAGGAAAGGGAGGCAGGCTGTCCCCTCACCGCGCCGCTCCCACGGCGGGCTCTCCTGGGTGCACCTGCCCACCCACAGGGCCTCCCTAACAGACCAGCAGCCCAGAGGTGCAAGGCCTCATCCGATGCACCCCACCCCGGCCTGGCCCCCCCAAAACACAGGTAGCTACAGCATCGGGGAAAAGCTGCTTCACATAGTCCCTAAGTTTCTAGAACGCGGAACAATGGAGGGTTTGTCTCCAACCAGCTCGTTTCCTGCCATTCACACTGCCCAGGCTCAGTGTTTCTCGCCAAAGCACCCATCGCGCGTTTCCACAGCAGGGAGCACAGGGGTGCAGAGCCCACGTGGGACCAGGATGGGCAGACCCTGAGGGCTTGCTCTGGAACCCCGAGGTCCCCCAGTGCCGAAGCCCTGATGGAAGGCACTCTCAGGTTACATGGCAGGCCGCCCCGACCTCTATTGCGAAAATGAAGCCTATGTCCACACTGAGCGCTGGACACAAACGTCTGTATCAAGTTTACCCTCGACTGTCTGAACTGGGGCCAACCCGAGTCCCTCTGCCAGGAGGGGACGGCGACAGTGCCTTTGTTAGGTGAGGCGGCACCCAGCAACGAAAAGGAACAGGAACCAATCTTTGGGTTGGGGACACAGCTCTGTTGCTCAGCACTGGCTTCAATCTCCAGCACAGCAAAAAATAAATGTATTTTAAACCCAAAATGTGAGTTCGATCCCCGGTACAAAACAAAAACAAAAACAAAAACATCCCCAAAGACTGAACAGTTGATCTTTTTTTTTTTTTAACCTTGGTGCTAAGGCCTAAAGCCAGAGCTACACGTTTGTTAGGCAAGCCCTCTGGCCCTGCCCTACAGGTACTGGGAATGAAACTCATGACCTCATGCTGGCCAGGCAGGCGCTGGGCCGCTGAGCTAAATCCTCGGCCACCCGGTTGTTAAAAATGTTTTTATAAACTTGAGGCAGGGTCTCACTAAGTTGCCCGACTGGCCTGGATCTTGCCCTCCTCCCACCTCAGTCTCTTGCGTAGTTGGGACTATAGGTGTGTGCCACCATGCCGGGCTTCCTGACACTGGAACACACAGACAAATCTCACAAGCATCCGACTCGGTCAAGGATGGACACCAAGGCTCTGTACTGTGGGATCCTGTTAAGGCTACACTCTGGAAAAGGCACTCGGGACAAACATCACTGAGCTGTCACTGAGCAAACTATGAGGCTCAGGAACTTCAGGCCAGGGAAGTGATCTCTTTTTAAAATTTATTATAATTATTTATTTTTTGTCTTTTTGAGACAGGGTCTCACTACGTAACATAGACTGGTCTCACACTCGCAACGATCCTCTTGTCTCAGCCTCCCGAATGCTGCGCCACCACAGCCGGCTTGATCTCTTACCTTGGCTGCGGAGTACATGGCTGCTCCGGTGAGCCACCCACCCAGAAAGGGTGGACTTTCCCAAATGTAGAGCAGACCCCACTACACTGACCTCACAAATAAGCAACAAGGGCTGGGTGTGGTGGTGCCTCCTGTAACCCCAGCACTCTGAAGGCTGAGGCAAGAGGATTTCGAATTCCAGGCCAGCTTGGGCTACACAGTGAGACCCTGCCTCAGGGAAAAGAGAAAGCAGTAGGACAGTGCGGGAGCAAGGCCAGGCGGCCACAGGCTCACATCTTGACTGGGCCACCTCAGCACACCACCTGTCCTCAGTTCCCAGTTCCTTCTCTGTGGCGGGAAGAATTCCCAAGTCGGCGGCTGCAGAGAGGCTGGGGAGTGCCTGGTACCCAGGGGCGCTCTGTAACCATTTGCTGCCCTATACTAGTGGGATTTATATTTCGGGTCCCGATGGTTGTGCGAACAAGAAGGTTGGTAAGGCGTTGAGAACACCTTGCACCCCAAATATAAACAAACTGCAGGCGCCTGGGCCAGCTGCCAAGCAGCCTGCCACTGCGCGCAGCCCGGGGAACAGGTGCGGAGGCCGGCACAGCCTGGTACACCGCCTGCGGCCTGGCACACCACCTCCGCAGGCAGCACAGCGCCAGCCAAGGCAGCCTGCTGGCCTGGGGTGGGGGCGGGGGCGGGGCGGCGGCTCTGGAATCTGGAGGGGAACCCGGCAGAGACAGTGCTACCCCAAGGACTCTTCTGGAATATTACTCAGAAAAATAGCAAAGCCTGGGAAACCCCGGTGATTTTGGTCTCCACTGCTAATCAGCTGACATTTGTTGAACACTGCACTGCGTATGTACCAGCCACTTGGGCGAAAACCCGGTACAGGCACGTTCTTATCATAACCCAGCGAGGCTGGTGTTGCTATTCTTGTCACAGTGATGTGGCCCCAGGGTTACAGCAACTCCCCAGGGCCACCCAGCTGTTCCAGGACTGACCTGAGACTTGAACCTTCTGGTACTCTCTCCGCGGGACACAGCACTTGGCCTTGCTCTCTGCGGCACCCCTGGTCTGCAGGACACCTGGCAACCCTGGCCTGGAGGGCAATGGGGCGGGTTCCCAGGAGCAGCCGGCAGGACAGGACTGGCTCCGGGGAGCAAAGGAATGGCACAGCTCCATCCGTGGTCGCCAGGTTCCAGGCTGCAGAGACGGGCCTCGCGGTGAGGGAAGACTGATCCACTGTGGGTCAGGATGGCTTAGTCAGAGCCGGGGGACCAGGGCCAGTTGGTTAGAAGGCAAGTCAGATGGGTATGGTGGTGCACCCCTGTAATCCCAGCATTTGGGAGGCTGAGGCAGGAGGGTCACTGCAAATTCAAGACCAGCCTGAGCTATAAAGTGAGTTCGAGACTAGCCTGAACTGCATAGCAAGACCCTGTCTCAAAAAGACAAATAAATAAAGGCAGCGAGATTGCCGGGGACCAGCTGCCCCAGGTGAGAGCTCTGCATACCTCTCCATACACAGATGGCAGGAAGGAGGGGTCAGGGACACTGCTGTTCAAAGCCCCAGGCCTTAGCTCTGTTCCTGGATGCGGAGTTGGACTTTGGCTGGAAGGAACTGAGGGTGGCCTCTGTGTTTCAAGGAGGCTCAGAGTCCTGCACTGTCAGGACCAGCAGGGGCACAGGTCCACCTGAGGCCAGCACCCAGGACTCCTGCAGCAAGGTCACCCTTCTGTGTGCACACAGCTGCAGCAGGGGTTTGAATCCTGGTGCCACCCCTGGCTGGCCTGTGTGTCATCTGGGACTCATCACTGAATGTTCCTCAGCCTGTTTCCTCCTTTGAAGGTCAGTGGCTTCCTCACAGCTGCAGCTGCTGTGACACTGAGCAGGCTGAGCTGACGGGGCAGTCCAGCAGGAAGTCCCCGCTGGCCAGGTCTCCACCTTGGGACCTAGGCTGGGGCTGCCACTCCTCAGCTGACAGAATTTCTGTGGGGCAAACTGAGCCATGAGTTACAGCTCAGCTCACAGTCGAGGTGACATGGTGGGGAGCAGAGTGGCCAGTGGGCACCACCGGGACTGCAGGTCGTCATGGCCATGGGGACTAAGGGTACCAGTCCTGTGGGGTCCCTTATCAGTCACAAGGGCACTCGGGAGGGAACAATGTTCCCACAGGCCACCCTTCTCTGCTGCCACAAGATGATGCTGTCAAGTCCCTCAGAAGATCAGCATATTGGTACCCCCAACGTAGACCCTCTTTCCCTAATGCTGAGGTCCCCAGCAGACCCTGGGCGGCCGCTGGGCTGCGCCTAGCCTGCATCAGCCCTGCCTTATCTTTCCTGGCCGTATTTCCTACACACGTTAGGGACCATGGAGGAAAAGGGAATGAAAGTCAGGAGGGGCCAAACACACAGGGCTGGGGATGGAAGCAAATGTCATTGGCAATGCCGACACACACGTGGTGTCTGCAGGGGTGTTCTGTTTTTGCCACTTGCCCAGATCCCAAGATCTGTGTTCCTTGCTGGGCGTATCTGTCTGCGAGGGAAACACCTGCTTTCCACGCCACCAGCCAAGGCAGCCTGGAACACAGCAAGACTCTGCCTCAAAAAACCGAAAAGAAAAATAAATGAATCTGAATTAATTAAAATAAAAACAGGGGCCAGGGATACAGCTCAGCAGCTTGGCACCTGCCTGCAAGTACAAGGTCCTGAGTTTTGGTACCAAAAAAAATACATAAATACATACACTCATATAGGATCTTCAGAGATATGGAGAAAAGGAAAGGTCTAGAAAAATTGGTGTGAGCTATTTCCCAGCAAAAGGCCTCCTCCAAGCAGAGCGACATGCTGACACCCTCCTCCCAGGATGTGGTAGGGGCCCCACCATCTCCACAGCAAAGCAGGGCCAAGCACAAGGCCTGGGCGTCTCCTGCCGGCCTGCTCTTCCTGTGTCAGGGTACCTGTGGGCTGGCACTGCCTGGCATCCTGATGTCTTCCTGCCCCATTGAAACTTACTGCCAAGGTGACAGAAGCATTGCTTTGTTACCTTGTCCCAGAGAGATCAACTTTTTTTAGACCCTGATACCAGTCTTCTTCCCAACAGGAACTGGAGCAGCGGCACAGCCTGCGACCTCAAGGCAAGACACACACAGTCCCAGCTGTTGGGGCTGGGGCGACGCACACTGGAACAGGGGAGCTGTGGACCCAGTGGCAACAGCTGCTGCTGAGTTGCCTTGCAAGAGTCAACACACCCCAAGAACCCCGCATCTTTTCCCTCCAATGCCTTCACTCGGACCTCAAATGCCACACAAGCGAGGCACTCGGGCAAGACCAGCCCCTTCCAATGAGTGACCGTTCCCTCCCCAAGGCTGAAGGGGCCTCAGTGTCTATCTGCTGGCCTGGCAGGAAAGCCAGGATTCCTCAGCCTGTGCTTTAAGAGTAACTTATTCAGACGGTCTGGCCTTGCTCTGGCAACTTTATCAGGCAATTTCCAAATGCCAGGTGGGAACAAGAGCAGTAAGAAAGAAGAAAACTGGCTCTGGCTTTGACCTCAAATCTGTTTCCTTCAGCTCCTAGGACTGTCACTGCAGCTGGCTGAGCCCAAAGCATTAAGTAGCAGCTTTCAATCCTGAGTGGAGGTAGACTTTCAGTGTGCTCCAATGCACGCCACACAATAGCCAGGGTCCCCAGCCCAGAAAGAGAGCAGGCGTTATAATATCAACACTCTAGGAGGCTGAGGCAGGAGAATCACAAATTCAG
Source organism: Hydrochoerus hydrochaeris (assembly GCA_004027455.1). Classification (NCBI taxonomy): domain Eukaryota; kingdom Metazoa; phylum Chordata; class Mammalia; order Rodentia; family Hydrochaeridae; genus Hydrochoerus; species Hydrochoerus hydrochaeris. Next base: position 472,053 of record PVLA01000570.1, on the reverse strand, counting down.
GCCAGGCGTGGTGGCTCACGCCTGTAATCCCAGCACTCGGGAGGCTGAGGCAGGAGGATCAATTCGAGTTCGAGACCAGCCTGGGCTACACAGTGAGCTCAAGGCCAGCCTGAACTGTATATTGAGACCCTGTCTCAAAAAGACAAAAACAAAAAGTTCAAGCCCCACCTGGCAACTTAATGAGATCTGGTCTTGAAATAAAATGTTAAACAAAGGACTGAGGATATAGCTCAGCCCAAAGACTTTGAGTTCAATCTCTAGTACTGAAAGAGAAAGAGAAACTGACAGACAGACTGACTGACTGACTGACTGGCACAACAGAGGCCCAACACCCCCACAGCAAAGGCCCCAGATTCCAGACTGCTGGTTTCAAATGCAAGGCTCCCAAAGACAGGGAGTCCAGAGGGCAGGGACACAGGAAGTGTACAAGTTAATGATCAGGGAGCCTGGCCCTGGTCCTCCACTTCACCTTGGGGCTGAGGCTATTTTCTCTTCTCTTTGCAGCTGTGGGCTCCACTCACCCCTCACCCCAGACAGAGCTCAGGCAGGATCCTGACCCAGGATCACTTGGGGTCAGATTTTCAAAAAGCACTGCTTTCTGAAACTTGCAGAGGACTTGACACAGCTGGAACAGGGCCCAGGGCACTGCGCAGGGCAGGGGGATCTCAGGCCTCACTTAGTACACAGCCCCAGAGCTAAGAGCAGAGTTAAACCCTTTCCACCGCCAGAAGTGGTTCTGCTAGTTTCTCCTTTTGCCTGGCAGGCTCAGTCCTGCTGGAAGGCAAAGTTCTTAAAGGCAAACTAAGCCACGTGAGCCCCAGAGGGTCAGGTGCTGCTCAGGTGTCCGCAGGGATGGCTGAAACACCTGGACACAGCCAGTGACTGGCCAGTTCCCTCCCCGCCTCGCCACATGGCCTGGAGCCCCAGCTGCCCTATTTCCAACACGCCTGTGTGTGTGGAGGGGGGTGTCCAAGAGCGGCCCGCCAAGGGAAAGGGGCTCTGGTCATCTGAGCACCGGGAGGTAAGGACAGCAGTGTGTGGAAGCTTATGTTAAGGCTGCAAGGGCTGCACCGCGGTTTCCCAGGGCCAGGCCGGCTGTACCTCTGCTGATGCGCTGCTTCTCTCCCGACAGGATCCCAGGGGTGTCGATGATGCTGATGCTGTCCAGGACTGGGTTGGGGAGCTGCGCACACATGAACCTGCATGAGAGCACAGCCGGGGAGCTGTCAGGACGGAGTTCTCGCTGCTCCTGAGGCCACAGGGGAGGGCCCTGGTCCTCCATTGCCCCCCACCCCAGATTCTCAGTTCCCACCATCTTGATTCCCAGGGTGGCCAGCAAAGCGGACGAATCTTGCTTTGGGGGTTGGCCTGGGGCCTTGCACACACTAAGCACACGCTGCACCAGAGAGCCACACCTGCAGGCCCTCAATAGCAGACCACCTTCCAGAGGTCTCCAGGGGCCCCCCAGCAGCGATTCTCTCAGGCTTGTTTTTCCCTCTGGAGTTCGAGAGTTCAACTTCCAAGCTGCTGACTTGTTAGTGACAGCTGGGGAAGCCTAGGCCGCCAGTCAATCAGAAGGGAAACAGCAGCCTGACACGGGGACCCTGTGATTCCATCAGAGAGTTCCCACACACCGCAGAGAGACGGCCTCGTCCTAGTGCTGCTGGGGCCAGCCTTCCCGTGTGACCCACTGCTTGGGTGAAGGGGGTACAATGGGCCCCTGGTAAAAGCTGAGGTCACTGCATGCACTGGCTGATGGAGAGAGGTACAGACAGACCATTTTCTGACAGTCAAAGCCGGCGAGAACAAAGCTGCAGACAGGCCTGAACCTGGGGAGTGGGGGGCGGGGTGCTTGGCTATGCCACTCCATTCCACGGGGCTCAGAGAAGCCCAGAACAGCATGGGGCTGTCTTGACTGAGAGCAGCGATTCTTTACTGAACATAGAAAAGGAGCCTTTAAAAACTTCTCTGAAAAAGATACTGTGAGCGAAGGAAATACACATCCATTGTCTGTAGGATGCAGGCGCAAAGCTGCCCTTCCAAGAATGGGGAAGTCTGGGGCTGATTAACCTCTCCTGTGGCCCCAGCTCCCAAGTGACCAGAGGCCCACAGGCTGGGGGCAGCTGGGCAGCGTGAGAGGTGCTCTCTGCGAATGTAATAGAACAGAACCAGCTGACATGCAGGGTGAGCAAACTTTGGACCTCATCCTCACTAGCCCAGCCTAGAGCACGCCTGCCCAGTGCCACTGCAAGCCAGCTGTGCAGGAAGGAACTCACAGAGAGGAGGACAGAAGCAAAGCAACAGAAGCAGAACTGGCTCTGAGAAACAACATATATAAAAAAGGTCCTACAAAGGGGACCTGGTGAGCAAGGGGCTGCTTGCAGGACTCGGGGACAGGATGCTCAGCTGAGCCCAGGCAGTGTGACAGGCAGTCCTGAGCCTCACACCTCATTCTACCTCCATCTTGCTGTACAAATGGGAGGGCTGGTTCTGCAGCGAGCCGGGCTCAGGACTCGCTCCCACGTCCTACCTCGCTCTGCTCCATCTGACTACATTCCGACAACAGCAGTCACTCAGGGAAAAAGGCCCGAATGTCAAGTTCTGACTCAACGGGTCTCTTTAAGAAGAGAACTGGGAGAGGCTGTGTGGGCCACAGAAAAGCCCTTTTGTTGCACCCTCCTGGCAGGCAGCACCCTGTGTGCCACGCATCCTGACGCAGCTGGGGCTGGGGCTCTGGCTGCTAAGGTGCCCTCTGGCAGGGCTGTCAGCAGTCAGGGGCCCTCTGAGTGGGGAAGAGGTGATGGCAAGGACAGGAATGCATGATGTTGGAACTGCTGTTCCACACGCCATCAAGGTGCCTGTGTCTGACCCAGGGTTCCTGAGTTATCCTCTCTACAAGCAGAAGCAGAAGCTGGCTTGACTTAATGGGTGACCTTGACACATCAGCTGGGCCCTCAGAGCCTAGGGGAAACTGATCAGGTGGGGCTGCTGCCATGGTTATCTAAGATCCTCCCAGTTCTGAAACTCTAGGCTTCCACAGGCAGAAAATGGGTCATGTGCTGCTTCTCCTTTGAAAAAAAGATCGGCCCTCGCAATCAAGTGAAGATCTATGGACAACAGAGAACAAGACAGCCACCCTTCTTGTCACTCCCAAAGTCCTGCCTGGGGTGGAGAACTCCTGAGCCCTTCCAGCACAGCAGCACGGCTTCTCACCAGAATGAAAGGCAGAGGCAGGGGATAGGGCTCAGCGGCACAAATGCCTGCCTGGCAAGTGCAAGGTCCTGAATTCAATTCTTGGTCCCAAAAACAAAACAAAACAAAAATAAATAAAGCCTATGTTCAGGCAGATATAAGCTAACATATAAGTAAGGGTATCCTTAGAGAATGGCTACGAGGAACAGCCCTTGAGAAGCCTCAGCCCAAAGGACCCAGACAGCTAACACCATCAGTATAACAAAACAGAAAGACAGGCTGGAAAAGCTAGAACAGGCAAACATACTAAATGTCAGGGGCGCAGGCAGGCCTGGCCTTAACTGGCTGGGCTCTGGGGCCCTCTGCGTGCACTGGACAGTGTCTGGAAAGGAATGTGATCTCCCGGGCGGAGACTTGGCGGGCGGGGTTCAGATTCTTTCCTAGGCTCTTCTCCTGATACAGACCTCAGACTCCCAAGGCATGTGGACTCAATGCCTGAGCAGGAGGGCAGGGGCTGGGAAGGCCTGTGGTACCAGTCCTGGGGTGGGGGCAGGATGCCTCAAGTTCCTTCAGGGACAGGAAACTCTGCCACGGAGATGCCACTGGACTCATTCCTAGCATCCTAGGGAGAGCTGGAGGAGGCACATTGCACCCACTGAACTGGGGAACCTGAGGTCCCATTAGGTTAAAGGGGCTCCTACCGAGTCTACAGAGGGACTTGGGGCTGAAGTTCGTTTCAGAGTTCGCAGGGTCACAGCTTCCTGAAGCCTCTGGAGCAGCACTGACTCAGAAGAGCTGTTTTGGGGGTAAAGTCTGTCCCCTGCCACGTCTGTTCCCTGCCCGCAAGGGGCTGCCCCAAAGTCAGCCGGCCACAGCAGACCCTCCTTGTCCCTCCCACACATAACCACCAGTTCCAAGAGGTTGAGCAGGAAGCCACCACATTGGAAGGGGTAGGGTTTTCCCAGGAGCAGAAACAGATACCCCAGGGGGTTGATTTGAATGAACTCGGTGCATCCAGGTCTAGAGGAGGCGGAGACCGAGAACAGGAGGGCAGTAATGGCTCGGCTTCCTGAATGTGGCCCCTGGTTCTACGCAAATTGGGGTTGGGTTCTGTGAGAGGATTTGGGAGTTCAACTGATAACCGGGAAGACCGTGAGGACAACAGACTACTGAGGAACCCGCGATGGCCACTCCCAGACCTTCGGGTGGGTTAGGAAGGGTTTTCCGCGTGGCGCAGCAGGGACACTGTCCCTGGGAGTGGTCACACAAGGTCTGGCTGAGGACTCGGAGACAAAGGACGGCAGGGGCCACGGCCGCAAGAGGGTCGCTCCCTAAATGTGGGGTCCGGGCCTGACAGGCCCTCGCGCCGCCGGGGGAAGAGTGGGGTACCTGTTGAGGAAAGCGTTGCCGAAGGCGTTGAGCTTGCGGAAAGGGCGCCGCGGATCGACGACGAGCGCGTTGCCCGGCACCACGCCCTCGGTGGGACCGTGCATGACCGCGATGAAAGAGTCGGTGGTGGGCTCGGGCCCGATGCGCATCCCGGGAAAGTCCTGCTCGATCAGGTGCCGGATGAAGGTGGTCTTGCCCGTGCTGTACTGGCCCACGAGGAGCACCATGGGCTTGTTGTCGAAGTCAGCATCCTCCAGCGCAGGCGAGTGGAACTCGTGGAAGCGGTAGTGCTCCTCCAGGGGCAGCAGCTTCTGTGCGTACAGCTGCCGCAGCCCCTCGGCCACGGTCTGGAAGAGCTCCGGCTCCTTCTTGCGGCGGGCATCCTTGCTCACCCAGCTGAACATGCTGCCGTAGACGGGGCTGCCTGCTGCGGGGCAAACAGGCGGCTAAGCGCGGGGCCGAGTAGGGGCCCGCCGGCCGGCTGAAGGCGGCAGGCTGCGGAGCCGGGGGCGGGGAGCTGCCCGTACTGCGCAGGCGCACGACACGGCTCGCGGAGGCGCCCTCTGCCGAGTGGATCGCGCGCCTTGCCCAGTGCCCTTTATACGGTCCAGCCGCGTCGCGCGCGGCCGCCGCTTGGCCCGCGGGGACGAAGAGGAAGAGGGAGGAACCCTGGCCAGCACCGCCCCCAGTTGCGTGCCACGTTCTCCTCTTTGCCGACTTCCATTGGCTGATCTCAAATCTCGCGAGACCGGGAGTGCGGTGCCGTGGTAACCACACTTGTTTGTCCCGCCTTTTGCGAAGTAGTTTAGAAAACCTACTTCCGGCGTGAGGTCCTACTCCTGCACGCCTTCCAGCACCAGTGGACGTTAGGCCCCTATCCCCATCGGCGCACCCCACCCGCAGTGCCTCCTTCAAAATCCCCACAAGAGTGGGAGGACTCCCGGAGCGCTGGCGCCGCCTCCTCTCGCCGGTTTCCCGGACACGCCCCCCATTCCCGCATCTTTATCTGTTGTAGGGAGGGAGAGACTGGAAGGAGAGACAGCAGAGGAAGCTCAGAGAGTAGAGAATTCAGAGTGGAGAGTGATCCAGGAACGAAAAACGGGGACTTAGGGGTGCTCTGGGAAAGACATGCGAGCGGCTGGCCTCACCTCAGGCCGGCGGGGCTGGGCTGCAGGTGGACGCAGCAGTGGGAGCAGCAGTACGTGACCTGCGCTAGAAGACGAGGCGGCCCCCGAAAGGCTGGAACTGTGACAGGGCGGGAAGGGACAAAGAAGTCGGTCACTTGAGTTTTGGAGAAGTGAAATCGGAAATTCCCTATGTGGAGCAGGGGGGAAATGTGGGGCAACAATGAAATCCTGTGGGGACTGGGAGAGAATTAAAAAACCCACATGCTTCCGCTTTCCTGTCAGGGACACCACCATGACCATCTTGTGCTCTGGGCTTGTGTGCCCTACCCGCCCCTGTCTTCCTTACCTCTTCCTGGCTGTCCCATTGGGCTCAGGCCCCCGCCATCCCTGACCTGCCTAGACCCACTCTCGGCTCTCCAGGCCGGTGAGCAGCCTTGGTGGGTGATGTCAGAGCTTTGGGGACCGTGATTGTTATGTAACCAGTGGGGAGGGGCTGAGGGCTATTGGAGAGGTCTAAAGTGAACTGGGGGATCTGGGGGGAAGGTGGCACACTTGTCTGTCCCAGCTACTCAGGAGGCAGAGGCGGGAGGATCACCCCACAAATTAGAGACCAGGCTGAGCAACACAGTGAGCCTCCACCCCACCCAAATAAATAGCCAAGCTCGCACCTCTAATTGTGAGACTGTCTCAAAACAGTCTAGGGATATAACTCAGTGGAGAGACCTGGTTTGATCCTTGTACTGGGAGGGGAAAAAACTGGTATGTATCTTAGTGGTAGAACATTTGTCTAGATAAATGAGGTGCTGGGTTCAATTCCTACTACCAACAAACCCTGAAACAAAAACCAAAAACAAAACATTCGTTTATGGAGCTAGGGGTACAGTTGTGCTTGCTTAGCATGCACAAGGCTTTGAATTTGGCTCACAGCATTGCAAATAATAAAGTGGCTGGGTGTGGTGACACATAACCTGTAATCCTAGCATTGGGGAGGCTGAGGCAGGAGAATCACCAAGAATTTGAGGCTAGCCTGGGCTACATAGCTACATAGTTCAGACTGGCCCTGAACCCACTGTGTAGCCTAGGCTGGTGTTAAAGCAATCCTCCCACCTCAGCCTCCCCAATGCTGGGCTTAAAAGTGCCACACCCAGCATATGGATGGTGTTGGGTGGGGAGGGGCTGTCATCGGAGGCTGCGTGCCAAGTGGTGACCCAGAGCCTCCGGTTGGCGCAGTTCAGACTTCCTGGGTCAGCCTTCCAGCCAGAGGACTTGTCTCCTCCATGGAAGCATCTCCTCCGGAGATGTCATTTCTGGGCTGGTCCAGGAAGAGCCTGAGGCAGAGGATCCTCAATGAGGCAGTTGTTGAGTTGTGTGAATGGCTGTGCCAAGTTCTGTGCCTAGCAATGCCGGCTTTGACCCACCACGGTGGTTACATCTCCCCAGAGCCCTGTGTGCTGGGAAAACCCGGCTCCAGAAAACTGAAAACAAAATGTTCCTGGGTTATTTATAAATGAAGCCAGGACCCTGTTCTCTACATCTACTCTGGACTTTCTTCTCCAAGGAGCTCAAAGACCCGGAAGGAGGGTCTGTCTGCCTGGTGAGAGTCCCTAGAGACCTGGAATTAGTTCCCTCAGTTACCCATGTTGGGCCACTTCCTTATCTTGTAATGTCCCAAATTGTGAAAATATCCTTTCTTTCCTCTGTGTTTCTTCCTACTTGCTGTTTGGTAGAAAAGTTTTGTGAAATGTTAAATGAAGCATTTCACTTTTGGTTCCGCTGCCGCCAGCTGCTCTGTCACCTGGGTGCTGGGCCGCTGATCAGGGTTTGAATCTCAGAAATGGTGCCCATCCCTCATCTCAGCAATTTCCTGTTCGATTAGCAGAGACACCTGCACCTTGGAGCCTGCTGCTGCTCAGAGGGAGCACCTGGCCAGGAGAAAAGGGTCTCCTGCCTCCCTGCCCTCCCTGCAAGCAGTCCATGCAGTCCTCTGGCAGCCAGGTCCGGGGGTGTGTCTCCAGTATCCCTAAAGACAATTAAAAAAAAAGTTTTTATCCAAATATGGTAGAAGAATTGGCCTGGGGAAAGCAAAAAAACATGTTTCTCCCTGAGAGAAGTGACTGCTCACTCTTTCCACAGAGAAAGTTTGTGTATAAGCATGAGTTTTTGTTCTGGTAGTCATGAGGAAATTTGGCTGTCATATCTGTTTTGCCAAAACAAGGTAAAGAGCTAGGGAGGCACCTGGGCATGGTGGTGCATGCTTGTAACATGTATGATTCCACTCTGTGAGGCCAAACCGGGGGTTCACAAGTTCAAGCCCAGCTTGAACAACTAAGCAATTTTGTCTCAAAACAATTTTAAAAGTGCTGGAGATGTAGCTCAGTGGTACAGCGCCTGCCTGGCAAGCACAAGGTCCTGAGTTCGAGTCCCAGTACCAAAAAAAGTGCTGCAGGGGGTGTGGTAATACACGCTTGTGATTCTAGCACTTGAGAGGCTGAGGCAGGAGGGTTGTCACCAGGTTCCTGCGTTCAGTGACCTACCTAAAGCAGCCTAGGCTGAGAGAAGCTGGACCTGCAGAATCAGACCACTGGAAGCTGTGAGGCGGAGCAGGTTAAAAACAAAGATAGTTTCAAGTCTCTTTCCTGGGCACAGGCCCGAGTGGCTCCAGGAAGCACGGGGGTCCTCGGTGGCCCCTTTGCTCCTTGGGTGACAGGTGTGCTCGTTTCCCAGGGTAACGTGATGTGCACATGGGGCTGTGGAAACCTCTGGACACTCTGGTTTGGGTGCTAGGCTGGCGTTAGGGTTTAGAGCTGGATGACCCCCTGCAGCCTCATGGGATCACAGGTGGGGTCTTTGGGAGGTGATTGGGTCAGGGACCCCACAACTGACTTACCGTTGGAGGTGGGGTCTGGTCAGAAGAGGTGGTCACGGGGGTGTGGCCCTGAAGGGTTTATATTCCTCCCTGGCTTCTGACTCTCTGCCTGCCCCCTGGGTGCCTCCACCTGCGCTGTTTCTCCTCCACTAAGCCCTCTGCCTTTCTGTCCTGTCCTGAAGCCAGCAGATGATGGGCTGAGCCTGTATAGACTGAACCAAAATCTTTTTCCCTTTAAATTGCTGCTGTCAGGCTGGATTTGGTGGTGCATGCTTGTTATCCCAGCAGGCTGGATGCTGAGGCAGGAGGATTGCCAGGGGTTTGAGACTGGCCTAGGCTGCATAGTGAATACTAGGCCAGCTTGAACTCACAGGGAGACTCCGTCTCAACGCCCCTGAAAAAAATCTCTATGGCAATAACATCAGGGAGACTTGGCAGGGAGAGTCTGCGTGGATGAAATGGTGGGTGTGACCCTCATGTCCCCAGCCTCAGCAGCGTAATAGGACAAATGAAGCTCAGCTGCTGCCACCTGAGTCCCCATAATCTGTGTCCATTTTGTGTGCATGTGACTGCTGCCCTCCCCATGTCCCCTGCAGGGACTCCGGGGGTGGCTGCAGTGCTTGGGGGGCACAAGGTCAGGTCTGCCCTGTCCCAGGTCCCCTATGGCAGTCGCTGCCCTGGGCTGGTAGCAGCAGATTAATCCTGTCTCCAGCCCCATATCATACTCAGCATCAGGGTCCAGACCCTGCCACTCACACCTGCACCCCAGTGGGGCCAGAGCTCACACCCACAGCCCCCCACAAGGCCCCTCCTCTGACCTGACATCCCCGCTCCCACCCAAGTTTCCATGCAGGTGTCCTGGGGTGGCCCCTGAGCAGCTTTCCGGGCTTGGCCACCTGCTATTGTCTCATGTGGGCTTCTTGGTCCAGTGTGTCCTGCATCATACATGAGGGCTCCTCTGAAAGTGCAAAAAATACCAGGGTAGCCGGGTGTGGTGACATGCTCCTGTAATCCCAGCACTTGGGAGGCTGAGGCAGGAGAATGTTGCAAATTTGAGACCAGCCTGGGCTACAAAGTGAGCTGAAGTTCAGCCAGAATTGCAGAGTGAGACCCTGTCTCAAAAAGATGAAAAAAAACCCCAAAAACCCAAGGTAAGGTGTTGGGGATATAGCTCAGTGGCACAAGCACCTGCCTGATAAGCACAAGATCCTGAGTTTCATTACCAATACCAAGGTAAGTCTGGGGGTGTGGCTCAGTGCTAAAGGACCTACCCAGTGTGCACAAGGCCTGGGGTTCCTTCCCAGCACCCCCATATACACAAGCGTGCATGCGCATGCACACATACTGTGAAAATACCAAGGTGCCGGGGGAAAAGAGTTACAGCTGGTTTCAAATGTAAAAGGCAGAAGAGACCTGACCACAAAGCCTGAACACGAGCCCAGTCACTGGGGACACGTGGTGACATCTGAGAGTGCACTGCATGGTGGAGAACAGCATTGCCTCAGTGTTGTTGGGCCTAAGTTTGGTAACTTTTATGCTTATGTAAGAAGTGTCTTTTTTTTTTTTTTGAGATTCGTGTTGAAATATTTAAAGGTGAAGGGTCACTAGCTATGTATGTAACTTGCTCTCTAATGATTCAGAAAAAAATGTATCTGGAGGAAGGTGAGAGAGATGTTAACTATTTGTGTTTGCTTGTTTCTTTGAGACAGGGTTTCACGATGTAGTTCAGGCTGATCTTGAACTCACTATGTAGCCCAGACTTGCTACAGACTCACAGCAATCCTCCTGCCTCAGCCTCCCCAGTGCTGAGACTACAGGCGTGCATACCACACTCTGCTAAAAATGTTAACTATTGGTGGATGTGAGTAAAGGTTACACATATAGATGTTGATTGTACTTTTCTTACAACTTTTTTTTTTGTCTTTTTGAGACAGTCTCACTATGCAGTTCAGCTTGGTTTTGAGCTCACTTTGTAACCCAGGCTGGTCTCAAACTCACAACGATCCTCCTGCCTCAGCCTCCCAAGTGCTGGGATTATAGATGTGAGCCACCACACCTGGCTTTTCTTGAAACTTTTCAGAAAGTTTCACAATTGTCTCAAAAAACACAAAGGCCTGTGTCCCTCCTGCTGACCCCATGTGGTCTGGCCAGCGTCCCATCACTGCCCAGTGACCCATCAGTGACCGGAGAAGGGCTGAGGCTGGAGTCCGGTGCATTGCAACACTCGCCACAGCTTGGCTCCTGGTAACTCTGAACAGGGAATGCACAAGGCAATTATTGTAAAGAGGAGAAAGTAGATCGTGGCCTACTGACCCCACAGAGCTCTATAGAAATCCCTGAAAGTGCAGGTACTAAGGCTCCAGAGCCATATGAGACCAGGACACAGCGGGCCCATTTGTAATCTCAGCACTCTAGGAGGCTGAGGCAGGTGCACTGCAAGTTTAACACCCAACATGGGCTGTGTAGCAACTTAGAGAGACCCTGTATTTAAATTTAAAAAAGAGAGAGAGAGCGCCGCAGATATGGTTCGAAGGCCCTTGGTTCCGTCCTCAGTACTGAAAAGAAAGAGAGAGAGAGAAAGAAAAGAAAGAAAGAAAGAAAGAAAGAAAGAAAGAAAGAAAGAAAAGAAAGAAAAAAGGCAGTGCACTCCTGTGATCCCAGCTCTCAGGAGGCTGAGGCAGGAAGTGGAGCATTTGGGGCCCTGGAGTCAGGAGCTGACCTCAGAGACTGGGAAGCAGCAGTCACTATGCCACGACGACAGGCTTGTGCTGACGTGGGCATTAGTGAGGCAGGTCTGGGGGTCCTGCAGGACCCGGAGGTCCTTCCTCCACTCTCCACTCGAGCGGCTGTCACACAGGACACTGGCACTGGACAGAGGATCCCTGGGGGTCGCCGGGTGCTGCTCAGGCAGCGCTGCCGGTAGGGGGCGGAGCGGTGGCCAGCGCGCCCCCTGGCGGCGAGTACGGGGAGTGAGTTGTAGGAGAGCGAGCCCCACCCTTCCGTCCAGGGATTCTGTATCATTGTGCTTGTGGCTTATTTCCAGGCTTCGCTATAGCAAAAGCTGAGCTCTTCATCTCTCTGAGGACTCCTCTGAGTGTGCGAGTATGCGTGTGATACTTTGCACTGAGGGACATCTCCACCGCTTTATTATCTTTTTAAAATTTTGAAACAGGGTTTAAATCACTAAGTTGCCCAGGCTAGGATCAAACCTGTGATCCTCCTGCCTCAGCCTCTCCTGTGCTGGGATTGCAGGTATGCACCGCAGGCCAGGTCTCGGGAATCTTTCCTGATCTAGGCCACGCCTTGCCCTTCGGTCCTTTAAGCAGCAGTTGGGACACAATTCACATCTGCATCACTGTACCATGATGACCTGGTGGCCACGGCTGTCATCTGCCTCCCACCTCCCACCTGCCCACCCACCCTGTGCTGACCACTGACCCTGGGCCTGGTGCCCTGCCAGCATCTCTATCCTCCTGGGTGCATATGTGCAGGGCTGCAGGAAACAGCAGGGAAGCTGGGTCTGCCTTTACCCCCAGGTGAGAGGCTGTGTGGCCTAAGAGTTAGGCAGAGGCAGCTGGAGGAGGAAACCCAGGCCAGGGACTGTCTGCCCCCCAGCTTCAACCCCAAGCCGGTGCATCAGGCCTGGGGCCCCACACCTGCGGGGAAGGCCAGAGTGCACCCCCCCACACCCATTTGCTGAACACCTACTGTGTGGCGGGTGGGGAGCCAGGCCCAGGAAGATGAGTAAGGGGTGGACTTTGCTCTCAAGGGTCTGAGACTAGCACAGGGTTAGATAAGGGCGCAGAACTCCCTGGCTAGGTGGGGAGGGAGATGAGGGTGCCGTAGCAGCGCAGAGCCAGGTGCGGAGAGGCTCGGGCTGCTGGGCAGTGGAGGCATCCCTGGGCCTCGGCAGGGCAGGGCGTATGGAACCCGGGGATGCTAAGTGGTAGGATGGCGGGAGAAAAGCTACTCATGGAAAAGGGCCAAGCAGGGGTCACTTGGTTGCTGTATCGGAGGTCCCTGGAGGGAGCTGGTCCCACCTGCTCTGTGACTTAGGCCTGAGGGAGGCTCGCATGTTCTCTCCCAAGGTGCCAGGGAGACCCCAGGGGACAGGCGCCAGTGCCTGGCATGTAGAAAGGGCTGGACTGTTCATTCTTGTTATTAAGCAATTTTTTGAAATTTTATTTTTTAGCAGCAGAAATCTTTTTTTTTTTTTACATGGAAATTTCCCCCGGAATCGCATTGTATGAGCACAGGGTGGGATTTTGCTTCATGAAGGGAGGCAGGGGTGGGCAGGGCTGTCCTCTGCTCTGCTCCCCAGTCACAGAACCGCAGAGGAGTCTGGGATCAAGGCTGCATCCCAAGCAGATGAGGCCATGGGGGAGGGGTGAGAGGGGCAAACGGAAGGGGAGGCCAGCTCGGGTCCCCACGCTTGGTAGGGGTGTCTGACAAAGCCCATCCCTTGGGCCACGCTAAACATGGGCAGGGGGGCACTCCTGTGGCAGAAGCCAGGCTGGCGATCTGCTCAGCAAAGGCTCCTGGAGCTCACGCCTGGCTTTTCCAGGGCAGGCACTGGCTCACGGTGCAAACACAAGTCCATACTGTACTGGGCTCCCCGAGGGGCTCGAGGGAACATGGGTTTGGGACGAGAAGGTGGGCTTGAGGATCAAGTGCTTCAAGGCTTCCTGGTGGCAGGGTATGGTGACCCATGCCTGTAACCCTAAAGCACAGGAATGGGACATCGAGGGAGGACTGCGAGTTCAAACTTAGCGCAAGTAACACTTTAATGAGACCCTGTCTTAAAATAATACAGCAAGGCATGGTGGCACATGCATGTAATCCCAGTGCTCCAGAAGGCTGAGGCAGGAAGATCGAGGTCAGTTCAAGGCCAGTTTGGGCTACATAAGCAAGTCCAAGGCCAGCCTAAACTGCAAAAACAGTGTCTTTAAAAAAAAAAATGGGGTGGGAATTTAGCTCAGCAGCATAAGGGCCTGTCTTGCAAGTGCATGGTCCTGAGTTCGATCCCTGCTACCAAAAAAAAAAGAAAGAAAGAAAAGAAAAGTGTGACAGTTTTCTTAGAGCCGGGCGAGGTGGCTCACACCTGTAATCCCAGCACTAGGGAGGCTGAGGCAGGAGGATCATTGCGAGTTCGAGACCAGCCTGGGCTACAAAGTGAGCTCAAGGCCAGCCTGAACTGCATGATGAGACCCTGTCTCAAAAAGACAAAAAACAAAACAAAACAACAACAAACCTTCCTTTCCTGGCTGGGAGGCTGCAATGGTAAGTGAGAGTGAGCCTGGCAATAAAGCTGGGAAGTGCATGGGGCCGAGGGAACGACACAGAGTGCCAGAGCGCAGAGGCAAGTAAGGGTGAGATGGAAGGGTGGGAAGGGGAGAGGGGTCTTGAGTGCTTCCGTCCCCCCAGGACACCCCCACCTTACCCCTGCCCCACCCTGCCCCACCCCTGCCCCTGCAGGTCCCAGCGGTGGGCATTGAGGCGAACATACCTGTGACCTATGGAATTGGCAGCCAGAGGGGAGGTGACAGCACTGGCTGTCAATTCATAGGTCAGAGCCCTGTGCACTCGGTCTCGGGCAGCCCGCCACCCTGTGCTGCCCTGGGCCTGGGCCGTCACTGTGGAGGTCCTTGCTGGCTTGCTGTGTGGTAGCTGCCTCTGCTCGGCTGTGGATCCAGGCCCCCGCCCCAGATAACAGCAGCCCCACTGGAACCATGGGCACTTCCACATGGAGTTGCTGTTACAGGGGGTGGGAGCCCCTGGAGGTCGGGCCCCGCCAGTCAGGAGCCTGTGGGGCATCCTCTTGGCCCCAGGTCCTTGGTCTTCTTTATTGAGGCTCCTTATCATAGGGGGCCCACACTTGGCACCCTGTCTGGTGCCAACGCCCTGCTGGGCGAAGTCCAGGCTCAAGCCCAGAGCTGCCTCATAAAGCCGGGAGCGGCTTTTACAGCTCCTGGGCAGCCTTTGCCCGCTGGGCGCCGCACGCACTCCTGCCCCCGGCCTCTGTTTCCTCTTTTCCTCCCCAGCCAGAACACGCTGGGCCCTGGTTTGGTTTCAAGATCAGCCTCTGTGGCCTCCATAGTCTGCCCTTTGCCCACCCTCCCTGCTGCAGCCACAGGGATGGGGGACAGAAAGGGACAGCTGGGCATGGATAATGCCCTCCTGGATGGAATAGAGGAGGGGAAGTCACAGAGTGAGGGGCCACCAGGCAGAGGGGCCCTGAGAAAGAACACAAGGAGCAGGCGGAGAACAGAGGAGTGGAGGAGAAAGGGGTGGGGGACAGACTGGAGAAGATGCTTCAGGCTGAGCCGGGGTGGGGGGACGGGACAGGACGACACGATGCGCTGGGGGACTCAGCACAGTAGAGCCCTTGCCTAGCAGGTGCGAGGCCCAGCTTCTGTCTCCAGCACTGCAATGAACAGAGAACAAATGCAGACGTCCGCTGTGTTCAGCAAATGCTAAAAACGGGGCTGGGAGCCATTGCCCATCTTAAACCCTGAGCGCTTTGAGCAAGTGGCTACACCTCTTGGAACCTCCCCCGGCTCCTCCTCTGCACATATAGGCCTGGACTGCTGGGCAGCCCTCACCCCACCCTGTCCGTCCCCACTGTCCCATGGGGAGGGAAGGAGCTGCTAGCCAGGTCTGCTGGGCGCAGGCAGGGAGTGGACCTCCTGCAAGGGTGCCCCATCCTGCCGGTGCCCAGTGGAGATTTGTGAAAGGAAAGGAAGCTTCTCCTCTGGGCATGGACCGTGAGCCCTGCTGAACAGGGTGGGAAAGGCCCGGAGAGGCCAAGAAGGCTGGCTGCCCACGGTCATAGTGCAGGCCCTTGGGTCAGAGCTGCCCTGCAAACCCTCCGGAGCGGTGCCTCCCTGCTGCGTGCAGGCAAGGCTGGACGGGGCGCCTGGGCAGAATTCCTTCCACCCCGGGGGAGGGGCCTGGGCACGGAGAGGCCAGCAGTCGCAGGCCTAGGGAGGCTAAGGCTGTGGGCTCGGGGCATCCAGGGGAACACTGCGAGCTCCAGGCTGTCCTGGGCTCCATGGCAAGATGCAGTCTCTAGTGCAAAAAAGATGCCAGAGCCAGTGACCAGACAGCCCACAAGCCCGACAGCCCTCCCAGGGCCTGGGCGTAGCTGGCCTCCCACCCCATGGGGGTCCCAGCCTGGCAGACACAGCACCCGGTCAGGAATCCTGGGGCCACAGCTCTAGGCAGCTCTCCAGGCTGGCACTATGGTCTCCTTGTCCCCAAGATGGAAACAGAGGCACAGGAAAGAAAGGGCTGGCCCGGGGTCACCCATGTCCTGTCCCTTCTGGCTCAGAAACGCCTGCAGCCCTGAAGAAAGAAGCTGTGCCCTGGAGCACTGGGGGTACCAGGGTGCCGAGTGCCCGGAGGTGTCTTACCTGGCTGCTTGGCTGGCCTCAGGGCACGAGGAGGAAGTGGGGTGCCCTGGGCCCAGCACCTTTTGAGCCGTTGGCCCAGCCCCGGGCCGGGGTTAATCATTAGCCCTTGGCCATCAATACTGATCACAAGTGCAGTTCGAAGGGCAGGAAAGCTGGACTGTGCCCGGGCAGCTGGGTGGGCCCAGGAAGCATCACACCTTGGCTGCCCCCACCCTTTTGCTTGGTCTGTATCCCTGGCCATGGGCAGCTGGGACCTAGGGTACCCTAGGACGAAGTTTCTACCCTATTCACAGTACCCCGATATTCCCCAAGTACCTCCCCTTCTGCAGGGGTGGGGTCCGGAAGGGGCTGCACCAGCACCCAGGACTGGGAGCTGAGGGGTCCGCTAGCTTCAGAGGTTTATGGCGGAGAATAGTAGGCCTGTTCCCCCAGGGGACCACCCCCTCTGCAGTGCTACTCCAGAGGGTTGGGGGAGTATAGGGGGTACCCTCTTTTGTTCACAGGAAACAAGATGGGATCCATGGCAGGGGGCATTTCCCCCAGGACCCACTGAGTAAGGACCAGTCAAGATCATCTGGTACCAGCACCCCCAGGCCCCATTACCCCAAAAGGCTTCTGCTAGGGACAGTAGGTGCACCCCAGGGCTGGGCCTCTGGGAAGCAGCCTCAGTGGCAGTCTGACCCTCACTTAGCTGGTGGGGACAACTAGGAAGCCAAGGCTGAGACCCAGGGCGTAGCCTGTGGTTGCACAAGGGCAGACGGGGGCCGTGAGGTGCGGCCACACTGCGCGCCAGGGGTGTGGCTCATTCAGCTCCTGCCACTCAGAAGTGGGACTTGGGTGATAGTCTCTTGGAAAGGTGGCAGGGTGCAGCCCAGAGCAGAAGGGAAGGAGTCAGGTGTGGGCAGGTGGCTGGGACAGTGGTGACAGGCAGGTGCTGGACGCAGGAACACAGGACTCTGGGACAGAGCTGGCGGTGGGCAGTTTATTCCACTCATGCAGACACCGACCCACGCGCTCGGGGAGTTTAAAAATAACACGCCGACCCCCCACGGTGTCTGTCCCCAACTCCTCGGGACAGACAGACACTTGGCTGAGTGGGGTCGGACCTGAGGGTCCAAAAGCCTCCGTCCTGGGTCAAGGCAGCAGTGGCACCCGGGTGGCGGGCAGGGCAGCGTCCTTCTCCCCGGAGGAAAAGTGCAGACGGGGCCAAGGGCCCGCTCTCATGACCGATTGGCAACGAGCAAGTGGCCTTCACAGTGGCCGTCCTGGGGCCTGCGCTGGGCCAGCATGGTGGTCCAGTGCCCAGGTTCAGTCCTGGGCCGCCTCTGAGCGCCACTTGAGGGCATGGTCCTTGTGGGCATCGGGCAGGATTTGGTTGCGCATCCCCCCGAGCAGGTTGGACGTGGCCTCCGAGGCCACGATCAGCGGCTTCACAACGGTAGGGGGCAGCTGGCGGATGACGCCCCCCACAGCGCCGGTCAGCCCCTTCTGCTCATGGCCACGCGACGCCACGTCACAGATGGTCTGGGCTGTGTCCAGGATGCCCTGCAGAGGTCAGAGGTCAATGCGGAGATCCAAGTGGGGGCCAAGGCCAGGGCTGGGGTGGGGCTGGGGTCCTTACCTCGCGCACAGCATCGTAGGCCTTGGCCATGCCCTCCCGGAGGTCAGCGGGCTGCTGGCCCTTTCGCAGCCTCCGTGCCGAGCGCTTGTCCTGCAGCGAGCGGGAGACGGGTGCCGCTGGGGACAGTATGTCGTAAACCGTCTCAGCAGTGGCCTGAAGGGCACAGATAGCTGGATGAGGACACAACCAGGGCGTCCAGCCCCTCCAGCAGGGACCCTGGCGTTCCTCGGCCTTAGCCCCCATGACCCTCCGCCTTTCTGGCCCCATCACCCGGCAGGGCACCTCCAAGCGCTGCCTCTCTGGCCTTGTGGGCCTGTGCTTGCAGTGCACGGCCCACCTCCTCCCCTGCCTCCATGGCTGGCCAGTTGGGGTGCAGCCCGGCTCCTGCTCCTGCCCACCTGGATGGCCTGCACCAGCCTGTTGCTCAGCTCCAGGGCAGCGGAGGCCGTGGAGGAGCCAAAGGAGGCAGCCCCACGCTGCAGCCCCCGCATGAGGCGCCCGTCCTTCCTGTACTGCTCGATGGGCAGCCACAGCAGGTCCCGGAAGCCTTGGACTGGAGGGACAGGGCTGTCAGAGATGCTGGGCACTGCCCTGGCCCCACCCATCTTCCTGGCCCCTCTGCAGCCCCCTTTCCCAGTGGCAGTTTCTAGGCGGCCCATGTGGGAACGAATGCGAGTTCCGAGAGCCTGCAAAGGCGAACTCACAGAGCTGGATGACCGAGTGCATGGGCCCGATGCCTCCCAGCAGTCCGGACAGCTGGTTCTTGCGGATGTCCTGCAGCCACTCATTGAGGGCATAGCCCAGCACTTTGTCCACGCCCAGGAGCCTGGGAGGGAGCAGGGGAAGGGTGGGGAGGAGCCTGGGAGGGTGCAGGGGAAGGGTGGGGAGGAGCCTGGGAGGGAGCAGGGGAAGGGTGGGGAGGAGCCTGGGAGGGTGCAGGGGAAGGGTGGGGAGGAGCCTGGGAGGGAGCAGGGGAAGGGTGGGGAGGACCACGCCTATGCACCAGACACTCCCCCGTCCCACCTGGCTGTGTGCAAAGGGGAAACTGAGGCCCTGCAGGGCGGACAACTTGGTCACACCAGTGACCAAGGCCGCCCAGGGCCATGCAGAGGGGTGGTGAGGGGCTTACCCGTGGCGGCAGCAGAGCCGCTTGAGCTTCAGCTCGGAGCAGTTGAGCTGGGCCAGGCCGATGAGGAGGCCTGCGAAGGTGCCCTGGGGAGCGAGGGTTCAGCTGTGTGACGGACACGGGTACAGGACCCCAGGGCGGCCGGGATGGCCCGGGGCTTACCACTTGCTCCATGGAGACATGCTTGCCGTGGTAATCCAGCCAGATGGGCACCTCGGATGTGAAGCGGAACTCCCTGGGGGGCAGGCGCAGGGCACTTTTGGTCACCACCCTCCTTGGTCACTGGCGCCCCGGCCCCGGCCCTCTCTCCCCGGCCCCACCTGAAGTAGATGGGCTGCTGCTCGGCAGGGCCGTGTCCACCACTGGCACCCTCCTGTGTGCCACCCATCTGCGAGCTCTTGGGCTGTCCTCCTGGGGGGCTGCCCGGCCGACCCCGGGTCTCAGGCCACGCTAGGGAAGCAGAGGTGTCAGGTGGGAGACAGGCCCGCGGCCAGTGGGGTGCCTGACCTCCCCTCCCTGTCCTCTCACCCTCTGAGGCCTCCCCTGGGACCACTGGATTGATGCCAGCCGCTAGGCTGGTGAAGAAGTCCTTGAGGAAAAACAGGGCATCCTGCAGGGAAGGAAGGCGGGAGCAGGGTCAAGAGGCCTGGGGATGGCACCTGTGTGCCACCCCACCTCCGCAATCCCCTGCCCACTCGCCTGGTCCACGTTGAGCCGCAGGGGCATCAGTGAGATGCGCAGACAGCACTCAGGGCCGCCCAGGGTGGTGGTGGGGGCCACATGCAGCGCTTTGATGGTGAGCTGAGGGCAGAAGGCCAGCTGTGGGTGCCTGTTCTGCTGCCACCCGCTTCTGCCAGCGCTGCTCCCTTCTCACCCAGCCCAGCGACGGTCCCCACCCGCGCATGCGTGCAGCCCTGCCCGCTGCGCACCATGTTGGAGTGGGTGCGCCGCGGCAGCCGCTCGCTCGTGTGCAGGTGCAGGAACTTGTTGATCTGTGAGGAGGCCAGCCGGTCCCGGATCTCCAGCTCCTGTACGGTGAGCACCTGGCGCGACAGAGGCCGCTCCTCCGCCTCCTGGCCCGGGGCGGGGTGTGCAGCGGGCTCCTCCGGGTACACCTCGTGCTGGAAGCTCACCTGCATGGGATCACAGGGAGGCCTGAGGTGGCCGCGGGGGCCAGACTTGGCCAAAGTCCAACCCTCCTCATCCTGTCCCCGCCTCGGGCCCACAGCTGGCTGTTGCCCTGACTTCTCCACTTGGCCACACTGAACCGGACCTGCTTCCCGACATTCGGGTCCCCATCCCCACAGCCCTGCCTTGCCTAGGTGGCCCCAGCCTGTGCTGTCTTCAGAAGCTCCGATCTGCTGTCGCCCAGGGTGCCCCATGTGCCACTGAGGCTGTGGCATCTCTCCTGCTCCAACCCTCGGGGTCCCCACACACCCAGGTCCTGTCCCTGTCCCTGTCCCCGCTTGGTGGGCTGTTACCCTTAGGCCTCTGCCCTGTGCACCCCTCCACAAGGAGCCATCCCTCTCCTCCTGGGCAGCTGCAGGCTCCTGTCCCCTGCTCAGAGCTGTCCCCAACAGTTCCTCAGGGAGCCCAGTGCTGGCCTTCGGAAATGGGGCCCTCCCTGTGCAACTCCTCAGGCTGAAACCTGGAGCACGGCTCTGTCTCACACACAGACCTGCCGTCTGTGTCAGGCACCTGTCCTGGACCCCAGGGGTCCCATCCACCTCCCTCTACCCAAATCCTCCCGCCCTTACCTCCCTCCCCCTGTGTGGCCTGTGGCTCACTGCCACACAGCCCCACCTTGCTCAGCTGGATCTCCATGAGGACCTGGTGCTGCCGCCCACTGCCACCCTGCGTTCGCCACGAGTTCTGGGGCCGTTTGGAGCCGGAAGAGCGGGAAGGGGAGCCCCTAGGGCCTGTGAGGCCAACTCTTGCTCTGGGAAATGGAACAGGGGACAAGCAGATCAGAGGAACCCCTGTACCGCCCCCATCTTTGAGCCCAAGGCTGGGGATCTTTCCAGCCTCTGTCTTAGGAGGCAGCCAGGGCGAGGATGCAGCAACTGAAGCCAGTAAGGGGTGCACGAGGCTCCAGGTCACCAGCGCCCCGCCTGCAGCACCAGCGGCCGCCCTCCCTCCCCACCTCACCTGTGGCCAGGGTGGGGGCCAAAGTCTCGGCCACCGTAGAGGTGCCAGACCAGGGAGACCTCGCGGAGCACCACGCGACTGCTGGGCACAGGGAAGTGGGCAGGCGCCCGCAGCAGGTCTGTGCTGCCCAGTGGCCGGGAGAAGTGTCCCTCCTGTACGACAATGGGGCCTGGGTGCAGCTGCGTCACCACGGGCTCGCCGTCTCGGGGCTGCGGGGAGGCCACACAGAGGCGTAAAGACATGTGGCACAGAGGCGGCTCTGGCCTGGCTCCTGTCCTCCCACCCTAATCTCCCTCCCCCTCTCTGTGCGGTCTGTGACAGAGGACGGCCCTCTTGGGTTACCACCATCCCTGGAACCGGTGTTGGTGGGCAGAGCCCCTAGCTGTTCCTTCCACCCCTTAGGACACCAGTGGGCGCTGGGCCGACCCCTCCACCACGCACCGGGATGCCCAGGCCAGGCGCATCCAGGATGCAGAACTCATCGCTGTCCAGGGTGTCTCCGTCCCCCTCCTCTTCCTTGTCATCATCCCTGGCCTTGGAGCAGGACCCTAAGCTGTTGGCAGGGCCCCCAGGAGGGGGCGAAGGGGGCTGGGCCCCACTCCGCTCACCGGGGAACAGGTACACAGAGACGGGCGAGGCCTGAGGGAGCGGGCCACCTGCGGGAGAGAAGCCAGTTTGGGGGGACAAGGCCCTGGGTGCCTGTGCTGGCCGTCCCCAGGGCGCCCGCTCCCCACCTGAAGACTGCGTCAGCCCCCGCAGGTTGCGCTCCGAGTCCAGCAGCGCGTCAGTCAGGTCCCGCTGGTTGATGAGCGCCGTCTCCGCCAGGGGGCAGGGAGGCAGTGAGGTGGGGCTCTCAGAGAGCTAGGGTGGGGGGCAACAGGAGGGCCATAAGCTCAGGCCTGGTGCCCCAGGGCTCCCCAAACCCCAGGCCCCGAGAGCCGTGCAGGGGAGGAGCCTGGCTGAGCTCTGGTAGCCTGTGTGGCCAGGCCTCACCTGTACCTTCTGGCCGGCGATCTCCGTGGGGCTGGGGGGCCGGGGCGGGGGGTGCAGGTCACCCGCGCTCATTACGTACTGCAGCAGGTTGGCCAGCAGGGCGCAGGAGTCAGCACAGCTGTGTACGTGCACCACATTGTTGGAGCAGCGCAGCTCAAACAGTGGCTGGCTCTGCCGCAGGGGGAGAGGGCTGGCATGAGTGCAGGCCCCTGGTCCCCATGCCACAGTGGCAGGAAACCCTGAAGAGAGCCAGGCCAGGTCTGCCTGGGGGACTGAGTCTGCCCGGTGTCCCCATGGGGTCTCCTGTGCACGGTGAGGGGAGGCCTGCTATCTCACTTGTAGACTGGGGAAACTGAGGGCTGACATGCTGTCTGTCACTCCAGAGGCCCTGCTCTGCCCTGCCTGCAGCTGCCCTCTGGTGGCAGGGCGGAAACTCTCGTCCTTTCAGCAGATGGCGCTCTTGCCACCCAGCAGGGGAGGCCAGGACACCTGGGACAGCCTTCCGCCCCAAGGTCCCTGGATCAGAGATGGCCACTCACCAGTTTGCCCTCTGTGCTTCCCTTCCAGGTTTTGATAACCAGCTCCAGGAGGTCAACATCCATGACACAGACATAATCTGCGGTAGAGGCAGAAGAAGGCCCGAGGCCGCCTTGCACCCAGCCAGCCCCTGGCTAGCACATGGCCACCTCCCAGCAGGATCACGGTTGTTGCGGGTGCGGCTGGGGGATGTGCGTGCATGTGAGGGGAGCGGAAAGCCAGGCCGGCTGTTGGGGAGGACATGGGGCCATGTTCTGGGCATGGGACTCCAGGCCAGGTCCTGCCCACCTCGCCTGAGATCCAGCGTCTCCACCTCACACTTGTCGGACAGGTACAAAGCGGAGTCATCAAGGATGAACCTGGTGGGGAACAGGGCTGAGAAGGGCCCCGGGAGCCACTGCAGGCGGCAGCTCCACAGCAACCCAGCCGGGTAGGGGAGCATCCGGAGAGGCGGGGACCCAAGCCCACACAAGCCTTCGCCGGGGAGCCCTCCTGCCTCGGTGGTCTGTACTATGGGAAGCATGGCAGACCCAGGCAACAGGGACTCGCAGTTCCACACAGCGAGTTCCTCTGCCCACTTTGAGCTCCTACTGTTCTTTCAACATGAATCCATTCTGTCTTCTAGTAATGCAGACTAAACCCAGGGCCTTGGCACTGAGCTATACCCCCAGTCCTTTTTTATTTTTTAATTTGAGACAGCATCTTGCTAAGTTCCTAAGCCTCCTAGGCTGGCCTTGAACTTGCAAACCACTTGCCTCAGCCTCCCAGGTGCTGAGACTACTCTGAGCATATGATACTCTGCCTGACTTAAGATATTTAACAACTACAGTAGCAATAAAAAGTTGAGCCTGGCATGGTGGCTCATACCTGTAATCCCAGCACTCAGGAGGCTGAGGCAGGAGGATCATTGTGAGTTCAAGACCAGCCTGGGCTACAAAGTGAGCTCAAGGCCAGCCTGAACTTAGTGAACCTCTGCCTCAAAATGACAGAAAAAAAAAAAACCAAAAATCAACCCTTAGTTTTGTACCCTATTTTTCTCAAAAATGCTACTTCTCATATTATGCATTTAAAACTATTTTTCAGTGTTATTTTTTTTAACCTGAGGCAGCTAACTTTATTTTTAGGAGTTCAAGTGTGCAGTACATACTGATTAGTCACATGCGCATAACACATCTGAATGCTTTTTACTTCCCCCTCTCCGTGTTATCCTTTAACTCCAGTTGGTGGCTGTCGCGTCCCAGCAATGCAGCAGTGACCGTTCCTTGGGGTGATATGAGGCATTTACACTGTCGCTGTTTGCAGTGTTTAATTTTTTGTGGTGCCGAGGACTGAACCAGGCCTCGCGCAGGCTGAGTGCGTGCTCCCCCACTGAGCTCCTGCCCTGCCCCAGTTCAGACAGTGCTGAACTGGATTACAGGCAGTCTACTCTACTCCATCTCTTTTCCTTATACCCTCGGGCCAACCTCAAGAGAGATTACCAGGTCAGACAGCGCTCATGGATGCTTTTAAGGCTGCTGTGAGGCACCCAGGTCTGTTTCCCCAAATGGAAAAACCATGCACATTTCTAAGAGAGGGGCCAGAAAGAGCCCAGCACATGCTGCAGGCAGGTAGCTGCTGTGCACATACCTGAGCAAGAAGGTGGATGTGTCCATGACGATGTTGCTGGAGAGCGTGAAGGTCTCAGCGGTGATGAGGACACGCACAGGGAGGTAGAGGGGCCTGGGGGGGACGTCACATGTGGGCTGGGGTGAGCTCCGTGTACCCGAGGTGCTGCCCCACCCCCACCCCACCCCACCCCACCCGCTTGGCCTGGGTACCTGTAGTCCACAGCACAGGAGAACAGGTGAGTGTGCAGAATGGTGATGACTGTCGGGGGCAGGTAGCCCAGCACAGGGTCATCCAGCACATCCAAGAAATCCAACAGCTTCCGGCCAGGGTGGGGGAATGCTGAGCAGAGGGCTCCCCCAGCACCCCCGCAGCACTGCCCATCCATCCCTTTCTGGGTGCTCCAGCCCCTCTGACCTGTCCACCCAAACCCAAAGTCCAGGGCCAAGCCATCTTCATTTACCTGTGAGTGCCAGCTCTGCTCAGGAAGGGACATGTAGTGTCGCAGGGTAGCCTTGTGCAGCCTTAGTGTCACCAGGAATTCCTGGGTGGGGGAGTCAGGGCACAGTCAGGGTGAGGAATGGAGCTATCGCATCCACTGGGGAGGCAGCTGCCCAGCCACGTGGACAGGCGCCCAGCTGGGGAAGCCGCACCTTGACATTCTTGTGAGGGTCCAAGTGGATGCGCACAGCAGTGGTCAGCATTGGGGCACTTTGGCCCTGGCCCTTGTGGCCTGAGCCTCCCTGCTCAATCACCCCTTCCTCAGATGGGTAGATGGTTGGGGCCAGGTGTGCCGGGGGCGCAAAGCTGGGCAGATGCAGGTGACCAGGCAGCATGTAGTCATCCACGGCCGCTGGGGAGGGATTTTGTGAGCCCCTTGCTGGACCCTGGCCACCCATTCCACTGCAGCCCCAGGGACAAGGCAGTGACCAGCCCCAGCCCACCACGCACCTCGGTGATAGAGTGTCGCCTTTTCAGCTTCTAGGCAGAAGTAGCCCAGCCCCGGCTGGCCGCGGTACTGGGAGACACTGAAGAGGGTACCGGCCTCCACGTCCAGCACCATCTCGCCGTGCGAACCCTCCAGCCGCTTCCCGTTCTCGTCCTGAACACAGAGCGCATGCCTGGCTTCACCCGCAGCTCCCACAGCCTCTGGGAGGCGTCTCCTGGAGCCCTGCTGTCAGACAGCACCCAGCACCCTGCAGGCTCCCCAGGCCCTGGCAGCTCCTACCTCATTTGCAGAAGGAGAATCACCTCTGCCCAGCCTGCCTCGTGGGTATAGACAGGGCCCTTTCTCACGCCCACCCAGCATGGGGCTTTACAAGGACAGAGGCCAGTAAGCAGCTTCCGGGTGCCCTGGGGCCATGGGGCTGGCACATGTGGGTTTCGGGACAGGTGCTTGCTGCCAACCACTTGGGGCTCCCACTTCCCAAGCCCCCCTGGAGGTGCCATGTTTATTTATCCTCTCTCCTGTCCTGAGGGCCTGGGGCTCACCTGTGAAGGGCCGCTCTCACCTTGGCCTCACAGAGGGCTGTGATTCTACCCTTGAGCACTGTCACCAGTGTAGAAAAGGTGCTCTGGGTCTGACGGCGCGGAGGCTCACGGGAGGGAGCCTGGGGGGCACCTGCTGCCCCCACTGAGAAGAAGTGCACGTCCTCCTCCTCCGAGTCTGAGTCTGGGGCAATATCAAAGTAAAGTGGCCAGTGGTAGCAGGGCCTGGGAGGGCTAGTCAGCCCTGCCCTGCCCTGCCCTGCACCTGCCCTCTGGCCCCACAGAACACCTCTCATACCCAGCTTAAAGGCAGACTTGCACATCTTGAAGCTGTCGTGCCAGAGGCCAGGGGAGCCAAGGAAGCCAGAGGGGTGGGTGGTGGGGCCTTGGGTGGGGAGCAGGTCTGCAGGCTCCCACATGAGCAGGTCGTTATTGATCCTGAGAGGAAGGACAGATGGCAGGTGAGGAGGGACAGCTCAGCTTCTGGCCAGCCCCCGCCCGGCCTGGGTCCCCACCTATTGTAGATGCTCTCGTAGACCTCTTTGCTAGGCAGGAAGACATGGGCACTGGGCAGGGTCACTTCCAGGCTACACCGGGACAGTGCCAGGGTCCGGCTCTGGAATGTCCTCATCTCCTCAGGGTCTCCAGGAATCACCATCTGGACACAAGAGGGGAAAAGCTCAGTGTGAAGTTGGCTCAGACATCTCAGGGCCTGTTGTCGCTGGCTCTGCTTGGAGATGTGTGTCCTGCCCACCCTTCCTTCCTTCCTTCCTTCCTTCCTTCCTTCCTTCCTTCCTTCCTTCCTTCCTTCCTAGGAGCCCCTCCTTACCCGCGGGCAGGGTATGTGCTCACCCAAGCTAGTGGCATACTGACCCTGATCTAAGGACATAAACTCCTCCGATCCTCCCACTGGCCTATGAGACAGAGTCCTTGTGACCACTTCATGGGAAAGGAAACTCCCCAAGATGACACAGCCAGAGTGGCAGGGCCTGTACTTGACTCCAGGCAATTTGGCCCACAGGCCAGGCCTAGAAATGCCCCTGACTAAGCCCACATCCATTTCAGAAAAACATCCCAAGACCCAAGTATACACTACTGGCAACAGTTGCGGTGGCCTGGGTCCTGGTCTTCCCCGCCAGGGGGCTGCCCTTGCCAGTGGCTTCCCTCTTGGCCCTGGACAGAAGTGGGGCTGTGGACTCCCTCGCTTATGCACCAGGTCATATCGTGCCCACCCCAGGTGGTCCTGTCGCCCAGCTCCATCACACAGCTGTTCCCATGGCACAGGTGGGTCAGGCTTCACCTCTTCCGTCTCATACATGGTTCTCTTGGAGGAGAAAGGCGATGGCTCAGGCTGCCGCAGCTCGCATGGACTCTCAGTGGACAGCTCCAGCTCCTCTGCCTTCTGTGGGGCCGCCTCCCACTGTGTGCCGCTAGACTGGGGGTTCAGGGTCACCACTACCCTGCCGGGACATAGATCTGTCACTCTCGGACCCCTGCACCCTGGCCCCCTTCAGTCGCCCCATCAACAGCCCCCACTTACTGGGGCAGGAAGTATTTGCGGCCAGGGCTCTTGGGGTCCAGGGCTTTGGAGGCACGCAGGCAGGGGACGGGTGGCTTCTCTCCATCTTCATAGGTGGCTGGAAGGGGTGTGGAGCAATGAGAGTCATGAGATCAGACACTCATGGGGTGCAGCGGCCCACAGATGAAGGGCCTACTCCACCTGCTGCCCAGGCCAGGATACTTAATGGCAGTGCCCACAGGGCTGGGAAAGGTCTGTGCTAGGGCCTGCTCTAACTGCGACCCCAAGACCACCTTCCCCAGAGGCCTGGGTCCCTTCCCTGGTGTCGCCTGCCAGGTGTTCTTACCATGCAAGTCAGAGCAGGTGAGTTCCAGGCGGATAGGGGCTGGGGGACCGGCCCCACTGCTAAGCTCTGACCGAAACTGAGGCTCACTCAGCTCCAGCCGCAGCTGCTCGGCCCGCACAGCTCGGCCTGCCCAGGGGTCTCGTTCAGGTCGCAGGTCAGCGATGGGGAAGCGCAGCCTCAGTGTGGCCTGGGGTGCTGAGAGCCGAAACACCGTCTGCTGCTCCGTAGCCGGTGGGGGCTCTGTCTGTGGAAGGGTTGGGGTCACAGGAGCCATCAAGGCTCCTGTCACTA
The DNA here is from genome assembly GCA_004027455.1 of Hydrochoerus hydrochaeris. Classification (NCBI taxonomy): domain Eukaryota; kingdom Metazoa; phylum Chordata; class Mammalia; order Rodentia; family Hydrochaeridae; genus Hydrochoerus; species Hydrochoerus hydrochaeris. The sequence goes on along the minus strand of PVLA01000570.1, from coordinate 444,393 downwards.
CAGTCAAGAGCCAGAGGACCATGATCTGCTGTCCACCCAAGCCAGGCCTTGCCCAGGAGGACAGCTCACCAGCAGGCAGGCTGGCGGCTCCGGGGGTATAGTGCTGAGGTGCAGCAGGGCAGCAAGGCGGTCCAGAGCCCCGAGATCCACATCTGCCTGGAAGTCAGCCAGGTCCAGGACCAGGTCTGAGTGGCAATGGCAGGCGACAGAGCGCCGCAGCCGGCTCTGTTTGGGGGTGAAAGTGTTTAGAACAGTGGTGGACGTGGGGTGGAGGGGACACAGTGGGAATGGCCTTTCTTGATATGAAACCGAAGTCCTGGCAGTGGGAAAAAAGCTTGGACAGGGAACCCAACAGGGGCTTGGGGTGAATAGCTGATGCCCCTGCCCAATGCGGAAGACATGCTGATTTTAAAAAGTCACCTGTCACTTGCCCCTCCCACCCATGGAGGCCCAGCAAGCTGCCGCATTGAGACAGAGACCACCAAACCCAGAGAACTGCAGGTACCGAGCACAGAGGCAGAGGTCTAAGGGCCCCCAGAATAGGGTGATGTAGCTGGTTGGAGCATGGATTGAGGGGGTCAGGGCTGAGAAGACACTGACAGAGGCCAGGGGTGGGGGTCAACAAGCCATTGGAAGTGGCCAATAGCCTCTGAGCTAGGAGTACAGCTGGTTACCTTGGGCACACGGCGCAGGGTCTGTATGTGGCGCAGATGGGCGCAAGGCTGAGCTGAGGCCTGGGAGCCCAGGTTACTAGGGAAACTTAGGATCTGGGAGGGGACATGGGAGTTGAGCAAGGTCAGGCTGCCGTCCATGCCCACCCACACCACCCCCAGACCTCACCTCTGCACTCACCTCCGTGTACTCAGGCTCCAAGCTGCCCTGGGGCCACAGGCACTCCAGCACCTCCAGCTGCCCGAAGTGCACATCTGTGCTGGCCACTCGACGGCCCCGACTGCCAGTCCGAAGTTCCCACGACAGCTGCACAGCTGTACCTGTCAGCCTGTGGGGAAGAAGATGCCATCAGACAGACAGGTCTGGGGACACCAGGGGTCTCACTGCAGAGTCTTGGGCTTACAGCTCATACCGGACATGGCTACAGGGACAGGCCTTCTTGAAGCGTGGCCGAAGGTGGTGGAAATCTCGGGAGCCAAAGGGACCATCCTTGGTGGCATCGAACTCAGCAAAAAAGTGGGTGGTGAGGTCGGGTGGTCCCGAAGATGGGGCACAAGTTTGGAGCAGGACCAAGGTCATGCCCCCCAAGGTCATTTTCAGCAGCAAGTCAGGGCGCATGGTGTCTGGAAAGGTGGTGGGGGCCGCCTTTCCTGGAGAGACAGAGGCTTCCATGCAGTTATTAGAGGACTGGTCAGGCCTCTGCTGGGCTCAACATAACCCTCTCATGGTGCTAAACAGATTGGTTGGCATGATTAAAGCCCCCAGACCATTGCCTCACCCATAATAAGCTCAAACACTGATGAAAACTCACAGCTTGGTCTTTGCATAGAAGAGGAGACTTACTCTTAGAAAGTCTAAGCACTTGGCCAGGAGCACTGACTTGGCCACCTAGGCCTTGTCCACTGCACCATCACCTCCCCTAAGCCCTAAGTCACCTAGGCCTTGTCTACTGCACCATCACCTCCCCTAAGCCAGGTCCCCAGGAAGCTGAACCACAGATGGCTGGTCTCCAGGCATCACCAGGGGCCTCTTGGGTATATCTAATGTCCCTCTGGATAGAAGCCTCTTCTAGCCCTTGTCACCCCTAGAACACCATCCAACTCACCTGCTGCGTGGGTTGGGGCAGAGAGCCGGTGGGAGGCCACGTTGCTGTGCACAGAGGAGCCCAGGTCAACATCGGAGAGGGACATTTCTGAGACAGCTGAGGTCACACTGCTTGTGAGGCCAGCCATGGAGAAGAAGAGGTCTGAGAGCAAAGCGAGGGTGTCAGGACAGACAGACCGACCTGCCGACTCCTGCATGCACAACCACCCTTCCACCATATTGGTCCCACACCCACCGCTGCTGTCCAGGTTGAGAAGGGGGTTGGTAAGGGGGTCTGGGCTGAGGGGCTCGGCCGCAGCACCGGCCTGCAGCTGCTGGTTCAGATCCTGCTCAATCAGCCACAGGTCTTCAGCACCTAGTGGGCGGCTCTTGTTCAACTTGTCAGCCAGGCCTTCCGGTTCTACAGGGGAGGGCGTTTCAGTCCAGGTGGGCTGGCCTTCCCCTGCCACCCACCCGGGACCATCCAGAAGCCTCACCAGTGAGGCTGACAGCATTGAGAAGCTCCTGGAGCTGCTGGATTTGCCGAGGGGTCAAGAGCAGGTGCAGGGAGCCCAGCTGTCCTGCCACTTCCAACTGGAGGCCAAGGGGACAGACATGGAACCTATGCCTACCACCCAGCCCCTCTGGGAGCTGCCACCCACCTACTCTCCCTGAGGAGAAAGATGCCCATGGTGACACTAAACTGTCACCAATTTGCTGTGTGAGCCTGGTCATAACTCAACCTCTCTAAGCCTCATTTTCTCTAATTGCCAAGCCAAGAATAATTTCTCTTACTTGATGTTCCGCCCTCCTTCCCTGGCCTAAGGATGACTGGATTGATGAGGATGGGGCTGAGATGGGGCATACTCTCTCCTCCCCAGGGGCCCAGGGACCCACCTTGGGGCCTGGGAAAGCCTCATTCTGCTTCAGTTTCACAATTAGCTCCATGTACCCTGAGCAGCTGCCAATCTGCATGGGGAGATTTGGTGGTTCTGCCTGGGAGGAGGTGAGAAGATGGTCAGAGGGATGGAGGCAGAGGTGGGCAGGGGAGTCAGAGGTATGGGGGCTGGTAGTCTGCCCACCTTGGAGGGGAGCTCCTCGAAGTGCAGGCGGATTCCCGCCAGCTGCAGCAGCTTGTGCAGGAAGGCAGGTGGCTGGTGCACATCCACGGGGGGCGCCTGGCTTGGGTCCCGCAACGCCTCATCACAGTACTCCAGTCTGGGGAGCGCAGGGTCAGCCCTTGTCCCGGCCACCCCAGGCCTGGAGCCCTCTCTCCACACCGTGCTCTGCTCTAGGGGCATGGGGTTGGGGAGCCTGACCTGCAGAGCTGCTCATCATACCCAGGCCACCCTGGGCCACCACATCCACCTGGTGGCTCAGGCTGACCCTTGCTCCTCCGAACCTCAGGATCTAACCTGGTTCTTGGAGCCCCATCACGCTTGGTCCTGGCCACCAGTCTAGGTCCCCAACACAACCCGACTCCCCAGCCCGCTGTGGCCCTGGCTCGCCCCTTCCTGGCAGCCTGGGTTAGGCAGAGGTGGGGTTGGTAGGCCCATGCCACAGCTCCCAGCCCACCCCCCACCAGCCTGCCCCTACCTCTGCACATGGACCTCCAGGGCCACGCCATGCTCTCGGTCACTGGGAGAGTGCTCCACCCTCACGACAGTGTTCAGGAGGGTTACTTTGATGCTCCGTAGCACTGAGGGTGTGTGGGGCTCAGGTCAGAAGAACAGCTAGAGGGAGGTCACTTTGCCCATGGGAGGTGGTAGCTGTGCTACCTGCTCTGCTCCTGGGCCACAACAGGGATTGGGGGGACAGGCAGGGCCTACGCACCAGTCTCGATGGTCTGTGCAAACATCTCAAGACCCTCCAGGAGCTGGGGTGGCTCTGAGGGCTCAGGCAGCCCCTCACGCAGACATTCCTGGGCCAGCTGTAGGCTTGTGGTCATACATGAAGCCCAGGTCTGCGAGTCAGCAGCCCCTGGCCCTGAGGGAGAAAGAGGGTCTCAGGGAAGCTGGACACAAGCCACTCCTCCCAGGTACCTGCCCCTGCCCTGCCTGATCTCACCTGGGCCCTGGCGGGGCTGCAAGGTGAGCTGGAGGCCTGACACCCGCACAGTGCAGTGCTCTGTGAGCAGGGCAGCCCAGGGCACAGCCACCTCAATGGACTCCACAAAGCCGTCCACAAGCTCCAAGGGTGACTGTATGGATTCCAGCACCTCGTTCACAGCCTGCGGACAAGCAAGGGACAAAGCGAGCTCAGCAAAGCCCCAAGTCTGGCTGGCTGCCACTGTCTTGCTTTAGCCACTCGCTTTAGAGATCTTGAAGAGGGCTCTCCCCTTCCTTCACATGCCCTGCCCTGGCCTGCCCCTCTGCCCCACAGCCAAAGCGCTCAACCCTTTAAGCCAGCTCAAATGTTTCCCTTTCCATTCAACTCAAAAATCATTGCTGGGCGTGGTGAAGCACGCCTTGTAATCCCAGAACTCTGGATGGATGAAGCAGGTGGTGATGCCTTTAGGCCCATCCTGAGAAATTTATACAAACCAAATTTCGACAGGTATGGTGGCATACGCCTGTGATCCCCATCTCTACTCAGATGGCTGAGGCAGGAGGATTGCCACAAGCTGGAGGCCAGCCTGGGCTACACAGTGAGTTGAAATTCAGCCTTAATTACAAACCAAGACAGTCTCAAAAAGCAATAAATGAATAAGGCGTAGGATGTTGGTTAGTGCAAAAGCCTTGGGTTCGATTCCCAGTACAGCTATAAAACAAAATGACTGAGCACCTTCCATGTGTTCCTGTCCAGATGACATGTGTAAATAAAATGTCTTCACCTCCATCCCAAGCAGGCTATAGCTAGAGGACTCAGCACACACAGAGCAGGGGGCGACCTAATCCAGCCTGGGAACCCAGGGAGGGGAGAGACGGAGGATGAAGATGAGGCAGAAGGCAGAGGGGATGGATGGTGGCATGTTCTAGGCATGGGCTGGCCCAGCAGAGGGGCAGAGCATCCCATGTTCACTCTGGACAAGCATAGAGTTTAACAGGTGGGCCCCTTGAACCCCAGACACCAGTATAGTTCTGAGGCATAAGACTGAGTCCCCCTAAACGCCTGTACCGTTGCCAGCCTGGAAACTCCTTAAGGAAGTAGTCACTTGCCTTCTACAGTGACCACAGTGTTCTACATGGTATCACCAGGGAAGCCTCAGAAAGCACTTGTTGGGCGCATGAATAAACAATCACAGGCAGAAGCTGGGGTGGTGACACACATCTTAATCTCAGTGCTTGGGAGGCTGAGGCAGGAAGAGAGCCAGAGTTTTTACAGCTTGGCCTGGGGGCTGCATAGTGAATTCAAGGCCAGCCCAGATTACATAGCAAGACCTTCTTTAAAAAATACAACAAAACAAAACAAAGATAACACAGGCAGAGCCAGAAGGCCCATGGAGACTGAGTCCAAATTCCTCACCCAGAGTCCCAGAGATGGGGAAACCAAGGCCCAGAAGGAAGAAACTGATCTAGATGCCATATGTACTGTGAGGACTGAAGTGGAGACCCAGGCCGTTCTTCCCAACCTACCTGAGTCTCCAGGTATGGACTCTTTGGGGGCCACCAAGGTGGGGCCTGCAGCTGGACAGAGGAGCTGATTAGCAGTAAGGTGCCTGCATTCTGCCAGGGGCCAAGCTGTGAAGCAGCCTAGCCAGAGCCCATGAGTCCCCAACAAAGAACACTGTGGAGGGCTTTCTGGGGTATGCATGGGTCTGGGCCACTTTTCAGGCCAGTCAAGAGGCTGAGGTTAGAGGTCAGAAGGCCTCCCACACTGAACCTCATAGACAACAGACTGCTGCTCAGGGGGGCTCCCAAGGCCTAGCTTGCCCTTAAATCTAGCTCTTCCTGCTCAGAGCACTGATCCCTGAAGCCACCAACACAGAAGTCCCTACACCTGTGCCCACTAGAAGATAGGTTCCTAAACTGGGCCACTAATGGGTGGCCTCTCTGCTCTCCCCCAGGCCAACTGAGCAGTGAGCCAGGCCCTTCACCGAAGCCAGGGCCTCAGGCTTTCCTTCCCCAACCTTCCCTCAGCTTCCCAGCAACTCTCCTCCACTTCCTCCCTAACCCAGGCCAGACATCCCGTCTCCCTTGGGGGCGCCCTCCAGGTAGGGATGCTGGGCCTCCAGGCTCTCCCTAAACCTCGCTGGGTCTGCCCTACTCCCCGACAAGCAGGAAGTAGACAGCGGCGGCGGCAGTCACACGCGGTGTTGATCAACACAGGCGCTGACGCGGTTGTTGACATCCACATCCGGAGGCGAACCCCACCCACCAGGTTGGGGATTGTGGGGTCAGGAGGTCAGGGCGCCTTTTCCACAGATGCCCTCGACAGGGCCCTGGACCCCTGACCCCAGCCTTCCCTACGGGCTGCCTGGTCCCGAACTCTGTCACTGCTCGGCCCCACACCACCGGAGCCCTCAGTCCCCCAGGCGCACCCTCCCCTCGCCCCCTGACCTCGAGGTCACTATGTTGGCACTCCCAGACAAGTGACATCCGCTTCCTAGCTTGTCTCTGGAAAGCAGCTGAAGAGACCTGCGGGGTGACCTGACGCCCGAAGGCCGCCCGGCCCCGGATTCCCCAGCCACTCTCTCGCCAGAGCTCCATCCCTGGCCCCTTCCCAGGCCCGGCCTAGCTCCTCACCCAGATATCCAAGTGGATGTCCCGCAGCACACCGCAGCCCTTGTAGAGATCCAAGCTAAGCTGGTCCAGGCTGAGGGGATCCTGCAAGAAGTGACCCAAGTAGCGTTGCAGCAAGTAGCGGCACGCCCGCTCTTTCACAGAGTTCGACCACGAACTCAGCCATGCTGACATCTCGGGGACCCCCAGGCCCAGGTCGCCTCAGCGGGCCTCCCGCCAGCGATCCTGTCCGGCGGCGCTGTTCACTAGAGCCCCCAGTTGCCCCACAGCTTCTCTCAGTGCCAGGCCGCGCCCCCAGACGCCATGCCACGCCCCCACACTCGCTATCATTGGTCGTGGCAGAGGGCACGTCCCGCTGATTGGCCGCGGAGGGCGGAACCTTCGGGAGCGAAAAAGGGACTGGGCTCACAGCGTGATATAGTGCTCTCAATCATGATATGCGCTTGCGTAAAATACCGTGTGGGAGGACCTTTAACCTCCTTACCGCTGGCTATGGTGAAGGCTGCTGTGGAGACATCGTGCAGTGGAATGCGCATGTGCTGTTTTACCCGACTACTTTAGGTGGTTGGGAATTACTTAAAGAGACAGTATCCTGTCAAACTTCATAGAAGGCTTTCCAATGGAATCAAGTGTGTGACATCTGGCAGTTTGCATCTCTGGAAACAAGTGAACAAACATTAGTATAAAATGCTTTACCATCCTTTGTTGCATTCAACCCTCTTAACTTTCTAAGGTTGGGTTTATTGTCAGGGCTTTACAGACCAAAAAACAGCTTCATAAAGGTTGCAGACTTCATCACTATGAAGGTCCTGTTTTACCCTCATCAAGGAATGCTCTGCAGGAGATTAACTGACCCTCCCTGCTCTCTGCAGTTGGTCAGGCCTTGGGGCCCTTTCTGGAATAATAATAGCTTTTCATAGTTCTAATCCTAAAATCAATAAAGAATAGATTCCACCTCCCTTGAGGTGGAGCTATTGTTTTTGTGCAGTTTGTGAGCTAAACTTTTATTCTAAAACAGTTGAAGAACCAGGTGCAGTGATGCACGCCTATCATCCCTGTACTCAGATACTCAGGCAAGAGTTCGAGGTCAACCTGGGCTTCATAGTGAGTTTCAGGCCAGCCTGAGCTATACGGTGAGACCCTGTCTCAAAAAAACCAAACCAAACCCAGCCAAACCAAAACAAACAAGTTTGAAAAGATTAAAGGCACATGCCTTTAATCTCAGCACTCTGGAAGGCTGAGGCAGGAGGATCACAAATTCTTGACCCGCCTGGGGTCTTAATGAGATCCAATTTCATTAAGATCCAATTTCAAGATAAAAAATGGGCTCAGTATGGAGCTCAGTGCAAAGACCCTGAGTTTGTTACAGGCAGCTTAGCCAGTTAGAAATATAGGCAGTCAGACAGGGCTAGGCACAGAGGACCAGATGTCTGATGACTGTGGAGGAGACACACCTCTTGCTGTGGGCCAGATCTCAAGACAAATGCAAGCACCCCCTTAAACATAATCCTTAAGGATTAAGTCTGGATCACCCTATGCCCATTTGCAAATTCCCATTTTCTCCACCTTTGAGCCATCTAATCTCATGATTTTACTCTATAAAAGTCCCTGGAAAAGTCTTGGGCAACCGGCTCAGGACCTCCTTCTGTCTCTCTTCAGGCAGATGCTTTCTCTCAATAAATATATTCTACTCTTCACGACGGTTGTTCCTAAAATTCATTCTTTGATTTTAGAGAACACGAACTCTCAGACATAGTAGGTGGGGAGTCTCATTCCCCTATGTCAGGTTTAGTCCCCATCACTGGGGAAAAAAATAGTTTAAAAAAATCAACAGAATTAACATTTCATGATATATGAAAAATCATATGGAATTCACATTTCAATGTCCATAAACGTAGTTCTGGTGAGATACAACCGTGCTGGTTAAAAACTGTAGGGCTGTATTGTTTTGGTTTGGTTTGGTTTTTTGCTACAATATCGGAGTTAAGTACTTGAGGCAGAAGCCAGTAAGCCTAAACTACCTATTTTCTCATCTTTTATAGAAAAAATTTGCCAACCCCTACTTTATAGAGTTGGCCACAAAGCCTCTCACATCATGGGAGACCTAAGGGACATGTATAAGTAGATGCACTTCTGTTTTAGCTTTATTGAGGAGTTAGACTATTTCAGCCTAATGCCAAATGTCGCTTTGAAGCATGGGCAACCTGACCTGGGCCTGGGTGGGCAGGGAGCTGGATTCCAGCCCGCGTTCAGGGTGGCCTCAGGCAAGTCACTACTCTGCCAGCCTCAGTTTTATTCCCCGTAACTTTAGGAGTAGACAGGACCACTCTCTGTACCTGGAAGGGTCTGCATCCCCGAGTACTCAGGGAACAGTGAGAAGGCTCCAGGCAGGCAGGCTGATATGAGGGCCTCCACTCACTTGGGAGCCTGAGGCAGGAGAACGACAAGTTTGAGGCCAACCTGGGCAACTTAGTGGGACCCTGTCTCACAACAACGAAATGAAGAGCTGGGGATGTAGCTCAATGGTAGAACATGCCTGGGTCCAGTACCCTTCTACACACACACACACGAGCAAAAAAGAAAGAAAAGGACACCACAAATTGCACTCATGTGTTATCCATCTTGCTGCCTCTTTTGCTCTCCCTAAGCCCCGGCAGAGGTGCTGTTACAGAGCACATGACTATGCATCCCCTTCCAAAAGCAGCAGCAGTAGAAGGGAGTACTCTCCCGGGCCGGAGCCCGGGTCAGATGGCCAGTCTCAGAGAAGGTGACCATTCCCCTTCTGTGGGGATAGGATGCTCCATGTACAAAGACTGGGATGCAGCCCTGTATGTCAGCCCCAGGTGTTCTGAGGTAGCTGCTTTCTTGAGGGAGGTGGACAACAGGGTCAGACGTCTCTCAGAACTTGGTGGGGCACTCACATCTGTGTCTTAGGGTAGATTCCTGTGCTTCCATTCCTGAGTCTGATTCGTAGGGCTGGGAGGGGTGCAGAGGCCCTTCGCTCACCTTCAACACAGGCTTCTTGGAAAACCAACTCTACCCACAGCCGGGAAACCAAGCCCAGGCCTTGGAGCAGGAGCCTAGTGAGTGAATACACAATATTGCAGTGAGCGGGACCACAGTTTCTTGGGAATAAGGACAGCGTTGGGTCCCCATTGCGGTATTTCTAGGATAGAGTCCCAGCCAACAATTGTTTGTTTGTTGTTTCGAGACAGGGTCTTGCTATGTAGTTCAGGCTGGTCTTGAACTCACTATTTAGCCCAGGCTGGCCTCAAACTCATGGCAATCCTCCAGACTCAGCCTCCCAAGAGCTGAGTGAGATTGTCACAGCCTGGGTCTAAGAGTCTCCCAAAGCTGAAATAAAGAATTTAATCCAGCTCTTTAACATTAAGTATGCAGGTGGCTGACTCCTGTTACTGAAAAAGAATTTTCAGGACATGTCGCTAAAAGGTATGAGGAAGATTCATCAGAGGTAGATTTCAGAGGTGCTCAAGAATGGAGTAAAGGACACAAAGAAATGAGGTATGTGAAGAAATGGTAATTGGGGATCTTTCAGATGTTTCCAGAGGTGAGCATCTGTGGATTTGGATAATCTTCGGTCCTAGTCTGAGTTTTAGCCTTAATCTTAGAGGTGGGGAAGGATGGCCTACCCTAGAAAGCGTTCCATCGGCATGTAAAAGGGCAGGTGAAGACCTGTTTGCAGCTGAGGAGTGGCCCAGCTTTGCTGTTTTGGAAAGAGGAAAAACAAACAAACTGGGTTTGTGTTATAAAGCTGCAGTTTCTTATCTTTTCTTTCTTTCTGAGGCAGGGTTTCATTATATGGTTCAAACTGACCTTGGACTCACTATGTAGCCCAGGCTGGTTTTGATCTCAGTGATTCTCCTGAGTGCTGGGATCACAAGTGTGCTCCACCATGCCTGGCTTTTTGCAGTTGTTTTAAAAAGTATAACTTTTAAAGTTTTGACTTGCTTGTGTCTTTTCTTCCTAGTTTTATTTCTTTTGTCCTCAGGACTACTGGCATGTGCCACCATGCCCAGTAGGTCCAGCAGTATTTTTTTTTTTTTTTGATACTGGGAATCAAATTCAGGACCTTGTACTGGCCAGGCAGGTTCTTATGCCGCTGAACTGTAGCCCCAGCCCTGCAATTTTTAACAAATACCCTGAACTTGCACACTGCATTGAGGGGCTGCTCCTGGAGGCCTGAATCCCCCAGAGAGGCAGGAAAAAGCAGGCAGTGACTAGGGGTGGGCTGGGAGCAGGAGAGGCACTTTTGAGTGGATAGAAACATCAGGCAAATTGTGCTGAGGCTCCCAGGTCTGGGCTGCCCACCTCCAGGGGATTTTTTTTTTTTTGTGGGAGGAATCAGGTGGGTGTGGAAGAGCTCACAGAGGTGGCCTAGGGGCTGTGGTTTTTTACTTGATCCCTGGAGGGCCTGTTTTTTTTATTTTTTTAATTATTTTTAACCTTTCCTAGAATTAGAGATTAAACACAGGGTTTTTATACTGAGCTCCATCCCTAACCCCCTTGTTCTTTTTCAAAAAAATTTTGAGACAGGGTCTCACTAAATCACTAAATTGCACAGAATTTTCTTTCTTTCTTTCTTTCTTTCTTTCTTTCTTTCTTTCTTTCTTTCTTTCTTTCTTTCGAGACAGAGTATCACTATGCAGTTCAGGCTGGCCTTGAGCTCACTCTGTAGCATAGGCTGGTCTCGAACTCGCAATGATCCTCCTGCCTCAGCCTCCTGAGTGCTGGGATTACAGGCGTGAGCCACCACACCCGGCTCAATACAGCATTTCTTTTTTAATTTTTATTTTTTTATCAGTACCAGAGATCGAACTAAGGACCCACTTGCTTGCAAGGCAGGCACTTATGCCGCTGAGCTAAATCCCCAGCCCTTTTCTTTCTTGGTCTTTTTTTTGGTACCAGGGATTGAACTCATGATCTTGCACTTGCCAGGTAGGTGCTGTGCCTCTGAGCTACATCCCCAGCCCTAGTTTTCATTTTTTGAATCAGAGTCTCATTATGTATTTGAGGGTGTCCTTAAATTTACTATGTAGCCAGGCTGGCCTGAAACTCCTCAGTGCTGGGATTACAGGCATGTACCATCACACCCAACCTGGGCTGGAATTTTAGATGCTCCTGCCTCAATCTCCCAGGCTGCTGGAATTACAGGTATGCACTACAAAGCCTGGCTAATGACCTGTATTTTATCTGTAGGGGTTTCCTGGAGAAGATGACTAACTCACCTGGATGGAGCTAGAGGAAGTTTCCAGGAAGATGCCAAGGAACAAGGTGTTCGGGCCAAAGGAGCTCCAGGGGGGTAGCTTGGGGCGATCAGCAGTACAGAGAGATCCAGACACACTCAGAATAGGAAGCTCATTGGGGAGTATTTTAAGAATACTGAGCTGGGCATGGTGACACACACCTGGAATCCCAGCACTTTAGAAAGCCGAGGCAGTAGGATGGCACTTTTGGACCCAGCCAGGGCACCTTAGTGATTTACTGAGGCCTGCCTTGAAATAATAAATACAAAAGGGTTAGAGATGTAATTTAGCAAGAAGGCCCTAAAGGCCCAGAATTTACTCCTTGGTACTTAAAAACAAATGGAAAAACTATGGAACAGCGTAACTAAAATGGGTTAAGCTTTCTTCAGTTTTTCTTTTGAGTATGTCTCAGTGCATGCAGTGATGGAAATATACTATAATGCATCATGTTACACGTAACAAATTTTACCACACTAATGTTTATTTATTTATTTATTTACTTACTTTTTGGTCTTTCTGAGACAGGCTTTCACTATGCTTGCCTTGGGCTCACTTTGTAGCCCAGCCTGGTTTTGAATTTGCAAGGATCCTCCTGCTTCAGCCTCCCCAGTGCTGGGATTACAGATGTGTACCCCCACATCCAGTTATGAATACCATTTTTAACTGTGCAGTTTGCTAGCTTTATGTGTACTCACAATGCTGTGTAACCCATCCCTCTGTCTTTTGATCTTGCAAAACTGAAATAATAAACTCATTAAACAACTCCAAAATGAACTTTTTTTTTCAAAATGAGTGAAATTAAAAAAAAAAGTTAAAAAAACTTGGGCTGGGGATACAGCTCAGCCATATAAGCACCTGCCTGGCAAGCACAAAGTCCTGAGTTCAATCCCCAGTACCCCCCACCCCACCAGAAAAAGTCATAATGAGTGAAATTTGGGGCTGGGCATAGGCCACACTCCTGTAATCACAGCACTTGGAAGGCTGAGGCGGGTGGATGTTGCAAGTTCAAGACCAGCCTGGGATACAAAGTGAGCTCAAGGCCAGCCTGAACTGCATAGTGAGACCCTGTCTCAAAAAGGGGGTGGGGGTGCTGGGGATTTAGGTCAGCAGCAAAGCACCTGCCTGGCAAGTGCAAGGTCTTGAGTTCAATCCCTAGTACAAAACAAAATATGAAATTTAAGGTAGATCTATGTAGACTTTTTTTTTGTTTTTGTGGTGCTAGAGATTGAACCTAGGATCTCTCCCATGCTAGACAAGTGCTCTAATAGGCAAGGTATGTCTCAATCTCTGAATAAAGATATTAAAAGCCTGACATTGGTAGTGCATGCATGGGACACTGAAGCAGGAGAATCTCAGATTTCAGCCCAATCTGGGCAATTTAGCAACTTAATGAGCTCTTGTTTCAGAATTTAAAAGGAGTGGGGCAGGCTGGGGTTGTAGCTCAGACTGAAAGCTCTGGGTTCAATTCCTAGAATAACATCAAGGAACAAGTGAAAAAAGAACCAGGTATGGTGGCAGAGCCACTTGGGAGGCTGAGGTAGAAGAATCAGATGAGCCCAGAAATTCAAGACCAACCATGCCAACCTAGACCCCATCTCACAGACAAAAAAGGCTGAGGCAGAAGGATCATTGAGTTCAAGTCTACTCTTGGTTACCTAGTGGGACCCTATCTCAAAATAACCAAAAAGAAGAAGAGTATTTCTACCTAGCAACCTTCCTCTGCCAGCCCAGTTGACAGTTTTGCCTATGTTGAGACCTAGTTCAGTTGTCACTTGTAGAGATGGAAGCATAGCCCACTGTGGTAGATGGAGCACTTGCCTGGCACGCACTCAAGCCTGGGTTTGAGACTTAGCTCTGCAAAAACACAACCCAGCCTAACCCAACCAAACCACACTGAGCGCTATGTATTCCAGGGGCCTTATATTCTCTCATCTCCCATTCCTCAAACCAAGCACTGCTGTGTACAGAGCACCTGTCCTTTTGGTCAGGTGTCAGTGATAGGGGCTGGAGCTAGGCTGAGAGTGGAGGATCTGCTTTCTCCTTCCTCTTCCTCCTCCTCTTCTTTTTCTTCATTGTTGGGGATCAAACCCAGGGTTGCTCTACCATAGACCTACGTCCCCAGCCCATTTTTCATTTCATTTCATTTCATTTCATTTCATTTCATTTCGAGACAGGGTATCCCTAACTTACCCAGGAGGGACTTGAACTCTCCATCCTCCTGGCTCAGCCTCCCTGAGTGCTGGGATTACTGGCATGTGTCACTGTGCCTTCCTTGGTCCCTGCTTTTGATTTGTGTGACCTTGGGCAAGAAACTCCCACCCGGGCTTCGGGCTTCTGGTCTGGCTGCAGGAAGTTGTAGGAGTCCGTCTCCTTCTATACTGTTCGGGAGGCTTTTTACCTCCTGAGCCTGGGAGGTGGATAAGGGGTTCCTGTTTGGCAGATAAGGCCCCAAGGTAAGGCTACTGAAGGTTTCTGAGTGATGGGTACAGTGGCCAGTGCTCCAAGGAGTAGCCCCCGATCCCAGCCAAGCGGACCCTCGGCCCTCTGTGCAGTCCTTCAGTTTCTGTTGCTCAAGCAGGTGGGCACCTCTTGGGCACCCAGGTTTCCTCTTCCGCACTGAGTGGACACCAGAGCCCAAATCAGGATAGGCAGACTAGGTAAAGGGCCCCAGGCCCCACCCTGACTTCATTGCCTTCTCCTGCTGCTCAGCACGGATGAGTTCTGCATCCAGAAAAAAAGTTCAAGGTGGAGATTTTGCAGCTGTTCAAGAGAATAGAGTGCCGGGGCTCTTGATCCTGCGACGCGTGCTGGAACTTTGGGCCAGGATGCCAGTTTCCTCCCATCCCAGCTGTGCCTTGGCTGGCCATCGCAGGGCGTGGATCACAGAGCTCCCCTGCCCATGTTTCAGTACCTGCGAGGCCAGAGGGGCTGGGAGGTCCCACTGGGCAATCCGGCTGGCAAGGGTGGGTGGCAGCTCCAGGGGGGCATCTTGCGCTCTCCTGTTTTGCCTCTCCACGGCTGGCCCTTTAAACCAGAGACCATGATGTCACCGCACACAGCAAGGAACAGGAGGGGGACTGCAGGTCTGAGAAAGGACTGCATTTCCCAGCAGCCGCGGGTGAACCACAACCCTCCCAGCAAGCCCTGACTCATCGCCGGCTATTAACTAGTCACGTGCCAGTGAGTTTCTGGAAATGTTGGGCCATTCTAGAGTGAGCAGGGGGTTCCCACTGGGAAGACCTGGGGCACACGTGGCCCTGGCCAAATCCGTGGGGGTGGCATAAACGCCATGCCTCGTACCCACCAGTGTCCTGGCATCGCCCCAAGTCCCCAGAGCAAACTCCGGAGTCCTCTTTCCCTGCACGGTCTCCCCTCCAGAATCCGTCAGCCCACATCCCCGCCGTACTGCCTGGCGCCCCCGGCTTCCAGATCCGCTGCCGGTACCCTGGAGCCGCGCTCGGGGCGAGAGATACGCTACCGCTGCTGCCCTTAAGAGAGACGAAGACTACATTTCCCAGCTGCCCCGGGCCTCCCTGACGCAGCGCCCCCCTCCCAGCAGTGGGGAGGTGCGGGCCGGGCGGGGGGAGGTGACTTGATGTCATCCTGAGCAGCTGGGCGGCGGGCGCTGGAGCGCGCAGAGCCCGGGCTCCCTCTGCGCCGCGCTGCGCCGCGCGGGGTCCGAGTCCCCTACGTCCGCGGAGGCGCGCGCCGATCAGACCACCCCGGAGCCCATCTTGCGCCCGGCCCCGACCCAGGGCTGAGTTGGGGGCATGCCCCTGCCCCCCCGGAGCCCGCGAGAGAACCCAGGAGCGCCGCCGCCCAGCCCCAGCGCCCCGAGCGGCCGAACTGCTGCGGAGGAGCCCTAAACCTCCGCCCCCTCCCCGCGAGCAGCCCTGGGGGTCGGAGAGCCAAAGTCTGGGTTTCTGAGAAGTGAGTGTCCCCCCCACCTTGAGGTTTGGGAGGCTCTAAAGGAGTCACTAAGGTGGATAGGGTGCTGAGGTAAAGGAGGAAGGCGGTAGGGGAACAGGGCCCCCCAGTTCTTGGAAGTCCGCGGTGACTGGCGTTAGTGGAGTGGGGCAACCCCTTTCCGGTAAGGGGTGGCCATGAGGTATAGGGTGCCCATTCTGAGCAGGACTGGCCTGGAGAATAGGCCCTATTTTGGAAAAGGTTATTGTAGACCCTGGGGCTTTCAGTCTGAGAGAAGAGAGAAGCAAGCCCGTGGAGCAAGAAGACTACACCCCTAATTTGGGGTCTTGGAGAGGGTAGGAGGGGAAAGAGGGCTGGGTATCCAGCTGCCGCAAAGTGCTGACCGCTGTCTCTGCCTTTCCTGCTGACCTTTCTGCCCCGACTCCTTTTCTCAAGAGCCAGAGTGGGAATCCCGACTGCACTCTTCTGGAATCCCAGGAAGGACCCCAGGCCTGAGCCATCTCCTTTTCAAGCTGCCTGCCCCCCAGGACTGGGCAGTTGCCGAAGGCCCTGGGGGGGGGCCAGGACTGTGGTTGTGCCCCCCCCCCACAGGATGGGCCCAAGTTAGTCCACTTAGCCTCACCCAGCATCTTCCAGGCCCAGAGGGAAGCCCAGGGGCTCTGAAAGCTTGACTTGCTGCCTGCCAGCCATGGAGACGAAGCTGCCCCCCGCAAGCACCCCCACCAGCCCCTCCTCCCCAGGGCTGTCGCCTGTGCCACCACCGGACAAAGTGGACGGCTTCTCCCGCCGTTCCCTTCGCAGGGCTCGGCCCCGGCGCTCCCATAGCTCCTCTCAGTTTCGCTATCAGAGCAACCAGCAAGAGCTCACGCCACTGCCCCTTCTTAAAGGTGAGCCCAGGGCTGGCTGCCAGGGTGCCCCTGCTGTAGAGGGGGCCAGCAAGGCTGAGGGTGGAGAGAGGCGCATCCCTCAGAGGGAGTTTGCGAGGTGCTTCCAGGCTAGGGATTCCATCATCACAACTGCCCTGCAGCCTGACGCATGGCCTGACAGGCCTGTCATCCCTGGAGGTGGGGCATCTGGAGGTGGCACCACCCTGAGGGACAGGCTAGGGCCAAGAGCGGGGCCCATAGCCCCGCTCAGGAGGTCCTGGGGCTGGCCCTTGGCATGGCTTCTTGTAGTTGCCATGTCGGCCCTGCCCTTATCCCTGAGCCCCTCTCTATCTCTTATTATGCCTTTTTTTTTTTTTTGGTACTGGAGATCGAACTCATGACCTCACATTTGCCAGGCAGGTGCTTGTGCCACTGAGCTAAACCTCCAGCTCCCCTCTCTATTTCTGACTTATAGTAAAGTCACCTAGGAGAGGGTGTGTGTCAATGGCTGTGTTGGGAAAATCCACACATCCAGGCTTTATGATCTTGCTTTAAAATCCTTAATTCTCTGAGCCTGGATTAGGAGAAAGAGAGGAAGATCATGCCCCTAGGGGTGAGCAGAAAGGACCCAAGTTGTTTGCTGTCTGCAAGGAGTGAAAGATGGTGAGACCAGGGGCTGGGGATTTAGCTCAGTGGCATAAGTGCCTGCCTTGCAAGTGCATGGTCGTGGGTTCGATCCCTGGTACCAAAAAAAAAAAAAAGATAGACCAGAGTGTGGTATCTGGGATGAGCAGAGACTGCCTGGAAGCTTGGCCCTGCCCAGAGTTCTGCAGCTGGCACCAGGTTCAGTCCCTTGTCCTCCCCAGATGTGCCAGCCTCTGAGCTGCATGAGCTGCTGAGCCGGAAGCTGGCCCAGTGCGGAGTGATGTTTGACTTCCTGGACTGTGTGGCCGACCTGAAGGGGAAGGAGGTAAAGCGGGCAGCACTCAACGAGCTGGTGGAGTGTGTGGGAAGCACCCGGGGCGTCCTCATTGAGCCTGTCTACCCAGACATCATCCGCATGGTGAGCACGGGGCCCAGCCTCTGGGGGACTGCTTAAGGGACACGTGAACTCCACTGGCCCGCTTCGGGACCCCTGTGCAAAGGCCGCAGCGTGTCTTGCACTCCCTGTGAGCCTGCTGTTGCCCACCGCCCACTCAGGGCCTCCTCATCTGGCCCACTCCTGTGCTTTGGCTGAACCCCGAGTGCCCAGCCTCAGGTCTCTTTATGGCCTGGCTCCAGTGCTGCCTCTTTGGGGAAGGTCCCGGCAAGGTCCATTTCCTCCCCAGAATGCCTGGAACCCCACTGTTTTCAACTCCTTTTTCCCTTTGGATCACACCTGCCTAGGGATGTGGCCCATCTGTCCTTGTGTCCCCAGCCACTGGCCCAGGGCTTGCACAAGCTGGGTGTTCAGGTGACGATTGCCCAAGGAATGAGCTGTTTGCTGGCACCAATGCTGAGGTTGAAGCATTAGAATTTTGGGTGAGGGATTCCCCCATTTTCTGCCTTTAAAGGATCTTTCTTAAGGAACCCTGTTCCCTGCCCTCCCTTAGATCTCAGTGAATATCTTCCGGACCCTGCCCCCCAGTGAGAACCCTGAATTTGACCCTGAAGAGGATGAGCCGAACTTGGAGCCTTCGTGGCCACATCTACAGGTAGGAAGAGTGATGGGGAGGCGGGTGACTGACATCTGTACTACAGAGGTGACCAGAGGGCCTGGGAGAGGGTCTGCTTAGCCTGTAGACTGCTGAGTAAGGGCTAGGAGGGTGGGGTCAGGACCGGAGGGTGGGCTTAAGGCTGTGACCAAACTCACGCTTTTGTCTGTGTCCCTCCCCCAGTTGGTGTATGAGTTTTTCCTGCGTTTCTTGGAGAGCCCAGACTTCCAGCCCTCTGTGGCCAAGAGATATGTGGATCAAAAGTTTGTCCTGATGGTGATGTGGGGAGCGCAGGCTGGGTGGGGTGTAGAGCAAGGGGGCTCTTGGAAGGCATGAGGTAGGATAGAAGGAACCCGGGGTTGACATCTCCCCTGACCCCTGGCCCCGGGCCCCACAGCTCCTGGAGCTCTTTGACAGCGAGGATCCCCGGGAGCGAGAGTACCTTAAGACCATCTTACACCGGGTCTATGGCAAGTTCCTGGGTCTCCGGGCCTACATCCGAAAGCAGTGCAACCACATCTTCCTCCGGTGAGGGGCTGCTGTCCACCCAGCGGAGACTTGGGAAGGGAGGGGTGAGGGGGACATGGGGGGTGACAAAGATTGGGGTTCCTGGCCTATGGGGGTCATGTGAGATTCCAATTTACCAAATTCTTTTTCTGTAATACAGTATTGGTCTGTGCAAAGCCTGTAAAGTCTACAGAGAACAAATGTTTATTTCCATTTTACAGATGGGGAGGTGGAGGCCACTGGGGTAGTTTACAGGGCCTGGGGCAGTCAAGGAGAGCCCAAGATCTAGACTTAGGATCCTTGTGGTCCCAAAGAAGGATTGTTTCTGCAATCAAGAATTGCACACCAGCTCCCACTGGCATTGGGAGCCGCCTGGCCTTGTAGTTGAGGCCGTGGCTCTGGTGTGAATCAGCCTGCATCTGAGTCTGGTTCCCCTGTTTGGGAGAACATGAGCAAACCATTTGCTTACACACTCTCTGGGCTCCTCATCCTTGAAATGGCAGCACCTCCAAAACGCTTTGTAGTGCCTGGCCCTGGGCAGCAACTCTGAAACCTTAGCCTTTATTGTTCTGAGCAGGCAAGTAAGTAAGACATGATGAGTCCTCCAGGAGCTTGGAGTCCATTAGATTCCCCACTCATTAACTTTGGGGCAAGTGTAATTTAACCACCGAATCTCGACTTCCTCATCTGTGTAATGGCTTTAATACGCCCTACCTCCCAGGAGAGTTTTGAGAATTACAGAGTACTGAATAGCTGTGCTAAGTGTTTGTCATTGCTTTGGTTGTGTGTGGGGAGAGTGAAGGTCATGAGCTAGGTGTTTGCTAACGTGGGGGATGAAGTAGGGTGCTATGGGCTGGGAGAAAAAGACGAGCTGGAATGCTGCATCTAAGAGAAGCAGGGTACAGTGCTGCACACTTGCAATCCCAGCTGCTTGGGAGGCTGAAACAGGAACATTGCAAGTTCAAGGCAAGTCTGGGCAACTCAGTAAGACCCTGTCTCAAAATAAAAAAGGGCCAGGGATGTAGCTCAATGGTAAAGCACTTGTATAGCATGTGCCAGACCCTGAATTTGATCCCTGGTACTGGAAAAATAAAAAAAGCCCTGCTGGGTGGGAATCAGGATGAAGGTGGCTGGGCTGACAGTGGGATTTTGGGGGCAGGAATAGAGCTCAGTGAGGCCTGGTTTGGGACTCTGGGGAGATGGCTGCTGGGTTGAGGGAATGGGATGGGTGGATGGATGGGTGTGCAGGTGGATAAGGTGAAGGGGGCTGTCAGGATGGCTCCTGGGGGGCCTGGCTCTGGTCCTTCTGCATTCTCGTCTTCCCCTGCAGGTTCATCTATGAACTCGAGCACTTCAATGGCGTGGCTGAGCTGCTGGAGATCCTAGGAAGGTGATTGGCTCAGGGCTCTGAAGCTCAGGATTCTGTGGGGAGGGAAGGGGCCTGGTCATCTGAGCCCCACTCCGGTCTTCTGCCCTCTCCCCAGCATCATCAATGGCTTTGCGCTGCCCCTGAAGACCGAGCACAAGCAGTTCCTGGTTCGTGTCCTGATCCCCCTTCACTCCGTCAAGTCACTGTCTGTCTTCCACGCCCAGGTGAGGCTCGGGCCTGGCCCTGCTCAGCAGGTGCCCCTGCCAGAGTCCAGGCTGCCAGTGGGCCCAGGAGGTCGGCCTGACACTCCCAGGATCCCATCTGTACTCATTCCGCTCTAGCCACCTTAGAGAATTTCCACCTTGGACATCCGTTCAGCCCCTTCCCTCTACCTGGCCTGGACAGAGTGAAACGCTTCTCCTCCTACAGTCTCAAAGACCACAGAGATCTATTAGGGATCCTTGTGCAGAGTTGCCCAAGATTAGCGTGCGGGATGCTCTCTGTGAAGTCATCCACATGTCCCCATGCCCTGTGTTCATGGTGCCTCGTGCTTCCCAGGCAGCGGTGGGGGCTGGGAGAATAGGTCCCGGGAGAGGCAGTAAGTGGGCAACCACCTGGCGCCCTGTCCCCTCTTGACTCCGAGTCCTTTTCCTCCACCCGCTGCAGCTGGCGTACTGTGTGGTGCAGTTCCTGGAGAAGGATGCCACCTTGACAGAGCACGTGAGTACCCCTGGGGAGAAGGAGGGCCCCTCGCTCTGCAGGGGTGACTCCCTTCTACTTCTATCCCACAGGTGATCCGGGGGCTGCTTAAATATTGGCCAAAAACCTGCACCCAGAAAGAGGTAGGAGGAAGGTTTCTGACGCCCACCAGAGGAGGGGTGGCGGGCTCAGCGTCCCGAAGGCAAGCGGCAGTGTGTGTGTGGTTCCAGGGCAGACGTGAGCTGTGGGCCCTCTCCTCACACTGCAGGTGATGTTTCTGGGGGAGATGGAAGAGATTCTCGACGTCATTGAGCCCTCCCAATTCGTAAAGATCCAGGAGCCCCTCTTCAAGCAGGTGGCTCGCTGTGTCTCCAGCCCCCACTTCCAGGTATGGGGTGGGAACAGGTAGGGTGGGACAAGGTATACTGGGATGGTTGACCAGTTGGCCAGTTGACGGGACGTTCTCTGCCCTCCCTTGTCCTCCAGTCCTCTGGATTTGATGATGGGGAGCTGCTGGGTTTGGAATCAGGACCCATGGGGCCAGGCTCACATCTGCCTTTGCTGCCGGAGGGGCCTTGAGGAAAACTCCTATAAATTGGGCCAACATTTCTTCACAGGGTAGTACCGAGAACCGAAGGATCCAGGACTCTAAACATGTCTGGTTAATTGAGCTAGAACGGGAAGGAGTGTTGTTACTACTTTGCCCTGTTAATGGCTTTCTGTTATTCCCCTCTGAGGACACAGCCAGGCTTCTCCACCCATCCCAGCGAGCTGTAACTCACACTTTCCCACCCATTCTTCATCCTCCTCCTCCTCCTCCTCCTCTTCCTCTTTTTTTTGTTTTTTTTGCAATGCTGGTTTATTGAACCCAGAGCCTCACACATGCTAGGCAAGTGCTCTCCCCCTGAACTACACCCCTATCATTCTCTCGTTCTTGTGAACTGTAACTGCAGTGAAATCTGTTCTTCCTCATGGATTTTTGGTATTTGTCTTAAATAGCTTAATGTTCAGTATCTCATTTTATTCTTAAAACACCCAGTAGAAAAAGGCACCATTAGCCCCATTTCACAGATCAGCCACCTGAGGCGGAGAGGTCAGATGCCTCATGCACGGTCACCTGGGCATGGCAGTGTCTGTAGTGGCATTAGGATTAATTGCCCCAGTGTTGGACTCCAAGCCCAGGGCTCTTTCTCTTTTCCACCTCATTTCCTCCAGGGGTCAGTGAGCCCTCAGGATGGGGTGTGGGGAGCAGGGACGGTGACCTAGAGCAGGGCTGCATGCCAGCCACGCACACAGACACTCTGCCGCCTCTGCTGCCCCAGGTTGCAGAGCGGGCTCTGTACTTCTGGAACAATGAGTATATCCTGAGCCTCATTGAGGACAACTGCCACACTGTGCTTCCTGCTGTGTTTGGGACCCTCTACCAAGTCTCCAAGGAGCACTGGAATCAGTGAGTGCCCAGGTTTTGACCTAAGCCTCAGCCTGCGCCCACTCAGCTGCCGAGGACCAGAGGGGTCAAAGGGTGGGCTGGGGGCTGAGGGGAAGGGGAGTGGCGGCGGGGAGGTGTTTGGGGCTGCGGGGGTGCATGGGGAGCAGAGACGGGCAGTGCCAGAGGGAGGTGGGGCCAGATGGACATTGCTTTAAAAACCTCCTTGACCCCCTCCCTCGACCATGCCAAGAACCATCGTCTCTCTGATCTACAATGTGCTCAAGACCTTCATGGAGATGAACGGGAAGCTATTTGATGAGCTCACGGCCTCCTACAAGCTGGAAAAGCAGCAGTGAGTGCTGGGGAGAAGAGCAGGGATCTGGGCCTGGGATTGAAGGGCACAGAGGGGGCCTGAGCCTGCAGTCAGGCGTCCCTGGTCCCCCTCATGTCCCTGCACGTGGTGGCCAGGCTAGTGCCTCTGCCGCATGAATGCAGGCTGGGAGCCGTCTTCGCTCAGCCCAGCACTGCCCTAACCCAGTTTCCTGGCCTTCCAGGGCACAGTGTGCTTCTGAGCCTCACCCTGAGCAGCAGGGGGTGGGAAGGAGGTTGGATTTGGGGCCCCGTGTGGGAGCTGCCTCTCACCCTCTCTCTCCAGGGAGCAGCAGAAAGCCCGAGAGCGCCAGGAGCTTTGGCAAGGATTGGAAGAGCTGCGTCTGCGCCGACTACAGGGGACCCAGGGAGCCAAGGAGGCCCCCCTCCAACGGCTCACACCACAGGCGGCCACCAGTGGGGGTCAGAGCTAGAGCCCCCGGAAGGGGAGAAGCTGAGCCCAGAGCTTTCAGTCCCTGCATCCCTTCTCCTGCCCAGGGGCCCAAGCGGCACGCGTCTTGCCCTGGCCAGCCAGTTTTGGCAGCCCGCACTGGGGAGACAAGAAGATGCGATGGTGGTCTTGGCAGCAGAACTCTTAGGCCCTCGTGTCAAGACTTGACCAGGGCAGGCGCTACTGGCCAGCTGCCGTCAGGGCTCTGGCCTGGCCATAGCGCTGGGCTCTGGGGGCAGCAGGTTCCCGCCCCTGCCCCAGCCCAGGGCTTGGGCGCAAAGCACCTCACCTGCCCTGCCTTGGCTGGGCACTGCGTCCTTCCTCACCGCCACCTTGCGGCCTGGGGTCTATTTATTCTGCCCAGCTCACCCTCAACACAGACACTGTCCTGGCCCTGGGGCGTCCTCCCCTCCACTCCCTTGCCCTGTCCTTCCTTGTCCCCTTTTTATTTATTGGGCAGGGGGAGGGGCGAGGGCACAGGCAAGAAGAGATTCACAGTGTCCTGGGGTGAGGGGGTCACAGTAATCACGGTGTATCCTCTTCTCATGCCTGGGGGTAGACTTAATAAAGAGAGAAACTCAAGAACTGCTTGCTTTATTTAGGGGCAGGCACAGAGAAGGACAGGAAGGGATGAGAGACTGGATAGAAGGGTCAGGCAGAGGAGATGAGGAAGGGACAGGAACCCCCTTCTGAGGAGGTGGCCACTGCGTTACTCGGAGGGTCAGAGCTGGAGCAGCTCCTATCTAAACAATCTCATGCAAGTGGACTGCAGGACTGGGACTCCTAGTGGCTAGATGCGTGAGAGGCGACACATGTCACACCGGCAGCCCCTGGCCGTGAAGATCTCCAGCTCCCCGCTCCGGTTCCCCGTGCACTGCAGCTGCACCTTCACCTGTGGGAGAAGGAGTCCGCACGTCCTGCCCCACGCAGTCTTCGAACCCAGTCTGCCTCCCCGCCGCCTGCACTCCTGCTGGGCTCGGGTGCCCTCACCTTCCTCAGGCCACGGATGGTGCAGCACTGAGAGACGGAGGTGATGTTGTGCCGATAGCCGCTGGCCACCAGCACAGAGTACCGGGAGGGGAAGGCACTGGACTCACAGTAGCCCACACAGGCCTGTGCCACATGGGAGCCCTGGCAGGTCCCTTGAGGGTCACTTCGCACTGTCACATTGAAGGCTGGAAGGAGATGGGCCCTGTGGATCCAACGGGCCCCATTTGGCAGCTCTGCTCCCTCCTGTTCCTCTGAGCCCCTCACGACCCTCTGACCCTTTGGTCCCCCAGTTACTCACGAAGCAAGTGGCAACCTGGGATGGCTACATCCTGACCCCCGCCTTCAGAGACTGCCAGGACCAGCGCGCAGAGGAGCAGGGCTCCGGGGGATGCCATGGGCATCTGAAACTGGGTGGGCAGGGAATTGGGCAGGTTCTTTGGGCCCACAGGTGAGTAAGCAATTGATATTTGTGACGAAGGAGGCCGGCCAGAGGGGCTGTGTCCCCACCGTCTGCCTGGGTCAGCCCTCTGCCCCAGGATTCTCCCCTGGAACTTCCTGAACCATCCGGACATGCCTGCACCTGTGGGAGTCTGCAGGGTCCTCGCCGCACCCCCAGGTTTCTGTGCCTCCGGCCTCCAGGAACTCACCAGTCTGCCAGCAACTCCAGTGGCTGGCTGCCCCCAGTGCCTCCTGCTGGTCTCCAGGCTGCAGGCCACAGCTCTCCTGGGTTTTATTAGCGGCTATTTTGGAGCCACGCCCTCTTAGAGACTGGCTCTCCAAGGCTGACAGGCTGACGCTGCAGAGCAGTTCTGTCACAGAGATCCTGTGCTGACGCATGGTTCTGACGGGAGGCTCTGCGGCTTTCTGCTGCCCTCTGTCTATTGAAAAAGCTGCCAGTGGCCCTGGCTGGGGGGAGCGAGATGGGGAGAAACATCCCGGGCTGATGGGGCGTGTGGCATGTGTGCTGCTGGGGAAGAGGGGTCAATTCTCTTGGCCACCAGGTTGCTCTTTGCTGTATGACTTTGGGTACGACCTTGAGCACGACACCTGCCTATTCAGGCCCTTGCTGTCTTAGAATTAATAACGTAGCCTGCCTGTCTCTTACTGACGACAGAGGGGAGGGACTGAGAATCTCTTCCAGGTTTTTATGACAGGAAATCACAGGTGGGTGGAGCAAAGCCGAGAGGCCTGGGGAGTAACAGGGACCAGCTCCGCAGAGCCTGAACTGTCCAGCCCTGACCCTCTGAGTAACTCGCGGTGGCCACCTCCTCAGAAGGGGGTTCCTGTTTCTTCCTCCTCTCCTTTGCCTGACCCTTCTATCCAGTCTCTCAGCCTGAACAGGAAAGCTGGTCGTGAGGGGAGGCTCTAGTTTTATAGGCGAGGCTACTGAGGCTCAGAGAAGGAAGGTTACTAAAAGACACACAGGACCGGCTGTGGTGGTGCCCCCTATAATCCCAGGACTCAGAAGGCTGAGGCAGGAAGATTGCTACCAGTTCAAGGCCAATTTAGGCTACACAGTGAGTTCAAAGGCCATCCTGGACTGCCTGGGGAGACGCTGTCTCAAACACACAGTCACACAGCTCATCAATGTCAGGGCTGATGTAGCGCTCAAATCTGTGTCCAGTCATGGTGCTAAATCACACTTGGGCCAGGAATGTGCAAGCTGGGGGGAAAGCAAGTGGGCAGTAGCTAGAGGGCAGGGCAGGGTAGAGATCAGAAAGAAGCCTGGGGGGTATGGGCAGCCCCACTCAGGACTGTTGCCTCATGACCTGCTCCCTGCGCCAGTGCTAGCCAGCTCCCTATGGACAGTGAAGCGCACTAAATCCTGCCCCCTCGTTTTCCAGCTCAGAAAATAACGGGAGAGGAAAGCTGCGTCCCAGGCCTTCGCTGTGAGCCAGCCCCAGCCAGGACCAGCTCTGGGCTCTTCAGATTCTGTTGCCCAGCAGGCCAAGCTTGGGGAAGCACCCTTGGGCGGACAGCCCCATTTGACAGGAATTGTTGCCGAAGTTGCTCATCTTAAGTCCCCGCACCCTAAGGCTTCCCCTCTGGTGCCGCTGTGGCTCAGATCCTGGTCCTCCCCTGTCAGTTCCTCCCACCAGCTACCTCTTCTCTTCCTGCCAAAGCAGAGGCAGCCAAGCAAGGGGCCTGAGAGGGAGCTCAGCAGCCCAGCCCCCGACCTCCCCTCACGATGTCCCCTCTGGTATGGGAGAGAAGGCATGTTGGCTGTCTCTAACCTGTAAGAGTGACTCCTTTGTTCTAAGCCAAAATGAATTCCCCTAAATCTCCACAGATTCTTTTGCTTCTCTGAGATCACACAGGCTTCCAGCAAATCTGACTAATCTGTGTTACTGTCAAGGAATCTGAGGGAGAAATAGGAAACACGGTGAGGTGACACTGGGGCCATACCAAGCTGGGCTGGGATAGTGATCATTTCTCTTGGGGTAGCCAGGCTCAGGGCGGTGAGAGTCTTGTATAACCTCATTCCCTGGACCCTGGCAGCAAAGTTCAAGGTTTGAGGTCAGGTACAGACTCAGGCGCCCAGTGTGACTCTGTAAGCGGCCACCAGGTGCCACGGGCAAGTTTCACACATTGCGTCTCTGTATCTTGAAGAAAAGTTTGTTCTCTCTCAATCTGTTTCACTAAATTCAATCAATAATTCCTCATAAATAGTTTATTGGCATTAGGATCCTAAGTGCTATACATAAAAGACCTAAACTGGTAGTAAACAGGGTAGTAAAATTCTTAGACTTGAACATTTTAGAAAGTGCCATTCCTCTTCCAGTGTTTTAAATGGGGGAAATCCACTCCATAATAAAGGGACAAAGGACAGGATAAACCTATCAGGACTAGTCAGGAGCTATCATCCCCATGACCGAGGGGTCATAAGAAAAGGATGGAGCTGCAGGCGTGGTGGCTTCGGAGGAGTCCCTGGAAGAGAAGACCCTCTGTCTGTGGCTGTCACCGCAGCTGGGTGGCTGGCTCACTGGTGGCTCTTCTTGAAGAAATAGCGAAGTGGGAAGAGAGTGCTGCGGGAAGGGAAGGAGAGTGGGTAGGCTAAGACCAGAGGCCGCTTCCCACTTCCCGCTGCCTGCTCCCCATTAGTACCTCATTAGCCGGGTCATTTTGCTCTGGGGAGCCACTGAATGGAAATTCAAGACTGGAACAACATTTGAGAAGGTACCCAAATTAGATTACTCAGGAGGGAAATAAAGGACAGAAGAATTGCAGCTGTGATGGCTGAGTTCTGTATAGACAAAGGGATTTGCTGACTCCTCCACAGAAAGGACTCTGAAGATGCCCAGATGCACAGTGGAGAACGGAAATGATTTGATAACCAAATAATCTGAGTAGTCTAGTAAAACAGGACTAGTCTCTGGCTAGTTCTGTAAACTAGCAATGTTATGGAAGAAGGCCTTATCCTGGGCACACTGGGGTGGGGGTGACATGTGCAAAAGTGAGTGAGAGCCAGGTGTGGTGGTGCACACCTACAATCTCAGCACTCCCAAGGCTGAGGCAGGAGGATTGTAATGCTGAGACCAGCCTGGGCTACACAGTGAATTCAAAACTAGCCTGGATACACAGTGAGACCTTGTCACAAACCAAAGGATAAGGTACACTATTAAATTCACAGCTAGGGCTCTGGTCTGCAGTCTCATTTCTATCATCCATATTGGATATAATTGAGAGATCTCTGCACGTGACCAGCTTATTTCCCCAAAAGACACAGCGAGGCAAGCCCTGGACCGTGCTCCTGTTTGGGCCCTGGGATGAGGGGCTTGTCTCACCTTAGAAACCCAAAGAAGCTGCGTGTCCCCGGCTCCTGCGGTGGAGGCGAGCTGTTCTGCTGCAGTGGTGGGACAGTGGCCCCTGGGAGGTTGTGTCCCTGTTTAGAATCTGTAAGGAAAACGCTCAGGTGGGAGAAAGGTGTCATCTGGAGGTAGGAGATGCAGAGCAGCCTCTCACCAAGACTCATTTAAAGCCAGGTGAATTGTTTCTCTGCCCTTCCTGATTTTATCTCAGCTCAATACAATGCTATTCTGACCTTAGCATATTTTCAAAGTCAGATTCCTGAGATATTTACATAGCTCAGGTCCCAGCCACCTCCCTCGGCCAGCGTGCATTTACATGGAATGATGACCTGTCATGGGATTCACAGGCTCACAGCTTACTTCTGGGGAAGCTGCGGTCCACACTGAATCCCATGCTGGGCGAAAGAGCAGCCAGCTGGAAGAGCAGCACTCGCTGTGCAGTCGCTCAGGCTTTGCAGGGATCCACACTGTTTTTTAAATTAAGACAGGGTCTCCCTCTGTAATGCAGGTTGGCCTTAAACTCACCAGGTAGCCCAGGCTGGCCTTGAACTCATGGTGATCCTCCTGCCTCAGCCTCCGGAGTGCTAAAAACACAGGTGTGGACCACCAGCCTGGCCAGGAGCCACAGCCTTAACACTAAGCCCCAAGGGGAAAAGGAGAGCCCTTCCCACAGAGGGACCCTCCAGCTGCACAGAGTTGGCCCTCCCGACCTCTCTGTTACACTTCCCACCTGCTGTGGAAATGTTTGGGGACCCGAGAAGCCGCGCAGGAGGAAGGGTGTGTGCTGCCCACCTGCCTGCCTTTTGGCAGCCAGGATGGGGGGTCTGCTCCCAGGCTAGAGGGAGCCAGTGGTACCTCCATGGGAGCGAGGCCCCCACACATCCGGAGGGCCTGGACTCAGCGCTCTGTGCTGTTCTGCTCAGCGGAGCACTGAGAGGGGCAGGATGGTTACTAAAGGAGAATAAATGTGAATTTCCCAGAACCTACCCTGTACATCAGTGGTGTCAGAGGCTACAGTCTTCCATGTCTCTTGCTGGTTTTTTTTTCTGTTCTGATTAAAAAGAAGATCAGGAAAAGTCTTAAACTTACTCTGATCCAGCTCGTATGCTATTTTCTAGGAAGTTTTCACATCAGCACTTATATTTCTTTTTATCTTTTGGTCTTTTTGAGACAGGGTCTCGCTATGCAGTTCAGGCTGGCCTTGAGCTCACTTTGTAGCCCAGGCTGGTTTCAAACTTGCAACGATCCTCCTGCCTCAGCCTTCTGAGTGCAGGGATTACAGATCTCTGCCACCATACCTGGCTCCTATGTTTCTTTCTTTAGGACTGTCTTTTCATTTCAGCTTCTAACCTGTCTTCTCTAAGATGAGAGGACATTGGGGCTGGGGATTTAGCTCAGTGGCATAAGCACCTGCCTTGCAAGTGCATGGTCGTGAGTTTGATCCCTGGTACCGATTAAAAAAAAAAAAAGATGAGAGGACATAAGAGCCAAGAACAAGCCAATCTAGACCTCTCTCTCTCTCTCTCTCTCTCTTTTGTTACTGGGAATTGAACTCAGGACCTTGCACTTGCCAGGCAGGCACTTGTGTAGCTGAGCTACATCCCCGGCTTAATCTGACTTCTCTCGCCACCCCCTACTACTCAGTGCCTGCTACTGCTGACAGAATACAGAGGTTGGAGAAACCAGAAGGACCTTCATGGCACACTGGGAAAAGTATGCTCTGCGGGGTAAGCAGCACCCAAGACGGTGTAACCAAGCTACCCCACCGTGTCTGCAGTGCTGTGGCTGCTGAGGAAGACATGAGCACAGTGGGGGGCTACTGCCAGGAAGACTTTCCTGGGGAAGTTACAAGCAGACGGGCCCTTGCGAGATGAGTGGCATTTTGCCATAGTGGACATGAGGAGCTGGTCCATGAGAGCAGGGCCTTCTAGACAGGGACATGACAGAAAGGGCACAATGCCACTGAAGAGTAAATATGACCGGCATGGCCAGAGCTGGGTCCGGCAGAAATATGACTATGGCATTAGAGGCCAGCACGATATAACAATGTTTCTCCAGGTGCGACTGCGTGCTAGAGACTCGGCTGAACTTTGAAGAGGACCTCCTACAACCTGGTTCTAGGGCCTCAACAATTCCAGTAGACGCCCTCGTGGTCGGAAGCATGGCTTGCTCTGGGACTCTCTGCCAGGTGCCTGCTGTCCCCACCCAGCAGGGCCTGAAGGCCTGGCTACCGGTGGTGCTGATGGTGAGGCTGCGCTGCCAGGGGAGAGGCCCGCAGGGGAGTGCGCGCAGGAGGCAGACTGGTGCTGGGCCCTGAGGAAAGTGAGGAGCCCTCATCCCAAGCAGAAGCCTCAGGTTAGGACGGCAGGTCTTTCCGAGGTGAGCTTTTCTCGAACTTGTCAGGAGCCAGCCCCTAGATCCCACTCCTAGAAAAGTGAGAAAGAACTCTGGGGAGGAAACAGACCATTCTTAGCTTTTCTAAACAGAGTGGAGGCTAGTTTTAGAGAGCCCAGCTCTGGTTTCTGGCTTATGAGGATGGTTCTTATCTGTTTTGTTTGTTTCGTTTTAGTACCAGGGATCAATCTCACCTCTTGCTTGCCAGGCAGGTGCTTGTGCCACTGAGCTATAGTTCAGACCCAAGGAGATAGTTCTTACACTTGAGTTAACGCATGCTTTTAGGTTTAAATCCTGCTACACAGAGTGATCTTAATGATTAGTGAAGTGGCATCTATTAGGATTGGTAGAGGGACCAAGAACAAATGCTCAAGGTCAGAGGTGTAGCCTACCCTGGGACTGGAGGGGTCTACTTCAGCGTAGCTTCTGTGCTTTCTTAAAAAAAAATTTTTTTGTACTAGAGGCTGAATCCAGGGGTAACACCCAGAGGCATTCTACCACTGAAGTATATCCCAGCCCCTTTTCTTTTTTTTTAAGATGAGGTCTCCCTGAGTTGCCCAGGGTAAGTTCGAACTTGCAATTCTCTGGCCTCAGCCTCCTGAGTAGCTGGGATTACCAATGTGCACCATTATGCCCAGCTCCTGGACTCCTGAGCAAAAGTCTCAAGAGAGAGGAAAAAAAAAAAAAAGTCTCAAGAGAGGCAGGTGGCACAAGTTTTAATGCCAGCACTTGGGAGGGGAGGTGGGAAGATCACTGTAATTTCAAGGCCAGACTGCGCTACACAGTGAGACCCTGTCTCAAAACAAAATAAAACAAAACAAAGTAAAAGTTCCAAGAGAAGAAAAAGTCTGAATGAAGACACTGGGTATCACTGAGGATGTCGAGCAGGGCCTTATACCCTGAAAAGCCCTATATATGCTGAGCCACAGCTGTGTAGATGTAGAGTCCAGGCAAAAGAGAAACCAACTGGGAGTAGTCAGCCTGTGTCACTTCCGGGCCAGCAGTCTGCCCTTCACCCCAACCACTCCCCTCCTTTTCATCCTCCTGAAGTCTGGGTCTCTAGGTCTGAGACCTGAAGGAACAAAGGGAAAAGGTCTTCGCTTCCTTCTTATTTTCTCCAGAGCACAGAGGCCATGAGCTCAACACTGCGCTCTTCTACACTTTCCCCACGCATGTGCCTGTGTGCACACGTGTACAATCTACACCGGCCATGATCTGCCACCCTGACGTCTTCCAAAGCCAGGGAAGTATCGAGCACTGGACCAGAGGAGCAAATTCAATTTTTTCAGCTCAAAGGACTCACACTGAAGAGCCACTGTGATCATTTTAGTTTAGGAAAAGATCCTTTCCCTGGGAACAGAGTCTACAACAGAGGCTGACTCTGGGCTTGGAGTCAAAATCAATAAACACGTTCCTTTACTTGATTGTGTGTGTGTGTGTGTGTGTGTGTGTTTTCTAAATCTAGAATCAGGTTGAAAAGGTAATTATGTTGAATAAGAAGCTGTGGGCACTGTTTTTGAGGGAGATGATGTGTCGAACTAAGAATAGGAAGGTCTGAAGGTAGAGAGGGAGGAAATGTTCCTCTAACAGCAATCATCTCGGTGTATAAAGCATCTTTGTTCTCTGGAGCATCATGTACTCTTGTACTTTCTTATTCCTTCTTCTTACCTTTCTAAACTGCAGGAGGCATAGAAGGGGGCAACTCTGCCTAAAATCAGTCTGGGCTGTATGGTCATGGCCACCTGAGGCCCCGTCCTCTGCCCCCACCCTGAGGGCACAGGTCGAGATCCCTGAGGGTGCCCACTCCTCCTGGAGAGAAGCAAATGTGTTTTTGGTGTGTTCCCTAGAGCTCAACATAATGCCTGGCAAACAGGAGGCAGAAGAATGGTTTAGAAATGAAAACCACTTCATTCCTCTCCTTAAAATATTTTAGGAAACTCCTGTTTTTTTTCTCCAGTACTAGGGACTGAACTCAAGGCCTTCACACTGACCTACATACACCCCATCTCTAAGTTTTTTATTTAGAGACAGGGTCTTGTTGAGCCGCTAAGTAGCCCAGACTGGGCTTGAACTTGCAGTCCTTGGGGATCACAGGCATGTGTCACCAGGTCTGATGTAATCTTGAAGGTGGCCTCACAGCATTTTACAATTCAGCCCGCACTGTCATCTGCAGTCATGTTTCTCAGTCCTGGGCTGTGGGCTGCGGGCTGCTCGGCCTGAGCAATTTCAGCTCCTCTGGGAACCTTCCTCTTATGGCCTCCCATGTTCCCTCTGCATCCTGTGCTTCCTGTAGCCACACACAATGCCTTTATTGGTAACGGTCTGCCTGGCCTAATGCTGCTGGTGTTTTTAGGGCAGAGCCTGATGCCCCCGTAGTGAACATGGGCCGAATGAACGCAATCGATCATGTTATGTGTCCTGAGAGCGGGAAGGTGAGTTGTTAGCATCTGGGTACACAGGGGCAGAGCTACTTCAGAGGCATAAACAAGTGAGAAAAATGCAGGATCTGTAAGGCATCCACAATAGCCAAGTTACATAAAGAAGGAAGGAAAGCAGAAAGGGTGCTGCTTTAGAAGGTGCTATGGAAAATAAGCTTTGAAATGGAGAAGTAGTTGATACATGAGCTGGGCACAGGGCTACACTCAGGAGACTGAGGCAGACAGGTCACTTCCAGTTCAAAGCCAGCCCGGGTTACTGAATGAGACCACACCTTATACGAAAACATAAAAAGATACATGAATATCGAAATAACAGACTCCATTAATTAAATAAACTCAAATAATAAGGGACCAACTCATCATTGCTCTGGAAGCTTTTTCTTACTGATTTCTAGTGCTGACATGTACCTAGCTCATGCTAAATTTAGCTGTTCCTAGACAGCGTGGATAAAGCCAAAGTTTTCTAAAGAAGAACTTCTTCTACACTGCATTTTACTTCTATTTAAGAGATCTTTTTTTTTTAAACTTCAATGGCAGAGTACAAGAAACAGCCTTTTAAGCTGAGAAGAAAGACCTTTTGACCAGAGGATTCATCCATGTGTGCACTATGCAGCCATTTCTGGGACAAGCTGCAGCAGGGGTGGAACAGTCTAATGCTGCTCTGCAGACAGCGAAACCTGAGAACGCACTCAGTCCTTCCAGTCTGTGATAAGGGCCAGGACCGCAGGGAACAGGAATGGCAACCTGCAGTAGCGCCTCAGGGCCTTGGCCCGGTGCTTACCCTCCCGGTTTCCGTAGGTGGCTTCTTGCTGCGGGCTCTTCGACTGGGAGACCCCTTCTTGGCCCTGGGGTGAGGGAAGAAGCCCATGGAGATTACTGGCAGTGGCAACGTTCTGATATCCCAACAAACAGGGCCCCAATGAATATTTCAGCAGACTGGCTATTTTTATACTACTCTTGGCTGGCAGAAAAAAATTGTGTGGCCAAATTTTCATTAGGTGCTGCTTTATTTCATAACAGAATTCTAATTTGAGACACTTCAGCATATGGGATTTGAGAAGTGGAAAATATGACTGACAGTCGATTATCAGATTCTGAAACACCTGATTATGCAACAAAGCCCAGAAAGGCAAGAAGAGAGTTCCACTCTGTGGAAGAGTCAGTTGAATGAAACAGACCAAAGCTACCACACATTGCAGCAGTGTGGAAGGGAGCACCCCACTCTCCCCTGACGTGCTTGTCCAGAAGGCGCAGGGGGCCGCCTCATTGCCCAAGCATCAAGGGGCCTACAGGCTCCCAGGAAACGAGGAGCTGTCTTCTGTGACCATAGGCTGAAAGCACCTTGGGCTAGGCAGCAGGACTCACCTAGGATGATCCCAGCAGGCCTCTCTGTGGTGTTAAAACTGAATTGTCTTACTGATTATTTTGTTCCTAATGATGCCTACCCATAATCCCAGCACTAGGGAGACTGAAGCAGGAAGATCACCATGAGTTCAAGACCAGCCTGGGCTACACAGTGAATTCAAGGCCAGCCTGGACTACATAGTGAGAACCTGTCTCAAAGAAAAAAAGGAAAAAAAGCCAGGCGTGGTGGCTCATGCCTGTAATCCCAGCATTTGGGAGGCTGAGGCAGGAGGATCCTTGCAAATTCAAGACCAGCCTGGGTTACAAAGTGAGGTCAAAGCCAACCTGAACTGCATATCAAGACCATGTCTAAAAACAAAACAAAACAAACAAATCCAAGAAGAGCCTAAGGAGCCTAAGGAGCATCTACAATAGCAACGCTTGGTATGTGCTTAACATTCCTACAAAAGTTGAAGCATTCAACATTTTCTCTCATAACTGATGTGTTCCACATTGTAATACTAATTTTAAAAATTGTAATAATCAGTGTGTTCAATGGAGTGTGGTGGCTCATGAGTAAATTCCCAGGATTTGGGAGGCCAAGGCAGGAGGATTGTCTTGAATTCAAAGCCAGCCTTAACTACCTGGTGAGACCCTGCCTCAAAAAGACAAAATATCCCAGCACTGAGCAGGCTGAGGCAGGAGGATCATTGTGAGTTCGAGACCAGCCTGGGTTACAACTCAAGGCCAGCCTGAACTGCATAGTGAGACCCTGTCTAAAAAAAAAGAGAGACAGAAAAACAAAAATAAACAATGTGTTCACCATTCCCCCCAATAATCAATGTGCACAGCATTCCTCTTATTAGCTGGCCATGGTGGTACACACCTGTAATCCCAGCACTTAGGAGACCAAGCCAGGAGGATGGTGTCCACTTGAGGCCAACCTGGGCTATATATATAGTGAGTTCACGGCCAGCCTGAACTGCACAGTGAGACCCTGTCTCAAAAAGACAAAGGGCTGGGGATTCAGCTCAGCGGCATAAGCACCTGCCTAGCAAGCATGTGTTTATGAGCTTGATCCCTGGTACCAAAAAAATTTTTAAAAAGACAAAAAAATTTCCTACTAAATCAATGTGCTTGACATTTCCAATAACTGGCACTTCACCTAATTAATAATTGATACACATAGTCTTGCAAGAATTTGTATTTCATTCTGGACTGCTTTTAAGGTTCCAAAAGTTTACTGCTCACTGGGTAAAATAGAATATTTTATTTTTATTTTTTTGCTTTGCTTTGTTTTTGTCTTTTTGAGGCAGGGTCTCACTATGAGTTCAGGTTGGTCTTGCATTTGCTTTGTAGCCCAAGCTGGTCTTGAATTCGCAATGATCTTCCTGCCTTGGCCTCCAGAGTGCTAGGATTACAGGCCTGTGCCACCACATTTGGCCTTGGAGACTATGTTTTGTGTCTTCTATAAGATGATCATAGTAAGGATTCATTGACTATGTTTTTTTCGGGGGCGGAGGGAGGACCAGGGATGCATCACCACA
The DNA here is from genome assembly GCA_004027455.1 of Hydrochoerus hydrochaeris. Taxonomy (NCBI): domain Eukaryota; kingdom Metazoa; phylum Chordata; class Mammalia; order Rodentia; family Hydrochaeridae; genus Hydrochoerus; species Hydrochoerus hydrochaeris. The sequence goes on along the minus strand of PVLA01000570.1, from coordinate 408,859 downwards.
CCTGGCTCAGTTTTCACCTTGATAAACAGAACAATCCCATACTCACTTTACCGAGAAAAGAACTATGCTTAAACTGCATCCAAACAGCAGCTCCCCCATTTTCCTTAGCCCGCTTCCCAGAATGGGCAGATACTACTGATAAAGCCCAGAAAAAGGAAGTGACTTGTTTAAGTGCAGAGGGAGCAGCCTGACAGGCTGCAAAGTGTGACTAGGATGGAGACTCAGCCTTGCCCTCTGCCACTGACCTGGGCAGTGCTGTCCCCCTGGGGGAGCTGTGCTCCTCCACAAGTTTCCGCTTCTTCCCTGCACCTCCCGCTGCTTTCTTCTCCGCTAAAGCCTGCAGGGAGGAACAGGATGTCTGACCCCTCTTGTGCAGAGCGCTCACAGAGCAGGGGAGGGAAGGCCCATCTCTAATCCACCATGGCCCTTTCAGCATCAGCTTTGTGGCAAGGACAGAGGTTCTGTTAGAGTCGTGGTCTCTGACATGGAACCACAGGAAAAACATGGGCTCCTGTTTGTGATTCTGCTGGGATCTGGGCAGAGCTGAGGGGCAAAGTCAGAGGAGGACCCAAGGGCAGTGCCCTGGGGACAGCAGGAGGTAACAAAGGCAATTTTCATTTTGTTCAGAAAAGCAAACTTACCGCCCCAAGAGGACTGTCGTTTATTGGTTTGCCTACAAGAGGAAATTGGAGTGTTACAGTGGATCAAGATTCTGTTTTCACTAAACTTCTGAGTACTCCATTTCCCAGAACTGGCTTTAGGTGGCCCGCCCCGATGTGCCTTTCTCCTTTCTGCCTGGTACCACTTTCCCTAGACATAATGTCTTTAAACTCCCATTTCCTCCGGTTTCACAATTGTCATCTACAAGCTGAAACATGTCTGAGACACACCATGCTTTAACAATATGCCACTAAAAAGAGGATGCGACAGCTGGGTGTGACGGCATAGGCCTGTCATCCCAGCACTCAGGAAGCTGAGGCAGGAGGATTGTTATGAGTTCAAGCCCAGCCTGGGCCACAATTTGAGCTCAAGACCACCCTAAACTGCACAGTGAGACCATATCTCACAAAGACAAATACTAACAAACACCAAAAAACAAAAACCAAAGTGAAGGAGAGTATTTTGAGGGAGATTAATGGCAATGTATCTTTTACTATATTTTAAAATTTAAATCTTGAATGTATTATTTGGTCACCCTGTGTTTCGCAAAGGGGGCATAGAAAGATGACATAAGTACTGTAATTTATCTGAGGTCAAGCAGCTACTAAGTGGCAGAGCCGCGGGATTTGGAGCAGGCTGTGGCCGCGTGCTCCTGACCTCCACCACAGGTGTGGCTGGCCAAAGCCAGATTCATCTGGAAGACTGTTTCACTCCCTGGACACTGCTAGCCCATTCTGCTCTGCTCCCATCACAACTTACCAGGTGACAAGTTTTCATGAAACCATTTCATCTCCACGTACAGAGTGAAAACGAATGGGTAAGGGATCAAGACGACTTCCTCATGTTTGAATTTCAAGTGAGAAACTCTCTCCCACTTGCTTTTATCTGGGGATGGAGCTAAGGGCTGAGGAAGGACGCCAATGTGCCACCCCAAGAACTGTGTTAGTGTGAGACTCTGCTCCTTCCCCTGACCTACTCTCCAAACTGTTTCTTTTTATAGGCACAGAATTCAACTAGACCAGAACTTCAGGTCTGCTAGGTAAGGCCTCTACCACTGAGCTACCTCCCTAGCCCTTATTTTATTTCTGGTTTTGTTTTGTTTTTGTCTCATACAGGGTCTCATTCTGTAATTCAGACTGGTTTTAAACTATGTAGCCCAGGGTAGTCTTGAACTCACAGTGATCCTCCTGCTTCAGCCTCCCAAATGCTGAGATTAGAGATGTATGCCATCACGCCTAGCCCTTATTTTATTTATTTTTGAGAAAGGGTTTCACTATGTAGACCAGACTGTCCTTGAACTCACTTATGTAGCTCAGGCTGGCCTCAAACTTGCAGAGATCCTCCTACCTCAGCCTCTTGAATGCTGGGATTACAGGTGTGTGCCATTATACCTGGCTTCCTGATTTTATTTTGAGACAGGATCTCACTAAATTCCTAAACTGGGCTCACACTCGTGATTGTCTTGCCTCAGCCTTTTGAGTATCTAGGCTCACAGGCATGGTCACCATGCCTGGCTACTGTCCATGGTTTTGCTCCTTCCATTTTAATTTGCACATGAGTTGTAGCTCAGTAACTGGGAAAGGATACAGGGAAATACAATGAAGTGTTCAGTAATAAATGGCTGAAGATTGTCCAAGTTTCCCAAGACTGCACGGATAGAATCCTGAAAAAGATGTATTTGAAATGACTTTAATAGTGTTGCAACTTAGCCAATTTTTCCATTTATACCATTTATATTTTTCACTGCTTTTCACACACACCCCTTTTTTTGAGACAGTGTCTTAACTCTGTAACTCAGGCTGCTCTTGAACTCATGGTGATTCTCCTGCCTCAACCTCCTGAGTGCTGGGATTACCATACCTGGCTCATATACTCCACATTTTAATAAAACCAAGCTATTTATTGTTCCTTGAGTGTGCTCTGTGCTTCTCCACTTCTGTGATTTTGTATTCTCTCTGCCTGAAATGCACTCTACCCACTAGCACCTGTCCAAATCTTACCTGTTCTGTAAAGTATGGTTTAATGTCCATAGGGTTCCCTGACTCCCAAAATTATAATTAATTCTGTCTCAAACCTCACAGTAAATGGGGCATGGTGGTGCACGTTTGTAATCCCAGCCAAGGCAGGTGGATAGTTGCCAGTTTGAGACCAGCTTGTGCTACAAAGTGCATTCAAGGTGAGCCAGAACTACATAAACAGACCGTCTCAAAGAGACAAAATAAATAAATAAGTAAAACAAAGCCTCACAGTAGTTAGCCTGAGACCATTACTATATCTGTACAAGTTTTATTTTCCTTGTAGAGAGATCAGCTTAAAGAAGGATATATCTCTGGTTTCTCTTGCCCTCTCTCCTATGGTGTCTATCACAGTGAGTACACATGGAGGAGACCCAGTGAATGACGGGTAATACTGGGATTGACTGACATAGTTGCTTTGCTTTTCCTCAAATCAAGCCTCTTCTCCTAATCTCTTCAAATCTTTTTTTCCCCCCTCTTTAAATCTTAATTGAAGCCACCATGGTGGTGCACACCTGTAATCCCAGTATTCAGGAGGCTGAGGCTCAAGGATCACCCTGAGTTCAAGGCCAACCTGAATTGAAGAGCAAGACTCTGTCTCCAAAACAAAACAAAACAAAATTTTTAATTGGTCAGTCAGTCTCTAATTAATCTATGCTTATTAGTCTAACTAATCAATTTACTTTTTGAGATAGTGTAGCTCAGCGGTAGTATAACACTCGCCCAGTAGGCCCAAGGCCTGGGTTCCATCCCCAGTACTCTTTTTTTTTTTTTTGATACAGGGTCTCGCTATGCAGTTCAGGCTGGCCTTGAGCTCACGTTGTAACCCAGGCTGGTCTTGAACTTGCAACGATCTTCCTGCCTCAGCCTCCCGAGTGCTGGGATTACAGGTATGAGTCACCATGCCAGCCCCATCCCCAGTACTCTTGACCCTCAGCAAAGGAATGGTGGAGCTAAGACCCAAACCCAAACAGTAGTGTTCCAGAGCTCATGTTCTTAGCCATCAGGCTACATTGGCTTTCAAGTATTTTTTTTTTTTTTTTTTTTTTTGAGACAGGGTCTCACTATATATAGTTCAGGATGGCCTTGAACTGACTATGTAGCCCAGGCTGGCCTCGCACTCCAGACAATTTTCCTACCTCAGCCTCCTCCTGGGTGTTAGGATTACAGATATTTGACACTAGGCCTAGCTTCAATTAAGGTGTTCTAAAGGAATGATAACATCTACCCTAAAACTAAGAGTAGGAGAACACATAAAAAGAATTTTGTGGGCTGGGGATTTAGCTCAGTGGCATAAGCGCTTGCCTTGCAAGCCTGCAGTTGAGTTCGATCCCTGGTACAAAACCAAACCAAACCAAACAAAAACAACTTTGCAAACTTTGATGATATGTAAATATATGTAAATTCCCTCCAACTACCATCTATTGTGTAGTGAGCACTGCACACATCTTTTTTTCAGGGTCTTGCTATGCAACCCATGTTGCCCTCAAACTTGAAAACCTCCTATCTCAGCCTCCAAAGTAGCTGGGATTACAGGCATGCGCCATCACTTACAGCAAATATGTTTAACCGCATACTAATTCTTTGAAATGTGGAAGCATATGTGTTAGTAAATCACTAGTCATATATCACTGCAGTGGGAAGCTAGAAGAGCAGAAACTAACTGAAACCTCTCATTTGTATAATGAGACAACTGAGACTCAGACTGACAGATGATTTGCAGAGTGACACAGCTTATTAGTGTGACAACCCATGAGATAGGACAGCAGGATGTGGCAAAAACTGGCTGGGGAAGGTGTGACCTGTTAATTACACAATCCTGGACACACACACAGAACAGTTCCCAAAGCCCTGCAGGACTTCTCAGGAAGATTCCAACCCATCTCCCATTAGGATAGCCTACACCTGACATCAGCCCGAGGCCTGGGGTCTCTGCACCACCTCTCAGGACCTGAATCCAGAACTCCTCACCCTCACGGGTCTCCTGAAGATGAACAAGTGGACCTGGAAGGCTTGGTTATCATACTTTCCATGGTAGCCTACACTTTGCCAGACGCAGCATGTACTTTTATCTTTGCTCTCACCCTCTTCTGATTACATGGTCCATGCCTGCTATGCAGAGCCAGTTTCTCTCACACTCTTTTTTTTATACCGGGAATTGAACTCAGGACCTTGCGCTTGCCAGGTAGGCACTTATGCTGTTGATCTATATCCCTAGGCGCTGTTATCTTGAATAAAGTTTGTCACTGTCTTTTTTTTTTTTTTCTTTATCAGTACCGGGGATTGAACTCACGACTACGTCCTTGCAAGGCAGGTGCTCATGCCGCTGAGCTAAATCCCCCCTCCCCCCCTTTTTTTGACACAGTCTCACTGTATAACCCAGGCTGGCCTTGAACTCTAAGCAACCCTCCTGCCTCAGTCTCCTAATACTGGGATTACAGGCATGCACCACCACACTTGGCTGCTGGGAACTGAACTCAGGACCTCATACTTGCCAGGAAGGTGCTGTGCCACTGTTTTTTGCTTGTTTCATTCACTTCTTTGTTTGAGGTGAGAAGAACCTGGAATTCAACCTCCAGGGAAGTCTAGCAATCCAAAACCAGATAATGTGTTGTTGGCAAGCCACTTTTTAGAAGCAAGCCACCTGGTAACACCAGGACTAGGCTCTAGGGCCACCCCGTGGAGAGGGCTCTACCTGCTCGGTCACCTTTCTGTTAGGTAACCAAAGCCAGAGTACCTGGGTGGAAAAGGAATGAATATGAGGCAGAGATAAAGCAGTCACAAGTGTTTCCAATTAAAATGAAGCCACGACGGCCTTGCCTGTGTATTTACAGTTAAGCTTCCTGAACGCCAAGTACCAGGCAGTGGCTGAGATGTGAGGCTTCCCAGGCTTCCGGAAGCCTTCTCTGTGCAAGACAGTGGCTGCAGCCTGGAATCCCATGGAAACAAAGTAACTCCCAGCCCCAAAGGTGTTGATGCTGCAACTAGGATGGAGAGAGGATGCGAGCTTTACATTTCCCTGGAAAAGGTGTGAAGTTTCTTCGCAGAGGAGACCTGGTGTGAAGAAGCCAAGTTATCCAGGGGAGGTGGTGACTCGGTTTGTAGGAAATCACTGAAGTCTGGGTGTGGCTATGTGCGAGGCAAAGGAGGGATTTTCCCGGAAGTCTCCTCCTTTCCCTACCTCCAGTTCCTGGATGATGACTTCCTTGTCCACTATCTCTTCTGCTCTAGAAGGCAAAGAGAAAAGACCAGATAAGAAGGGAAGCCAGAAACCTGACATACACATAACAACCGTGTGCACTGACCCAGTGTCACAGGGAAGACGTGAGATTACCTGAGCAGTGTGTCCCGAGCCTCACTAGTACACGGCTGTATGGAAACGTCGCCTGTGGTGCCCAGGTGTACAGGCCTGTAATCCCAGCACTTAGAGGCTGAGGCAGGAGAGCGCTGTGAGCTCCAGGCCAACCTAAAGCCAGTCTGAACTACATAATAAGATCGATCCTGTCTCAAATTGAAAGAAATCTCTACTTTAACCCAACAAAACCTGAAATTTCCACTATGACAGTTCCCTTAGGCCACTTGCACTCAAGGCGTGGTGTTGGGAGGCTTCAAAACCCTTTCAAGGAGTCTTCAAAGGCAAAAGTTTTTTGTTTTCAAATCAAATTTCATTTTAAAGAGAAAAAAAGAGGCAAAACTATTTTTGTAATACTTCTGTTATTTACCTTTACACTTTTAAAATTTGTAATCTTTAATGCAAAAGCAATGGTGAGCAAAACTGCTGGTGCAAATTTGTAATCTTTAACGCAAAAGCAATGGTGACCAGCACAGATCTAGCCAGGGGCACTAAGCTATGCCAGCTCGTAGTAATCATTAGTGCCACACAGGAAAAAAAATCCAGTTTCATGCAGCATCCTTGAGGAAGCAAGGGAATAAATTATACAAACCAGGCATGACGTTATACACCTATAATCCCAGCTGAGGCAGGAGCATTGCCTGAGCTACACAGCAAGACCCTGTCACAAAATAAAACGCCAACTTATGCAAGTGGAGGCTGAGGCAGGAGCATTGCAAGTTTGAACCCCTGGGCAATTTAGCCATGTAGGAAGCCTTGTCTCAAAACAAAAAATACAAAAGGGGTGGGGATGTAGCACGGTGTGAAGGTTCATGCTCAGTCCTTAATAAAGTAAAATAAGCAAAGGAAAGGAAAAAGAAAAAACTTTTTACTTCTTAAAAAGTTTACGAGAGGATCACAAATTCAACCCCAGCCTGTACAAGGGCTGGGGATGTAGCTCAGTACCCCAGTGCTATAAAACAAATCCAACACACTAAATCTCAAAGCTTCGTTGTTGTTGTTGAAGTATTGGGATGAAACCAAAGGCCTCACGCATGCCAGGGGAGCACTCATTACTAAGACACACCACTACCCCTAAAACCTCAACTCTTGGCTACACTTATTTTTTTTATCTTGCAGGTTTTTTTTTTAAACAGGGTATGATATAGTTCAGCATGGCCTTGAGCTCACTATGTAGCCTCAGGCACCCAAATGCTAGGGTGGCACCTACCACCACACTGTGCCTTTGTGCTTGTTTCTTGAGACAGGGTCTCACTACATAGCCCAAGGCAATCCTTCCTGCCTCAGCCTTCTGAGTGCTAGAATTTTGGTGTGCACCACTGTACCAGGTTCTGCTGTTGTTTTTTTTTTTTTTTTTAGGCAAAAACATTCAAACTCCTTCCTTTTAGCTTTTTGAAATATATAATACATAACTTTATCTTTTAAAATATGTGATGTGATAAACAAGAAGTACTTCTGCCAACTGAAACATGATGGTAAGGTGGATGTGTTGAGGAGAAGCACTTTGCGTGACTGTTCAAGCTGCAAAGTGAACAAGCTGGTTTTTTCATAGACTATTTTACTTGTATGAGTAGCTGACAAATAAACCACAGTTCTTATTCAGATTGGGGAGTTGACAGATTTTTCTCAGAAATGAATAAATCGAACACATCAAGGCAAACAACTGACAGAATTTGTTGTGAAATGAATTTTGGGCTTTCAAGAGAAAATCTGAAGTTTGGAAAACTTATATCCACTATTGTAAGTTTGACAGCTTCCAAATACTTAAATTTTAAAATATTTTTGGGCAGACTGGGGATTGAGCCTAGGGCTTTGTAAATGCTAGGTAAGTACTTCGCCTTTAGGCTATTCTCCTAGTCCCCTTATCTTTTTTTTTATTTTTTATTTTTTTTGTCTTTTTGAGACAGGGTCTCTCTATGCAGCTCAGGCTGGCCTTGAGCTCACTTTGTAGCCCAGGCTTGTCTCAAACTCACAACAATCCTCCTATCTCAGCCTCCTAAGGGCTGGGATTACAGATGTGAGCCACCACACCCGGCTTCTGGTTGGCTTTCAACTTTGCAGCTTCCCGCCTCAGTCCTGAGTAGTTAGGGTTACAGCTGTGTGCCACCACATCCAATTCTTACAAGCACTTTTCTAAGATTGATAGTGATATTAACAAATATTTTTGATATTATATAATGAAATGTGTCAACATTTGGAAAGTTTGCATAAGTCAGTCAATCAGATTTTCCAAAGGACTGATGGAATGCATCATATTACAAAATCAGACTAAGTAAAATGTTCACTTAAAAACAAGATACAAAACAAAACAAAAAACAGGATAGACTCATGAATTTTAATGTAACAGAGTTCAAAAAGTTCAAAGTTATAATTTCAGGTTCCATATTTCAGGTAACCTTTAAAAAGAAGTACACGTTTAAAAAACCAAAACTACCACTTGTTCAGGTTTTTATTTTTGTTTTGTTTTGCGATCCCAGATAGCAGAGTCCAGGCCCTGCACCAACCAGGCCAATGCTCTACCACTGAGCTATACTTCTGGGCCAGTAAGATGTTTATATAGGGTCAAAGAGGAATATTTCTGATGATCTAACAGGGTTACAAATCTTCTCAGTTTAAAATTTATGTGAGCTGGACTTACAAATTTTATATTATTTTTTGTTTTGTTTTGTTTTTTTGAGAGAGTATCTCACTATAGAGTTCAGGCTGGTCTTTAACTCATTAGGTAGCCTAGGTGGCCTGGACTTACCCTTGTAATCCTGCCTCAGCTTCCTGAGTGCTGGGATTACAAGGGTGCACCACCCCACCAGCTCCTGCACTTTTTTTAGATCAAACAAAAGACAAGAAAATTCACAATAGATTGAATATAGAGGCAGAGATGATAATCTAAGTCTTAAGATAGACACTAATGAAATTTGCAGAAAAGTGCTATCAATTTGTTTGGAATAGAATAGATATTTAAAAATTTTAAATGTTGGGCCAGGCACAGCTCAGTGGTATAAGCGCCTGCCCGGCAAGTGTGAGGTCATGAATTCAATCACTGTATCAAAAAAAAAAAAGTTAACATTTAATTGTTAAGTGTTTAATTTAAAAAGCTAACTTCATATTTATAGATGCATTATTATTAATGTATTTTATTTTAAAAATTAATGTATTTAAAAATAATAGTAAAAATAGATAACATTCTCATTTCAACCTTATTTATTTATTTATAGGCAGCTCTCACTGTGTTGCCCAGGCTGGTTTTGAACTCCCAGATTCAAGCAATTCTCCTGCCTCAGCCTCCAGAGTACCTGAGATCACAGGACCCACAGGGTCTGGTTTTCATTTTAGCCATTTTTAAGTGTACAATTCAGTGTATTACATTCATAATGTGGTGTAACCATCCCTACTATCTCTTTCCAAAAATTTTTTTTATCACCCTCAGTAAAAAAGTGTACTCCACCTGGGCATGCATGGTGGGCACATACCTACAATGGGTCCTAGCACTCTGGGAGGCTGAGGCAGGGGGATCACAAATTCCTGTCTAAGCTGGGTAACTTGGTGACTTAGAAAGATTCTGTCTCAAAATAAAAAATAAAAAATGCTGGGGACCTAGTTAAGTACAAATGCTCATGTTCAATCCTCCAGTACTAAACAAATAAAAACATCACAACTGTACTCCTTAAGCAATGAATCTCCATTCTCCCTTCCTCTTACCCCTGTCCTCTAATCTACCTTCTGTCTCCACTGATTTTCTCATGTAAACAGAATCAGATAATATTTGCCTTTTTAAAAAGTTTTTTTAATATTTGCCTTTTTGTCACTGGCTTTTTCCACTTAGCATAATGCTTTCAAAGTTTATCCATATCATACATACAGAAGATCTTCACTACTTTGACAATTTCTTTTTATGGATGCTTAACATTACACTGCACAAGCCAGGTGTGGTGGCTCATGCCTGTAATCCTAGCACTTGGGAGGCTGAGGCAGGAGGATCATTGTGAGTTCGAGACCAGCCTGAGCACAAAGTGAGTTCAAAGCCAGCCTGAACTGCATAGCGAGACTCTGTCTCAAAAAGACAAAAAAAAAAAAACCCAAAAAACAAAAACATTACACTGCAAAAGCTGAGCATGGTAGCCCAGCCCTGTAACCCCAGCCCTTGGGAAGCTGAGGCAAGAGGATTGCTGTGAGTTCAGGCTAGCCAGCTACATAGCAAGACCCTGTCTCAAAAAACAAACAACACAAATCAAAACACTTCACTGCCCACATATTCCATATTTTGTTTACTTATCATCATGGTGCTATGAATACTGTTGTACAAATTATCTGAGTCTGATTCCAATTCTTGTAGGTATATATCTATAGTACAGGTATATGCCATATAGTAATCCCATTTAACTATTTTTTTTTTGTACCAGAGATCGAACTCAGGACCCTACACTTGCCAGGCAGGTTGCCTTCCCAGTAAGCACCAGCCCTAGTTTTTTGTTTTGTTTTTTTACTTTTTTGAGTTAGGGTTAGTGTAGTCCTGGCTGGTCTTGCCTTTTTTTGTTTGTTCTGTTTGTTTGATCCAGGCAGTGATCCTCCTGAGTGCTGAGATTACAGATGTGTGCCACTATACCTGGCTATTATTTTATTTTTTTTAATTTGAGATACAGTCTCATTAAATTCCACAGGCAGAACTTGAATTTGAGGTTACTCCTGCTCAGCCTCCCAAAGTTCTGGGATTACAGGCATGTATCACCATGCCCACCTACTGTGTTTTTTGAAGAATTATTACATCCAATCTAGTAGGTATATTTTAGCATATGTGCTGCTGAGGTGAGCACAGTCTATTAGGTGTAAAGTGGTATCTCATTCCTATTTTGATATGCATTTCCCTAGTAGCTAATGATACTGGGCATCTTTTCATCTGCTGCTGGCTGCTCATGTCTTCTTCCGAGAAATGCTTATTCAAGTCCACTTTTTTTTTGCAGCACTGATGATGGAACTCAGTGCCTTTACACTGAGCCACATTCCCAAACCTTTTTTTAATTTTATATTTTGAAACAGGACCTAACTAAATTGCTCAAACTAAGTTTGAAGTTGCCATTTTTCTGCCTGGAAAAAAATGCTTTTTCTTGTTTCTCTCATACATATTTTTTTTTTTAAGAAAGGGTCTTTCTGTGTAGTTTTGAATGGTCTCATGACCATCAAGAACTCCTGAATTATGCTGAATAGAACTGATAAAAAATGGGCATCATTAATCATTTTGGTCTTGCTCCTTAAAACAAACAAACAAACAAACCAAGGTCTCACTATGTAGCTCAGGCTGGCCTCAAACTTATGGCAGTCCTGCTGCCTCAACCTCTCAAGTGCTAGGATTACAGGCATGTGCCACCACACCTACTTAGGAGAAAAGGTTTAACTCTTTCATCACAGGTGAGCTGTGGGTCATATACATATATGTGGCCTTTATCATATAGCAAGTCCCCTGTTATTCCTAGTTTTTTTATTTTTCTTTTGAGACAGGGTCTCATTATGTAGTTTAGATTGGCCTTGGACTCCTGGCATTTCTCCTGCATCAGCGTCCCAAGCACTGCGACTATGGGCAGATACCACTGTGCCTGGCTCAATGAAAAATTTTAAGAGACACTCCCTTAAAAGTATGTTGCTCCTAATTTAGAAATTTGTATGAATAATAAATGTACTGAACATTAAAAAAAAAAACGTAATGAACATGAAACATCTGGGAAAGAGGCCTACAAAGAGCTACAGAAGCCAGTTTTCTGGGCTGAATGAAGGCAAAGAAGGGATGAACAGGTGGAATGCACTAATCCAGGCCTGCACAGGCTTCCCTCCTGCTTTTAAAATTACCTGATACTGTAGCCATATCTGATTTTGAATTTATACACACTGGGTCCTGCATGAAGAAACCTCGTCTCTGGAAATGGGTAGGTAAAGGGTTTTAAACTCATCGCATCCAAATGGTAGCCTAAGTAAAGTAGAAAGAATACAGAATTATTATTTATTTATTTATTTATTTATTTTTGGTACTGGGGATTGAACTCATGACCTTGCGCTTGCCAGGCAGGCGCTTATTCCACTGAGCTAAATCCCCGGCCCCAGAATACAGAATTATTAAAGAGGCCCACATAATCTGTGGCATCTTCTCACAAGACACATGCTCAGCGCTCAGCACACTGCTCATGTAGCAGGCTCAGCTCTGCTACTTGTCATCACTTGGACCATTCTCTTTCCTGCATGGGGCAGGAGCATGGTGTATTGGGAGAACTTCTGTGCTTGAAAGCAAGCAACCAGAGTTTAAATTTTGTTTGTTTGCTTGTTTGTAGGTGAGGTCTCACTGTATACTGCAGGCTACTCTTCTGCCTCAGCCTCCTAAGTGCTGGGATTATAGGTGTGCACTACCATGCCCGGCAAGAGTTTAAATTTTATCCTTTATTTTAAAAATATTTTTTGGTACTGGGACTTGTACCCAGGACCTTTGCACTGGACAACATCCCCAGTTCTTTTTCTTTTTTATTGTTTATTTATTTATTTGTTGATATTTTGGAGTTAGGGTCTTGCTATGTAGTTCAGGCTGGCCTCTAACTCATAGCAATCCTCCTGCCTCAGTCTCCCAAGTGCTGGGATTGAAGACATGTACCACCACATCTGGCTTTTTTTTTTTTTTAATTGAGACATGGTATCCCTAAATTGCTAAATGTCCAGGTTGGGCTCAAACTCTTGATCCTTGTGCCTCAGGTTCCCAAAAACTTGGAACTACAGGCATGTGCCACCACACCTGGTTCCCAAATACTTCTAGACTCTATTCTCCTTCCCATTTTACTTTCCTGAAGCCTAGGTGGATGTGAAGAGGGCTTCATTTAAATGATGAGACATTACAAAGGATGTGAAAGAAAGCGGGTAGCTAGGAGGACCTCTCCCCTCAACACTGACCAAATGAAAGGGACAGCACAGCTGCCAGACAATCAGTGCACCTTAAGAATGAACACTATTTCCTAGCGGTGCAAGGAATTCCTTACTTTCCCTACCCACCAGCTACTCTTCCTCTCCACCAACTGAGAGGCTTCCTTGAGCCCCTAGAGTGCCCCTACAGCCCTAGCACTTAGTACAGATAGTCTTATTTTTCTAATTCCAGAATTTTAGGCCCTTTCCACTTAGTAAATGAAAGAACTGGGGAAATGGCCTGCACATCTCTCCCCTGAGACAGATGGCATTTAGCATGTCAGAATCAAGCACATTGTGATTTTTTGTCACTGGAGCTTTTTTATGCCTCTCCTTATTTGCAGAAGTCATGGGCCTTGTGCTCTTTTTTGTATCTCCAGTGGTGCTTTAAATAATTAAGAGGTCCAGAGTTCCAAAGGACCAAGGTTACTTATAACATGAGATACTGATTTAAGAGGCAGCTAAGAGGTAGTAAATACAACAGGCACAAAATAAGACTCTGGGTTTGAATCTCAGCTCAGGTGCCCCTACTTAATTTTTCTAAGACTTGGTTTTCTTCTGCAATAGTAATTTTTTTGTCATACCCTAAGTGAGATCACATATTAATCCTCACAAAAAGCCATCAGCAGTCTTAACTTGATAGATGAGAAACTGAGGAACTGAGAGCTGAAGTAACCTGCTCATAGCCATTAATGTTGGAATTTGGATTCAGATTGAAGCAGTATAGATCCATTACTCCTGCTTCACTGTAATTTCTGGAGTTACATGGAAAAAAAAAAAAAAGATAGCACACACCTGAGAGGCTGAGGCAGGGCGACTACAACTTTAAATCCAGCCTGGAAAACCCAGTGACTTGGCAAGACTGCCTCAAAATAATAATAATAAAAAAAAGAGCTGGGGACAATCCCTAGGTCACACATAAAAGATAAATACAATTTTGTAAATGGTAAAATACCACACACACTAAAGGACTATTTCATTATTCTTTCCTTCACATTATCTTAACACCATTTCTACTCAGCAGGGAAAGGTTATACAATAGTCAGAAGATCCATGTGTCCCCGTAAAAAATGAAACTTCCCACAATTTTCAAAGTTGAAGTCTGGGGCTTCCAGTAAGAAGACTCCTCCGTGTCTGATCTCAGCTACTGGGATCAGAATGACAGGAGGTTGGAGCCAGAGCCTACAGGACTATTTAGACTAGAACTGCAGTCAAAAATTATTCTAAAAAAATGCCAACTGCAAAGTCATCAAAGAGGAAATATTTTTCATATCCTGAGAAAAACCTAGCTGTTACCCCTTGTCCAAGACACAGCAGGAACCCAAGCTAGATATGTGAACTATTCGGTGCCAAGGGACTTTTTCATTTTAAGTGGGCAGGGAGCCTGCCTGGTGAGACTTAGGTTGTTGACACAGAAATTTAACTATGTTATTCTGAGAGTCATTCTGAGATGCAGGCACTTGCCCACAGGCTGGGTATCAGAGGAAAAAAGATTGAAGGACTTTTGCTGGAAGTTATAATCTAGAAAGGAAACTTCATGTGCCATGCCACGGCTGGCCATCTGAAAGAAGGAAAAAACAACCCTTTCTAGCTAGGGCCTGTTTGTGTTAATTGCTGGCTGCCTGCTTCAGAAAAGCACACACTAATTATCTCATTTGAAAATAAACATTTGACAGCATTATCCAAAACAACCACGTAGTAATAGAGGCTCAAAGATTTCACAGGGTTATTTTCCAAAATTGACTACTGTAGCCATGGTGATGCTATGTCCCAGTAACTATCATTAAGTTGATGGACCTTGAAGAAAAAGGTCAGATTCTCAAGCCATTTTTAGGTGACCACAAATCATGATGGTTTTAAAATGAAGAAAAGGATCTGAGTGTGGAGGTGTAGCACAAAATGCCCTCCCAGCCTGTACACTTCAGTTAATTGCCCAGGTAATAGTTACTGTTCCAGTTCTGGTTGTTCTGTCTCTTAGAAATGGCTGGTCACTGTGATGCATAGCTGGTCACTATGATGTACACTTTGTAAAATCAATTCCCAATGGACAAACCATTCTGCCTCTGTGCTTCCTGTTTGCTTATCTCATATAAGAGATCAGGGCCTGATACTTTGGGAATGATCTCAACCAGTGCCCATCGACATAAAATGAATCTGCCACCGGGCGTGGTGGCTCATGCCTGTAATCTCAGCACTCAGGAGGCTGAGGCAGGAGGGTCATTGTGAGTTCAAAACCAGCCTGGGCTACAAAGTGAGCTCAAAGCCAGCCTGAACTGCATGGAGAGACCCTGTCCCAAAAAAAAAAAAAAAAGAATCTGCCTCAAAATACTGGGTATTTTGGTGTTCCTGCTTGCTCTTGCAGTGGCTCATGCCTGTAATCCCAGCACCTGGGGGCTGAGGCAGGAGGATTTTTGCAAATTTGAGACCAGCCTGGGCTACAAAGTGAGCTCAAAGCTAGTCTGAACTGCTAGTGAGAACCTGTCTCAAAAAGACCAATAAATAAATAAATAAACAAACAAACAAGGAAAAGAGGAGGGAAAAAAAATCCCAGTCAGTACAGAAAACCTGAGGCAGACCTAAATGCTATTCGAAGACAAGGATATTGACTTTTGTGGTAGGAAGAGAGGATGGTGATTAGAAAGTATAGTCCCTAAACATGCCTGGCAAGGTTTGGTGGAGAAACCCTCCCCAATGTGGAAGAATAAAGGAGCTTCCTAAGCATTTTCTTCAAAATACACTTACTGGGAAAATATCACAACAGGTTCTGGGACCACCAAGTGTGGGCAGCGAAATAGGGGATTCATTTACAGAGCTCCCCCACTCTGAAGTCGCCTGACCTCGATGGAAACGGAGGATTCCCGGAGGCCATGAAACCAACACCTGTTTTAGGACTGAGACTGAGGATAAGAGGTCAACCTCTGCTTCCTCTTTCAAAAGTTTTCCACTGACTCAGAGACCTGACTATTTTTGCTGAAGGAGATTCAGACCCTGAAAACTTCTGTTTCCAACAGCAGATTTGCAGATGCCTGCAGTGTCCTTCACTGTAGAGGGGAACAGAGGAAAGTGACTTCATCAAGGAGGAAGTAATTTCCACAGTAACATAATCCACTGTGAAACAGGATTAAGTGTGGTTGGCAAGGTTATTAGTTATACATTTTCTACTAAAAACTATCACCCTGTCATTCATTTTATTAGACTCTAACCCGGTCAGTCTTATGTCTTGGGGTGACTCCCAGAAAACCCAAGCATAAACTTTTCGGATTAGTGGGTCTTGCAATTATAATTTAGGGTATAAAGGATTACATTCACATTGGTCTTTGAGCCCCATTTTCTCTCTCTCTCTCTCTTTGTGAGACAGGTCTCACTATGCAATTCAGGCTGGGTTTGAGCTCAGTTTGTAGCCCAGGTTGGTCCTGAACCTGCAACAGTCCTCCTGCCTCAGCCTCCCGAGTGCCGGGATTATAGGCATGCGTCAGCATGTCCAGCTGAGCCCCATTTTCTTTTTCTTTTCTTTCTTTCTTTTTCTTAATTTTTTGGGGGTTTTTGAGACAGAGTTTCACTTTGTAGTTCACGCTGGCCTTAAACTGGCAGCAATCCTCCTGCCTTCCACGTACTGGGATTACAGGTCAAGAAATAACTTTTAAAAGCCACTGACATTTGTGCAGGAAAGGATTTGCCCTTGGAACTGTGTCAGGTTTGGTTTTGTTTGAGGGAGGAGGGATGAATAACTGAATTTAAGCATTAGGAAGATGCCTTGAAATGAAATCAAAAGGTCCTAGTGGAAAAACCAGAAAGCAACCTAAACCTCTTAAATTACTTTTGTTGTTGTTGTTTGTTTGTTTTTTTGAGACAGAGGCTGGCCATGTAGTTCAGGCTGGCTTTGAACTCTATGTAACCCAGGCTGGTCTTGAACTCTCTACAATCTTCTTGTCTCACCCTCCTGAGTGTCAGGATTACAGGTGTGCACCACCTCTCCTGATTTAAGTTACTCTTTGCATCTAAGTACATCTTCCACTTCCACCTTAACCACTCTAAAAGATAAGGAAAAACTACCTTAGTCAATGGGTCTTGGATCATGCTCCTTATTCTAGAAAAATACAGATCTTGCCACCCTATCCAGTAGTCGTGGCTTGTTCCCTGACCTGCCCATAACAGTGTTCACGTCACACTGCATTCACTGCAGCTCTCTGGATATTCACCAGCCCCAAGAACCCAAAAAAACATTTGGATGTAAAACTGAAGGCAATAGGGACATTTTCTTTTCTGGTCACAGCAGTAGGTGAACTGCCCTGCCACAATACATGCAGGGAAGAAAACTTAAAATGACAGTGAAAACAAAACAAAAAAGCATCAGCATCAGTAGTTTCAGAAAGACAAAATGGTGGGAAAAGATATTTTGAGCATGTTTTACAATGTCAAGCTGTAAGCTCTGAGTTTCTGATGTAGATATCTCAAGGGTCTTAGTGGCAGAAGAAAGATAAAGAAGTATGAAAAGAGAGCTTCCAAAAAACACAGCTTTGTTCTTGGCAGAAACTGTGGCAGATTCTGAGGAAATTAAGTTTTAAGGAAATCAAGTGACTTAATATAAACCCCAAATTTCACTCAGGAATTCTGAAATATCTTACCAGCTTTAATCCAGTTCTGGTGGGATATTGGGAGACAAGAACTATACCTGCCATGAGATTTTCTGATCTGGCCAAGGTCATAAAATGGACCAGACTAAAACTCAGATGTTTTGCTAAAGCAGAGAGGCCTGATGAATGAAGGGTATCAAGAATGAGGCTACAGTAGGACTTGGTGGCATATCTGTAATTCTAGCACTCGGCAGGCTGAGGCAGAAGACTGACACAAGTTGGAGGCTACACAGTGAGTTCAAGATCAGACTGAATTACATAGTGAGACTCTGTCTCCAAAAAACAAAACAAAAACAAAAAGAAGCTGCTGAAGTACTTAGGAGTAAATGGTGCTGGTTTGGTTTTGGAATTTTAGTAGTTAGTAGCTGGATTAGAGGTATATTTGATTGAGGGAATCAAGGATGATGACTCTTAGCAATTAGATGATGATACACATTTTTGATATGGGAAAAGATCTAAGGAAAGAGATTAGGGAGGCAGAACCAATAGTTCTACTTTGGTTAAATCTGAGACATTCAAATTATGTCGAGGAAGCAATCTCTTAGGGATGGAAATATAAATTTGAGTCATTAGTAGTTAGATAGTATTTTAAACTACTGGAATGGATAAGAGCATCTACAGAGAAAATACAGAGGAGGGATAAGTGCTTCTGTATAAACCAGATTATTAATTGTAGAATCTATCTTATATCCTAAGAGCAATCAAAATATACTGAAGAGTGTAATTTTTAAAATTACATTACCAGGCCGGGTGTGGTGGCATATGCCTGTAATTCCAGCACTTGGGAGGGTGAGGCAGTAGGATCACTGCAAATTTAAGACCAGCCTATGTTACAAAGTAAGCTCAAGGCCAACCTGAACTGCATAGCAAGACCCTGTTTCAAAAAGACAAAAAAAAAAAAAAAAACCTGTGAGTTTAAAAAATAAACAAACACAATCTCTGGTTTGAGAGATAAGTCCAACAAGAACAGATGAATGGGGACCAGCTAGGAGACTCCTGCACGACTCCCAGGCAGTTGTTGAGCATAGCAGAGATGAAGAAAGTGGGTTGATGTGGAAGATGCTGGTGACGAAGTGGAGTGATGACAAGATAGACAAGGATGACATCCAGTTGCTTGAGCAACTAATTGAAGATACAAGTGCTCCATCCTAAAGAGATGAGCCTTGGAAAGTATATTTTTGAGAGAGAAATGTCAAGTCCACTTTTCGATATGCTTGATTCTGAGGCGCCAGAGAGACTATCATGCACTTTTGGAATTGTGGTGGGTTTACTACCTGGATATATGTCAACAAAGAAACTAGAGTTCAAAAAATTAATGATCTCCAGCCCAAGGTTCAAGATGCTTAAGATTCAAGAAGCCCTAGCCAGGAGTGCCCTCCAATTCCAGCCCTGGAGAGGCTGAGGCAGGAGGCTCTCAGAGAGTTGAAGCCAACCTGAATTACTACATTGTAAGATTTTTGTCTCTAAAACAAAACAAACAAAACAACACCAGGGCCACGGATGTAGCTCAGTGGTACAGAGTCTGCCTGAAAAGCGCGAGGCACTGACTTCAATTCCCGTTACTGAAAAGGGAAAGGGAAAAAGGGCGGGGGGGGGTGTGTGTGTCAAAACAAAAATAAAGAAGCTCTGAGTGCCATGACTCAACTATTTACTTCATGGGGCCATCAAGCTTTTGAAAGCCAGAAATTCATTCAGATCACTAAAACCAGACGTGACAGGAAACGCTGAGACGCAAAGACGCCTTGTTTTCATGGCAACGGCTGCGGGCGTAGTTACGGCCTAAACGAACACTTCTGCGCGGCGGTTTCCGCGCAGGGCGGGCGGAGCGGCCGGGAAGCCGCGCGGGGAGAGCCGTCCCGGGTGGCCCAGGCTGCGGGGTCCCCGCTGGCCCACTGCCCGCTCCGCCCGCGCGCCCTCCCTGCTGCTGCCCGCGACACCGCCCGGGCCTCGGCGGCGCTGGGCAGCCTCGGGCACTGCCGCCGGGTCGTTACCTCAGCCCCGGGCTTGGCCAGGCTCTGTCTCACACGCGGACTAGCGGCTCTCCAGGCCTGGGTATAGTGGCCACGGCGGGGACGGCCGGTAAGACCTGCTCCCTCAAAAAGGCGGGAAACGGACGCGCACGCGCCGTCACCAGCGACCTCGGTGCTCCATACGCACAACCGCCCGCCAGACCTTCTGCGCATGTGCCGCTCAGCGTCTGTTCGTCTTCCTACACCCTCATCCCCAGCTGCACCTAGAGCCCGGCCGCGGTCTGCGCACGCGCACCCTGAGCCCCTTCAGAGCACGCAAGACCCCAGCTGGGGGCGACGGGAGGCGCAGCGCGCAGCCCTCGAGATCACGGAGGCCAGTTGCTTTTTGGTCCTTGTCAGGTGTAGTACACGTGTGTTAACCTCACCCCTGCTATGTGCCTGGTAGGGACAGGTGACTTCAGGGACAGGTGACTGAGTACCTGACCAGGAATTGTGTGAGGCAGAGTCTGAGCCCGTTCTCGTTTAATTTTCACTGGCTAGCTATAATGCTGTTTTTCATGACCGCAGTGTTTTGTTTTGTTTTGTTTAGAGACAAGGGCTTGCTATGTAGTTCAGGCTGATTTTGAACTCACTGTTTAGCCCACATTGGTTTTAAAGTCCTAATGATCCTCCTGCCTCAGCCTCCCAAGTGCTGGATTTATAGGCGCGCTCCAGCACTTATAAGGAGTATTGAGGAGACCTGAAAAGGGCAATGATTTGTGGAAGTGGAAAGAATTGAACATGGGTCTGTTTTATTCCAAAGACCAAGCTCCCTCCCTTCAGTTTCCCGTGGTCAAGTTCTGTGCGTTGCCGGGTAATTGGGCACCCCTCCTGCTGGTGAGGGCTGGGTGAGATGATGGATTTGCCCTCTTGGAAGATACTCATGGCCTTATGATCTTCTTGCATTCGCCTGCCTTTCTTCATTGCTCGCGCTGGAGTTCCCTCTGTGTGAACTGCCTCCCTCATTCCCTCGAAAATCTATTCCACATGCCAGGAGGGTAAAATCAAAGACGGAATCTTGTTCATCTTCTCACAGGACAGCTCAGCAGCTGTTAGTTATCTGAAAGGTCGCAGCAATGATGAACCTTTTAGAGCTTTCTATGATATGAACAGCCTGCAGTTTCAGTGGTTCACTACATCAACGATACAAATAGCTACATGTCCCAGGTTGGCCACCACTGAATGAGTGGGTAGTATTCACAAAGACCTGGGGAAGTTACGCAGGAAAAGAAACTGAGGGGGTAGGGAGAGGTAAGGGGACCTCAGTAGGGTACTGCCCAGTCTTTAGAGGGAATCTGCCACCCCATCTTCTGTGAAGGGAGGCCTGTGCAAGGGCCACTAGGTCACAACAAATGAATTTTTCAAGAACATCTGGAACTCTCATTTTCATGGAAAAATCTATTGTAACTAAATATTGAATATTGCAATGCAAGTATTGTAATTCCTTTTCTAATGTTTCTCACAATTTGGAAAGTTATATTTGTAATCCCATTGAGATGTTATTGGAATTCCAGCAAGTTAATTCCAATCTACCAACTCTGATGCAATCCATGGCTTGAGTAAAAGACACCAAGACATATTCAAAGCTAGGGGTAGACAAGGGGTCCCTAAGCCAGATCCAATTGAGGATATGCAGACAAAGGCCCTGATCCAAGGCCTCTCCCAGAATTTATTATCTTGTGAAGAAGAGAGTGGCTTGAGGATGAGTGACAGGGAAGATGTCGCGAGCTAAGTGAGTAACAAGTTGGCTAGCCGGTGGGGAGAAAAGCATCTTGGCAAAATGCAGGGAGACATGATACACTGAATTGCCAGTCTGCATAATTCAATTAAAGTAGTGCTTGAATTGTTTTAAGAGGCTGTTGCTTCAGTTCCTGTTACGTAAACTTCTGTGCCCTGGGGAGTCATAGCCTCTTACTTTGAGGCTCATACCCAGCTGACAGTCCTGGAGCTGAGTGGTTCTGGCATCCCGCTGAACTCAGATCTTTTACAGAGAGCACTATGTGAAGAAACAGGAGACTGTCAGATTGGTCTTAAAGATTACACGTCAGTACTTCAGCTGGCCTTATTTGCACTGCTTAGAGCCAATAGAAGAGAGAACATATCACCACATGGAAAAAGGACTTGATTTAACGAATGTGGCAGCAGTTGTTCTGGGAGAGGTGTCCATATAGTCTTCTACAATCTCCCATTTAAAAAATGTCGGCAGCTTGTTGGAAAGGATATAACCGGAAGCACTGATGCCGCCACAGTGAAGGGGCAGATGCAACTCTTGGGCCCAACCTTGCCTGGTACACAGTAAAAGTTGTCAGATCAACAGGACTTGGGTCACAGTACAGGGCAGTCTTCCAGCTGCTGTTGGGTACACATCGCTGCACTGTTTGTACCTCTGACCTGAGGGAAAGACCCTTTGGTGGGGCTGGGATGATGCAGGGTAAAGGAGACAGGCGTCTGATGAGGTCGGAGGAAACTGCTGCGTGCCCGTGTGTTTATAATCCCCCTCCCTGGAGAGTATTTGTGCTTCAGATGGTGGTACACGTCATGAGACTTAACTGGCCACCCGTGTCACCTGCATGGGGCTTCTCCAGAGCAGGCCCCAAGCAAGATGTGAAGGACAGAGAAAACGACTGCTGTTCGCACACAAATAGCCTGCGCTTTCCGCAGGCCTGGGGAGGAGAGGCATGACCATGACCCTGAGCAGCTCACTTCCTGTCTTCTGCAGCCACACAGTCTGACATGAGATGAAAGGATCATGTAAACAGTGGGGCGGAACCAAAGTGCCTGCTAACCAGCGCGTGCACAGTGCAGTGCAGGCTGTGGAGCTGCGCCACGCGGCCCGGCCCACCGCAGTGTCTTCCTGCTGGAGGGGCCCAGCCCCTGGCTCTGTGTGGTGTGTATGTGTGTAATGAGCAGAGGGCTGCTTCACTGGGGCTCTGGCTGAGGAGGATCACAGTGTGCACCGAAAGGGAAGAATCTTCACTGGAGACAACAGAATCTCCTTGGGCAAGAGGCAGGGCCCAGCCAACACCCAGCAGCAATTTTTTTTTTTTTTTTTGTCTTTTTGAGACAGGGTCTTGCTATGCAGTTCAAACTGACCTTGAGCTCACTTTGTAGCCCAGGCTGGTCTCAAACTTGCAAGGATCCTCCTGCCTCAGCTTCCCGAGTACTGTGATTACAAGCCTGCACCACCACACCCAGTTTAATCAGTAGAAATGTTCAATAGTAAAATTCTAGGCTGGAATCAAGAGCAAGTGAGATTAGTAGACAAAGAGAGCCGAGATTTTTAAGAGTGGATTCTGGAGTTTGGAGCCAGTGAGATAAAGTGATAACAAATATTTACTCAACAAATATTTATCCAGTAACTATTATTTGTCAAGCACTGTTCCAGGCCCTTGGAGATACCAAGGTGAACCAGACAGAGCCGGCCTGTGTTCAACTGTCTTCCTGTGTTCAACTAGGTGGTGTGTTTTATTCTGTGATGTCAGCTGGCCTAAGCCCTCATGAAAGGCATAGGAGTTGATTGAACCTGCTTAAGAGCTGGAGATGGGACAGACTGAGAGGTCACTTTCCATAGATACATATCCAACTTTAAAAAATTTATATATAGAAGATTGACATGGTGGCACACACCTGTAATTCTAGCACTCAGAAGGTGAGGCAGGAGGATTGGAATGAGTTCAAGGACAGGCTGGGCTACATAAAAGACCTTGTCTCAAAATAAGAAATTAGAAGCAGGTATGGTGGTCCATGCCTGTAATCCCAGCATTGGGGAGGCTGAGGCAGGAGGATCATTGCGAGTTCAAGACTAGCCTGGGCTACAAAGTGAGCTGAAGCCCAGCCTGAACTGCATGTTGAGACCTTGTCTGAAACAGACAAAAAGCATTATATACAGAAATGGGCTGTGGGTGTAACTTAGTAGCAGAGTGATGATTATCACATATGAGGCATAAGTTCAATTCCCAGCACCATAAAAATACACTGCTTGAGGGGTAAAATTCTGAGTTTTAGCATATGCCAGATGTTTTCAACACATCCAGTGCAAGGACAGAGATCAAGCCAGGTGTAGTGGTGTATACTTGTAATCCCAGTTCTTGAGAGGCCAAGGCAGGAAGATTACTGTGAGGTTGAGGCCAGCCTGGGCTCCACAGGAGACTCTTGTCTCCAAAGAAAAAAAAAAACCACAAAAAAATTAAAAAAGGAAAAGAATAGAGATGCATAGTTTGCAACCTTTTGGAATTAGGTTCTTTCTTAGTGTAATGCATTTAGGTCCATGCATGTGGAATCTCTCTCTCTCTAATTTTCTTCCTTTTTACTGAGTACAGTGCTTTTTTTTTTTTGTCTTTTTGAGACAGGGGCTCTCTATGCAGTTCAGGCTGGCCTTGAGCTCACTCTGTAGCCCAGGCTGGTCTCGAATTTGCAATGATCCTCTTGCCTCAGCCCCCCCGAGTGCTGGGATTACAGGCATGGAGCTATATGAAGGATATGCCAACACCAAGAAAAAGAATACACATCAAACATTAAAAATAAAGAGAATTACCACCATTTGGTTATCCATTTTCCCATTTATTGACATGTGGGTTGTTTCCAATTTTTTTTTTTTTTTTTTGTCTTTTTAAGACAGTGTCTCCCTATGTAGTTCAGGCTGGCCTTGAGCTCACTTTGTAGCCCAGGCTGGTCTCGAACTTGCAACAATCCTTCTACCTCAGCCTCCTGAGTGCTGGGGTTACAGGCGTGAGCCACTGCTCCAGGTTTATTTTCAGTTTTTGTTTTTTGGTTTTTTTAGACAAAGTGTTATTATGTAGCCTGGGCTGGCCTCAAGCTTGCATTGGTCCTCCTGCTGCAGCCGCCTCTGAGTGCTGGGGTTACAGGCGTGTGCCACAATACCTGGCATTTTTTTTTCCTTTTCCTTTTCTTTTTTCCCCTTTTTTTTTCTTTTTTCATTTTCCTTCTTTTTCTTTTTAAATTTCTTTTCTTTCATTTTGAGACAAGACCCTCCTGTGCAGTTAAGGCTGGCCTTGAAATCACTATGTAGCCCAGGGTGGCTTCAGACTCACTTGCAGGGATCCTCCTGCCTCAGCCTTCTGACTGCTGGGCTTAGAGGTGTATGTCACCATACCTAGCTCAGTTTTTTGGCAACTTTGAGTGGAGCTTCTATCAGCATTCACTTACAGGTTGTTGTGTAAACTTCCATTCTCATATTTTTAACATAAATACTCAGAAAGAGATTGCTAGGTTATAGAGGAAGTGTATGTTTATAGGAGACCACCATACTGTTCCCAAAGTGGCGGCTCCATTCTTTATTCTTCCAAAAGACTGTGAAAATTTCCCTTGCCCTGCATGCTTGCCAGAACTTAGTATTTTAGTAGCACTTTAGTATTTTAGTATTTTAGCACTTAGTAGTTTTAAACTTCTGCCAATCTAAACCAATTATGGTGGCACACACCTATAATCCCAGCACTCAGGAGGCTGAGGCAGGAGGATCACTGTGAGTTCAAGGCCAACCTGGGCTACATAGCAAGATCCTGTCTCAAAAAAACAACAAAGTACAACAATAACAAAAAAAATCCCTCTGCCATTCTAACAGATGTGTCATGATATCTGGTGGTAGGTACAATTTGTACTTCCTTAATGACTCATGCTGTTGAGCACCTTTTCGGGTGCTCTTGAGATTCCTAAGAATTAGTAACTCTATACCCCAACTCAGGAACAGCCTACAACACTGAAAAGACGTGCATGGATTCAGACTTAACCTGACGTGCTGGAAGACTCTATGAGGCTCGGCAGATGACAGCTAAATTCAAAACGCACCTATGAGATGTCACACCAGCAAGCACGCACAGAGACTCCTGGCTAGTTCTCTCCCTGACTATTCCAGGGGCTTACAGAGGAGCATCCGGGACTTCTGGGTGATAGAGGAAGCCCTCAGGCGTCACCCTTCCCCACTTCCTGTGTAACAGTCTGTCTTCCCTCTCTCCTTTGCTCAATAAACCTTCTCTGAAAGCCCGTTGCATGCCAGGCTCTGCAAGGCCAGAGGGACACACATGAAAGAATTTCACATTCTAACAAGGGGACTGCCAGGTGTGGTGGTGCAAGCTTGTAATCTCGGGACCCTGAGAGGCTGAGGCAGGAGGATCACAAGTTCCACTGCAGCCTGGACAGCTTAGTGACTTAGGGAGAACTGTCCTCAGAATAAAAAAGAGCTGGAGATGCAGCTCAGTTCAGTCTCCAGTAGCCACCCCTCCCCCACCAAATAAAAGACCTAATTCGGGACTAACAAAAAGGAGATTTTGAAATTCAGTGATGTTCTGGGCCTTAGGGGATCTGGAGGATGATACTTAGCCAGGCTGGAGGAGCCAGAAGGGCTCCCTGGAAGAGAAAACACCTGTGCTTGATCCTGAAGATGGTTCAGGATTGGGCTGGGGAGCACGGAGGAGGCACGAAGAGAGGCTGTGTGTGTGTGTGTGTGTGTGTGTGTGTGTGTGTGTACATGAGGGTTCAAACCTGAGCCTCACACGCATCCCCAAGGCTTCCTTGCCTTGCCTGGTCCTTGCGGATCAGCCTGCCTGCAGGTGGAAACCATCATTTACCCCACTTTGTGGGGCTTGACAGGGGTTTGGCACACAAGAGGTGTTAATGAGTGTTTGCTGAATGTAAACAGGTTTTCAAAGGAATGACATTTACTGGACAAGCCAGCTCTGGGGCGCTGTCAGACTAAGCCAGTAGTTTTCCATTTTTTTTTTTTTCAGTGATGCTTGTGCTCTTGTCCTTCTTCAGTGGGGATTGGACCCAGGGCCTCCTGCATCCTGGGCAAGCCCTCTGCCACTGACCACGTTCCCAGCCCTTTTTGTTTTTATCTCAGACAGAGCCTTGGTAAATTGTCCAGGCTGGGCTTGAACTTGCAATCCTTGGGAAGGACCATTGGTGGCCCCAGCCCCTCTATGGCTGATCCAGTAGGTCTGGGGTCACTGAGAATTTGCATGTTGAACAAAATTCCCTCTTACTGGCTGCCACAGGGGCATTTGGGTGACACCTTTCTGACGTGAGGCTGTAGCTATGGTTTAGAAGCATCTCATAGCTGAGCAAACAGGGCTGGAGACTGTTGAGGGCCTCTGCCTGCCAAGTTGATCACAGCGGTCTGTCCTGAAACCCCGCAGAGCATTTCCTTGGTCTTGGCTGGTCTCACCTCCTTGGAGCCAGAGCTGGTTCCTTTACCCTCTCCTGCTCCCCTTCTCCTCGGGAATCCCAGAGGGCTTCCTAGAGGGACTTGTGGGGAACTGTTGCATAACCGGCTTCTCTCCCACTGCACAGTTCAGCCTGGGAATCCCAGTGAAAAGGCAAAATTCCATCCTCTGAAGAAGCTGGCCACAAAGGAAGGAGTGACATGTGTGATCAGGGGTCCTCGCGCCCTCCAGTGCTTAGGGCAATGCTCTGAGGACCTGTGAACTCCCTGAGAGAGACCAGAAGGATCAGGTCTCCTTTAAGAGCCTGTGCAGCTCCTTGGTCTCCAGGGCTGAGGGAAAGAGCCACTTAATCAACAGCTGGCTTCCTGCAGCACCTGGGGCTCCCCTCCCCCCAGCCCTACTGCCTCCCCTTGGGCTTCCCAGACCAATTACCTGCCAGGCAACAGCCCTCAGCCCGGGAAAGCTGGCAGGCCGGAGGTAGGGCCACAGGGAGCAGCGCAGACCCAGCTGGCCAGGCAGCCCTGGGGTGGGCAGTGGCTCTCCTAAGGACGGAGACAGGCAGTAGCGGGGTTGGCACATCACCTCCTCCCTGTGTGGGGCGTCCGGGTCACAGCAAGGCTGTGAAACCTGGAGAGTGCCAGGGTGTGAGCTGCAGGGTTTGAAGAGGAGTAGGGTGGGAGAGGGTCCCTCATAGAGGCCTCTGCATCCTTCCGGGCTCAGCCCAGACTGGAGGGCTCTGAAGCTGGCTCCTGCAGACGGTGGCCGCAGAGGACGGAAGCAGAGGTCCCTAGGAAAGGAGGTGAAATTTCCGAGCCACTGATCCCCCTGCCGAGAGACCATTTCTGAAGAGGCTGAGAACAGGGACTCGAGGGTCCCCAGGGTCCTTCACGGAACACTGGCCCCAGCCTTCAAGAGTCTGGGAGGAGGTGGCCACCATCGGTTATTTTGGGATCTCTCCCCTGTCTCCTCTCAGCAGCTAAACCTGAGCCCAAGATGGACAGAGAGAAGCCGGCGAGCGCTGGGCCAAGCTGCGGCTGTTGCTGGATCCGGGACGGCGTCTCTGGGGAGATGCCAGCTCACTGGCTTAGAAAAACAAGGGGCCGCAGACGCTGCAGATGGATCGAAGTTCCGCACGAAGGCACACACAGACGCTGACAGTCCCGTCCCCGAGGACAGGTCTGCTTTGTGCGGGAAGAAGGCTCCCAAAGGCACCGGCCCACTAACCCAGGAGAAAGGTCTTCCAGTCCTTCGGGCCGCAAACTCACCTTCCGCTCTGCGCAGACTCTGCTCTGTCCGTGGTTCTGAATGGATTCCACTTGGGCCGAGGCACGGTGGTTTCAGGCTTGAAGCCAACATGCATTGAGCATCTGCTGTGTGCATGTGTGGATTGTATTCCTTCTATGGGGACCCTTTTTACTGAAGTGTAGCTGACAAAATGTAAGACCATTTATAGACCATAAATGTCTCTGCGAATTTAAAAAAATTTTTTTTAGTTTAGTTTCATCTTTTGAGACAGGGTGTTGCCATATAGCCCAGCCTGGCCTCAGACTTACAGTGGGCCTCCTGCCTCAGCCTCCCGAGTGCTGGAACTACAAGCATGTGCCACCCACACCTGGGCATGAATTTTTGTTTTGTTTTTTGTTTGGTTTTGTTTTTTGAGACAGGTTCTCGCTATGTATGTGGTCCAGGCTGGACTTGAAGTTGTGATGATCCTCCTGCCTCAGCCTCCTGAATGCTGGGATTATAGCTGTGCATCACCACACCTGGTTCTGTGAGTTTTTATACAGCCTATTTTTATAACTACCATGAACATCAAGAAAGAAAACTATTATTAGCACTCCTGCATCCTCCAATGGCTGCTAGCTGGAACTATGGTCTTGATTTTTAGCATCATACATTAGCTTTTTGTTTGTTTGGTTTTTTAAGCTCTACATAAATGGACCATAAGAATTGTCTCCTCTTTTTTTGTGTGTTTGGCCTCGGTAGTCCATTATGTCTGTAAGGTTTATTCATATTATTCCAGAGAGCTAGAATTTATTTCTTCTGATTGTTATGTACCATTGCCTTGTGTAAATTATCCCACAGTTAATTTATTCTGTGGTGGGTGGGCATTTGGGTTGTTTTCCTTTTTTGTTTGTTTGTTAGTTTGTTTCTGTGGGGTTTTATGAGACAGGGTCTCAGTATGTAACCCAGTCTGGCCTGGAACTTGCAGCAATCCTGCCTCAGCCTCCCAAGTGCTGGGACTACAGGCATGTGCCACCACGCTCAGCTGTGTCCAGCTTTTTACCACTATGAATATTACTGACATAAACATTCTTGTTCTAGTCTTTTGCCAAACAGATGCTTTTCTGTTATACATATCTGTTATGATACAATTATATATATGTGTATTTTTACCATTATGTGGATAGACATAATAGGTGGATACCTTGTTTAATCCTCATTTTTTGATTTCTTTTTTTTTTCATTTTTGCTGGGAATTGAACTCAGGACCTTGTGCTTGCCAGGCAGGCTCTGTGCCACTGAGCTATATCTCCAGCCCCAATCTTCATTTTTTGAGACTAGGAAACTGTCTTAAAGAAGTCACCTCGGGAAACAGCTCTGCTGGAACTTGGCCCTGGTCCTGTCTGGCACTAAGTTACCTTCCTATGACGCCCCCCTGCTTCCCAAAGCATGGGCTGTGTACGAGGATTTGTGTCCTGAAGTGGTGCCTGTCATTGACAAGATAAGGGGAAGGAATGTGAACCTAGGCTGAGTCCCGGTGTTCAGGTGCGAGGAGGGAAGACGCATCAGGATGACAGCTTGAGGGCCACACGATGAGGGGCCCTCAGGGAGGCACAAGCACAAGGGCCCTCACAGACATCTGGTCATCATCTTTCAGTGTCTGCTCACCCAAATTTATAGATCCAGTATCGACCTTTTCCCTGATCTTGAAACATTTTTTAAAAGTCAACACCAACCAAGTAGGCACCTCAAAACAGATGTGGGGGTGCATGCATGTAACCACAGCATTTAGGTGGCAGAAGCAGGAGGATCACCATGAGTTCAAGGCAAGCCTGAACTGCGTAGTGAGACCCTGTTTCAAAAAAATATATAAAATAAAAAAATAAAGAGCCATACAACAGCCACTTTCTAGTGTTTTGATCTCTCCCTTATCCCATTAGCACAGACTGGTATTCACTGAATATTTTTAAACTTAAACTTAAAACTTTTTAAACTTAAAAATATTCAGTGACTATTCACTCATGCAGGAATAATTTCCTGTCCTTGTCGCAGTTTGCCTGGTTTCCTGGCCCATCCTCTTGTCCCTCACTGTAACAGAAAATGCCCCCTCTCCCAGCCAGGGTACTTCAGTTTTTTAGTTGCCCAGGTGATGGTTCCTGTTTCAGTTCTGGTTGCTCCTGTCTCTTAGAAATGGCTGGTCATGTGATGCACGTTGTATAAACCAATTCCTGATTGCCCAGCCTTTCTGCTTCTGTACTTCCTGCTTGTTTGCCCTGTATAAGCCTGAGACCACCAGAGATCAGGGCCTGGTATTTTGGGAGTCATCCTAACCAGGGAGTCATCCTAACCAGTGCCTGTCAATGTAAATAATCTCCTCCAAGTCCCAGGTGTCGTTTCAGGGTTTCTGCTTTGGCCACACTGGCCTCTGTCCTAGTCCTCAGAGGTATCTGACTGACTCCAGTCCTGACTGTGCACGCATCTTGGTCTCGCCCTGGATGTTCTTTGCGTGGCTGACCCCTCTGCTCATTCTGGTCTTAGCCCTGATGGGTCCCCCTCCCCATAAACCCTTTCTCCTTCCCTGACTTTTCTAGAAAAGCAACACCCTCACCAATAATCCTTCTCAATTTTTGTGCTCCTCTTTCCTCCCCCCCCCCCATACTGAGGATGGAACCCAGGGCCTTATACATGCTAGGCGAGCACTCTGCCCTTGAGCTATACCTCCAGCCCCCTATCCTTTTTATCAAGTTATCGATTGAATATTTTAATAATAATCATCATCATTTTTAGTGGTACTGGGGACTGAACATAACCCTTCACATTGAGCTACATCCCAGTCCTTTTGTTTGTTTGCTTGTTTTGTTTTTGAAACAAGGTCTTGCTCTGTAGTCCAGGCTACCCTTGAACTCACTATGTAGCCAAGGCTGACCTTGAACTTGAGATAGTCCTCCTGCCTCAGCCTCCTGAGCATTGAGATTATAGTTGTGCACTACCAGGCCTGATCATCCCAGTCCCTTTTATTTATTTATGTTTTAAGCCAGGATATCACTAAATTGCCCAGGATATCAAACTTGCATTCCTCCTGCCTCAGCCTCCCAGAGGGCTGAGACATGTACCACCACACTTGGCTTTTTATTTTCTTGATAGCACATGCCATTCTCTGAATCCTGTGTGTATTTATAAATGTGTTAATAACACAGAACCTGAGGCCTGAACATGCTAAGTAGGCACACTACCACTGAGCTACATTTTTTATTTGTGGATTATTATCTGTCTCTTCTGGTTTGACTATCATTAATCCCTTAAGAACAGGGATATCCATGGTGTGCATGCCTGTGATCCTAGCACTCAGAGGCCGAGGCAGGAGAATTGCCGTGGATTTGAGGCGAGCCTGGGTTACATAATGAGTTCAAGGCCAGTCTGAACTGTATAGTGAAACCCTGTCTCAAAAGAAAAAAAAAAAAGACAGCAGGGACATTAGCGACCTTTGCACCACTGTCTGCCCAGCACCTAGAGCAGCATTTGGCACGAATGGCTCAATGCCTTCAATCAAAGGCCTTAGGGAGAACTGCCTGGTCTCCTGCAGCTTCTTGTGGCTCCAGGTGTTCCCTAATCTCTGCCTCCATCTTCAGATGACCTCCCCTTCTGTGGCTTCCCCTCCTCCATGGCTCAAGCTCACCAGAAAATCCAGGCTAATCTCAGCTTGAGACCCTTAATGATGTCTGCAAAAACCTGTTTCCAAGTAAGTCCCCTTCAAAGGTTCTAGATGAATATATCTTGTTCTGTTTTGTTTTGAGAAAGGGTCTTACTATGTAGTTCATGATGGCCTTGAACTCATTCTGTAGCCCAGCTGCCCTCAAACTCATGGTAATCCTCCTGCCTCAGCCTCCTGAGTGTTGGGATTACCAGCATGCACCACCACACCTAGTGACATATTTTTTAAGGAGCCACCATTTGACCACTATTCTGTGATCAATACCAAAAAAAAGAAATGGCTAAGAATTTAAACTGAGTTTAAACTTCAGTCCTCGAATGTGTGATTGCCTTTCAAAGCATAGAAAACCCACTTCTACACATATAGGTGGGTGGAATTTAAAAGACAGGGACATATTCTGAGAAATGCACCATTAGGCTGCTTTGTCACTGTGTGAATGCCACAGTACATACTTAACAGTCTTTGGTCCATTGTTGACTAAACATCATTACTCGGTGCATGGCAGCTCCAAAAAGACTTAAAATCAGTGTCTCAAAGACATGCCTACACTCCGTGTTCACAACAGCACCATCACATTAGCCAAGCTATGGAAACAAGCCATGTCCCCATTGTCAGAAGAGTGGATGAAGAAAATGTGGTATAAGCCAGGCGTGGTGGCGCACTCCTATAATCCCAGCACTCGGGAGGCTGAGGCAGGAGGATCGTTGCATGTTCAAGACCAACAAAGTGAGCTCAGGGCCAGCCTGAACTGCATATCAAGACCCTGTCTCAAGAAGAAAGAAAAAGAAAGAAAGAAAGAAAGAAAGAAAGAAAGAAAGAAAGAAAGAAAGAAAGAAAGAAAGAAAGAAAAGGGGGGCTGGGGATTTAGCTCAGCGGCAAAGTGCCTGCCTTGCAAGCACGCAGTTGTGAGTTCAAACCTTGGTTGGCCTTGGCAGGCATCATGCTACAAGAAATAAACTCATCACAGATGAGCAGATGCTGAGTGTGGTGGCACACACCTGTAATCCCAGAACCATGGGAGGCTGAGCTCAAAGGACTGGTTGATTCCAGACTAGGTAATTTAGCAGCTTGGTGAGACTCTGTCACAAGAAACGGGAGAGGAGGGCTGAGTGTGAGGGCCCTAGGTTCAATCCTCAGCATCAAAAAACAAAACAAAACGCCTGGCATGGTGGCTGGCTTCCCTGTATTCCCAGTGCTTGGGAGGCTGAGGCAGGAGGATCACCACAAGTTTGAGGCCAGCCTGGGCTACCTAGTGAGTTCAAAGCCATATGTAGTATCTAAAACAGTGAAATTCCTAGAAGCATAGAGCACAGTAGAGGTTCCCACAGATTTTTACTAGGAGAAACTGGGAGTTGTTCAGTGAATATAAAGTTTCAGTCGTATTCGATGTGTGATTCTAGAGACCTGCTGTATGGCATAATCTTTGTTTTTTTTTTTTTTTTGTACCAGGGATCAAACTCATGACCTTGAGTTTGCCAGGCAGGCGCTTATACCACTGACCTAAATCCCCAGCCCATGGCATAATCTTGCAATTACAACACAGCATTGTACATTTTCAAATCTGAGAGTGCAAATCACACAGAAAGTGTTTTTACCACACACAAAAGGACACAGCAAACACGGTAGATGCTGAACATGTCTGTTACCTTGATGGTGGTAACAGTGTCATGGTCGCTCGCATATGTCCAAACTCATCAGATGGGACACACGTGAAATAGGCGCGGTTCTCTATATTTCTGTTATTCCCCAGTGGAAACCCTTGGCCTGCAGATGTTTGTATTTTAGAGCTGACCGCCTAGGCGTCACTTCACGGGGCGCTCCGGGGAGGGGCACTCGCTGCCCTGGTGCTTCCTGTAAGGCTGACTGAGACTCTGTCTCTCTAGCCGGGGTCTCGTTACAGCCCCAAGCCCTGCTGGTTGCTTGGGGCCTGTTTCCTTCTGAAAAATGGTCTCTCCAAAGAAAGCCAGTTACAAGAGCTGCTGGGAAGGGATCCAAGAGAAGGAGGGCCGCTTCTTACCCCGTGTGGCAGGCAGCTCCGGGACGGCCCCACGCAACCCACCTCTTGGCTTCTCCCTGTCCGATAATAGAATCCCTCCCCTTTAATGTGGACTGAACCTCAAAGCTTACTTAAAATGAGCAAATGGTGGCAAAAGTGACGAGGTGCCTTTTTTTGTTTTTTTTTTTTGAGAAAGAGTCTTGCTGCATAGCCCAGGCCTGCCTGGACATCTTGGCAATCTTCCTGCCTCAGCCTCGGCCTCCCGAGTGCTGGGATTACAGCCGTGTACCACCACACCCTGCTAAGATGTGATTCCTGAAATTAATTTACAAAAAGACCACCTTTGGGCTGGAGATGTAGCTCAGTGACAGAACACCTGACCAAGCAGGTAGAGGCCCTGGATTTGATCCAAGTAACTTGAAAAATAAAATCCAGACGTGGCTGTACACACCTGAAATTTCAACACTCCAGGAGGCCTAGGCCAGAAGAGCAAAAGTTTAAACCCAGCCTGGGCAGTTTAGTGACTCAGAGAGACCCTGTCTCAAAATAAAAAATTAAAAAGGAGGCGGCCTTGTCTGAAAAAACAAAAGGTGAGGGAAGGTTGTGATGTATTCAGCTTGCAGAAGGCTTATGCCGCGGTGCTGTGTTTACATATTTGGCCTTTCACAGATGTAACACTCACTGCTCTCAAAAATCTACATTTCCTCCCACTCATTTTCTTCTGTTTGTGTTTTTAGGCAAAGACACGTAAAACTATGGTTCTACTTCTGTATTCTCTCTTTTCCCGCATAACATGTAGGAAGCATCTTCTCATCTTGTTAATCTTCAGAGCATTCTTTACTCTTCGCAGGTCTCAGCTGTCCAGCAGATGAGTGTGCCAACATTCACTTAATTTAATCACTCTCCACTCTCATTTGTGTTGAGATTATGGTGGAGTTTTGCTGGCTTTTGTAACCAGTATGTCACTCCTCTGTGCTGTGCTTGCAGTAAGGACACAGGGACTTCCTGGACAGGGATAATGAGCTAGCTGTGAAGAAATCAGGAAAACTTCCATTCACAGTAGTTTATAAACTGGGCATTTATAAATAGGTGCACACCTGTCATCCCAGCATGCAGGAGGCTAAAGCAGGAGGGACACCATGAGTTACACAGTGAGTTCACATGAGCCTGGGGTATACTTGGTTCAAGGCCAGCCTGAATTACAGAGGGAGACCTTGTCTCAAAAAAAAAAAAAAAAAAGCTTATAAAAAGTCCTACTGGGAACATAGCTCAGTGACACAGTGCCTGCCTGTCAGGCACAAGATTGTCAGTTTCAATCCCAATCCTGTGTTAAAAAAAAAAAAAAGCCCTAGCAACCAACCTAACCAAAGCGGTAGAAGCCATCTGCAGAAGACCACTCAGATAGCTCTCCTTGAATGCAGAATAATTACCTCTGCTTTAGCTAAAGCCGGCCCCATCTCCATGCACTGATGTGTACAGAACTGGCCACATTATTTCCTTTTCCCTTCAGTTGGCTCTAAACAATGTAAATAAGGCCAGCCAAGGCGCTGATGTGTCGTCTTTGAAGCCAAGAGACAGCCCAGTTTTCCTCGCCTGTGTCTCCCTCTAAAAGGCTGAGCCCAGCGCGATGGTGGAGCAAATGCTCCAGGAATGTCCACTGGGTTCAACTCGAGATAAGAGGCAATGACTTCCTAGGGCAGAAAAAGTTTGCACATGGGAACTGAAGCACCTGCGCCCCAAATGTTAAATGCTACCTCCATTGTGTTATGCAGATTGGTCTCTGCCTTGCCTCCGTGAATACTGCAGAGGTGCCTTCTGCGCTCCTGACTAGCGGAGCTCACCCAGTTTCCACCATTCTCACCTCACTCATCCCAGAGCCACTCCCTTCTTCACCAGCTAATAAGTTCTGGGCAAGGCCCTGGGTAGAAGCCTCGGTTCCCTGAATCCTCACCTGGACCAGACTCAGGGGCTGCCTGTACTGTGAATGTCTTAGAGTCTTTATTCTCGCCATGGGTTGCACAGGAAGTTGTAGATTGGAATTAATTCAATGAGATTCCAATAACGTTTCCCTACAAATATAAACTTTCCAGGCAGCAAGGACAGAAAAAGGGCCTCAACAGACATCTACAAGGAAAATTACACAACCCTGAAGAAAGAAACTGAAGAAGACACTAGAAAATAAAGGACTTCTCATGTTCATGGGTCAGCAGGATTAGTATTGTTAAAACGGCCATATCACCAAAAGTGATCCACAGATTCACTATAATCTCAATCAAAATTCTAAGGACATTCCTTGCAGAACTAGAGGAAATCCTAAAATTCATATGGAAACACAAAAGTCTTAGAATAACCAAAGCAATTGAGCAAAAAGAGCAATCAATGTTGGAGGTCTCACAATTCCCAATTTCAAAATACATTGCAAAGCCATTGTGACAAAAACAGCATGTGCCAGCTGGGTGTGGTGGCACACTCCTGTAATCCTAACACTGGGGAAGCCGAGGCAGGAGGATTGCCATGAGTTCAAGAACAGCCTGGGCTACATAGGGAGACCCTGTCTCAAAACAACAACCACAACAAAAACCCCGCATGTACAGGCATAAAAATAGACATGTAGACCAATGGAATAGCATAGAGGGGGGACCAGGGGTTTAGCTCAGGGGCATAAGCACCCACCTGGCAAGCAGTAGGTCATGAGTTTGATCCCTGATACCAAAAAAAAAAAAAAAAAGAATTAAGGAATAGCATAGAGGACACAAAAATGGACCAACAGAACCACACCTAGCTGGTTCTGGATGAAGGGTCCAGAAACACACTGGGGAAGTGATGTCCTCCTTAAAAAAACATTCTGGGAAAATTGGTTATCCATACATAGAAGTCTCTGTCTCTGTCTTTCACCCTGTAAAACATCAGTGGCACAAGCCTGTAACCCCAAGACTTGGGAGGCTGAGCCCAGAAGATTGCCGTGAGTTTCAGGCCGGCAAGACCCTGTCTCAAAAAAAAAAAAATTAAATTAAAAAATTAAACATACAGTAAACACTTGAAGTCATAGGCCCAGGCAAAGACTTCCTGGGTAGGACTTTAATAGCACAGGAAATATTAGCAAAAATCAACAGAGGGGACTTAACCCTAACCTCAAATGAAAAAGCATCTGTACAACAAAGAGAAGAGAGCCCAGGCCACAGATGGGTACAAATCCTTCCCAGCTACTCTTGTGACAGAGGATAAATACCTACAACACATCAAGAACTCAGGGCCAGGCATCGTGGTGCATGCCTGTAATCCTAGCACTCTGGAGGCTGAGGCAGGAGGATCATTGCAAGTTCCAGACCAGCCTGGGCTGCATAGTGAATTCAAGACCAGCCTGAACTGCATAGAGAGACCCTATCTTAGAAAGACAAGAAAAAAAAAAAAAAACTCAGAGCCAGACTTCGCAACACAACACCTGTAATGCCCCCTACTCAGGGGGTAATCAAAATTTCAAATATAGTCTGGGTAACTGAGTGAGGTTCTGTCTCAAAATAAAAATAAAAATAGTCTAGGGGTTGCTCAGCAATAGAGCACCACTTGGTTCAGTCCCCAGTACTGCATAAACAAACAAATAGACAAACACTGAATACCAAAAAAACTCTGGGGGCTGGGGATTTAGCTCAGCGGCATCAGCGCCTGCTTTGTAAGCAGGCAGTCGTGAGTTCAATCCCCAGTACCAATTAAAAAAAAAAACTCCAAAAATTAATGGGCAAATAAGTTAATAATAATTCTCAAAAGAAGTACAAAGGGCAGTAAGTATTTGAAAGAAAATGTTTAATATCTTTAGCTATTTGGGAAATGCAAATCAGAATCACACTGAAGGGTATGTCTGTAATCCCAGCACTGAGAAGGCTGAAGCAGGAGGGTTGCCACAAGTTCAAGGCCAGCCTGGCCTACACAGTGAATTTAAGGGGAGCCTGAACTATATACTGAGACCTTGACTAAAAAAAAAAAACCAAAAACAGTAACAACCAAAAAAGAAAAAGAAAAAACACACTGAGATTCCATCTCACCCTAGTCAGAATAGCTATCATCAAAAATAAAAGACATAGCCAGGTTTGGTGGCACATGCCTATGACCCCAGCAATCAGGAGGCTGAGGCAGGAGGATCACTGCTAGTTCAAGAGCAGCCACAAAGTGAGCTTATGGCCAGCCTGAACTGCATAGTGAGACCCTGTCTCAAAAAGACTAATAAATAAATAAATAAATAAATAAATAAATAAATAAAAGACACCCAGGTGCAATGGTGCATACCTGTAATCTCAGAATTTAGGGAGGTTGAGGCAGGAAGATAGCAAATTCCAGGCCCACATGGGCAACTTAGTGTGATCTCTCTTTGTGGTACCGGGGATTGAACTCATGACCTTGTGCTTACCAGGCAGGTGCTTATGCCACTAAATCCCAGCCCAATCTCTTAAAAATAAAATTTTAAACCTGGCACGGTGGTGAGTGCCTATAATTCAAGGAGGCTGAGGCAGGAGTGTGGCCTTGAGTTTAAACCCACCCAAAAATGCACCATGGGACCTTGTCTCCAAAAAAGAAAAACCAAACCAAACAAAAAAAGAAACTGAAAAGAGAAAAAGTACAAGGAAGTCAAAAGCGAGACCACTGGTGAATTAACACTGGGTTGCTGAAGCAATCTATTCCATTTTTTCAGCCACATTTGGGCTCGTTATGTAAGTGATGGCCCTCAGTTTCCCCTTCTGAACCGCAGAGATGATAACCACATTTCCTTCCCAGGGTTCTTTGAGGTGTCCCCAGTGAGTGTTACTGAATCACAGCTGTCACCAGCCAGACCAAGGTGCCGGCGCCTCGCCGAGTCCCCGCCTCGGGGTCTAATGCTGGCTCTTGTCCCGGACACCAGGCAACCTCCGATCAACAGCATCTTAGCCTCTCCTGCCAATTTGCTCTCCTTGAACCCCCCGGGACCCCAGCTCACAATCTTCCTCCTGCCCTTGCCCTGGGGTCCCAGCATGGTGCTGAATTTTGTGCCATCTTGGCTGAGCCATGGGGCCGAGACACGCGCTGGGACGGTACTCTGCGTTCCCTGATGTGGTTTTGGGTAAGACCCCTGCGGGTGGGTCTCCACCAATCAGGTGACCGTTTGGATGGACCCCTCCCAAACAGGAGTGAGTCCTGTGGCATCTTCCCTGGGGACTTGAACAACAACACCGGCTTTTCCTGGATCCCCCGCCCGCCAGCCCACCCTGCAGGATTTGGACTCACCAAGCTCCAGGGCCACCTGAGCCGGGACAATTTCTCCTTCCTTTCTCTGGCTCTCTCTCTCTCTCTGTCTTCCTTCCTTCCTTCCTCCCCCTTCTCTTTCTCTCTCTCTCTCTCTCTCTCTCTCTCTCTCTCTCTCTCTCTCTCTCTTCCTCTCTCTCTCTCTAAGGATTGAACCCAGGGATGCTCTACCACTGAGCTATATCCCTAGCTGTTATGGATTGGAAACTGGTGGTCAACTTAATGCCAGCAGAATTAAGTCACCATGGTGCTGAGCATAGATGCTTCACCCGAGGAGAGTTGCCAGCCTAAGTAGAGACCTGGAGAAGGAGGAGAGAGGTACTGAGATGTTGAGGCGTTGTGGCTTCTCCTACGAGTTGCTGTTTGAGCCATTGGTTCTCCTGGAGAAGCTCTGGTCCTCATGTCGAGCTTCGCTTCCTGGCTCTGGAGGGGAGGAGGACATGTGCTGCTTGGTCTCCAGGATGAACTCCTCATGCTGGCTTCCTGGCATGTGCTCAACTGTGCTAGTCATTGGAGGAGCTCGGGGCCTCCATGTCGCTGAGGATGGCGGTGGTGCTTTTCAGGACAGCCCTGGTCTTTATTATGAGCGTGACTTCTCGGCTCCAGTGTAGAATCTTCAACCTACCAGCACAGCTCCTTCACCCCACTGACACAGACTTTCTAGCTTCCACCGCTGACCTTTGGCCTTCCCAGCACGAATACGTAAAAGAGACTGGCGTGAGGCCTTCTTGTGGGCTCTGGATCTCCAGTTGGATTTGTGGGAGGCATTGTCGTGAGCTCTGGTCTTCATTTGGACTCATGCAGGACATTGCTGTGGGATTCAGGCCCTTGAATATTCTGTCTTTGGTGGTGTGGAGAGATTTCCTGCAGTTTCTTGTGTTAGCTCTGGGTGACCATCATAAAGTAATATAAATTCCATGTCCTGATTCTAATTGATCTCACTACCCCTGACTATAGCACTAGCGCTTGTTATTTTTCATTTCTTTACTTATTTTTATCTTGTTTCGTTTTAGACAGGGTCTTGCTAGGTGGTCCAGGCTGGCTTTGGATTCACTATGTAGCCCAGGGTGACCTTGAACTTGGAGCCACCCTCCTGCCTCAGCCTCCTGAGTGGTAGGATTACAGGCACATACCACCACACTTCACAAAATATTTTAAAAATAAAGTAACATTTTATTACTTATGCACATTAACCACATTATGTATTTTACATGTGGTCCAAGACAATTCCTCTTCACTCAGTGGGACCCAGGCAAGTACAAGTTTAGACACAACTAGACCCTTCCTTTTTTGTTGTTGTTGTTGTTGTTATTGTTGTTGTTGTTGTTGTTTTTGAGACAGAGTCTCACTGTGTAGCCTGGCCCTAGCTGGCCCCAAACTTGCAGTGATCCTCCTGCCTCAGCCTTCCCAGTGTTAAAGTCATGCACTACCATACCCAGCCTGTTCTTTCTTTCTTTCTTTCTTTCTTTCTTTCTTTCTTTCTTTCTTTCTTTCTTTCTTCTTTCTTCTTTCTTTCAAAGACTTCTCTAGTAAAACCGGAGCTTTAAACAACTAGCCAAAGCAAGGACTGGAAAACACTTTATTTTCCAGGAGCATGTCAAACACGGATACAGCATCGTGGTGATGTGTGCAAGGATCCAGGTTCGCCCCAGCCACCCTGGAGCACCTTCTCGGAGGGTCAGCAGACCCACTCTGCCAGCTGCCATCAGCTGTGATCCCAGACCCACAGAAGCTGCCTCGGGGGCCTGAGACCCTGCGGCCTGGGGCCCAGGTGCTACTGGCCAAGGCTGGGTCCTTCTGCTGCAGATTTGAGCCCCTCACTTGCACCTGGCCACCCTTCACTCTGCCTCCCTGCTTTGCTTTCTGTGCCTACCGCCACCGGGCCCTGGGGAAAGAGGGCAGGGAGGACCTTCGGGGAGGATCCTGTCCAGTCGTTCCCAGGCCAGAGGGGCCTGTGACAGTCCCCTGCTGCCCAGGCTGGCTCTTGGCCCTGGAAACACTGCTGGAGGAAGCAGGAGTCCCCTCTGGGCTTTGCTTGGCCTCTCCCAGCCAGGTTCGGACTTTGGGTTGTCCCCAGCTGGGGCTGGGATCCCAAAGCGGAGGGCAGGACCCCCCCACACCCCGGGTCCCAGGACTTCAGCCCCCTTCACGCAGGTCGGGTTCCCAGCAGAGGGCAGAGAGCAGAGGGGCTGTTTCGGGCCCCACCGAGGCCATGTGAAAAAGAACAACTACGAAAAGAAGGGCGGAGTGATGTGGACGCGGCCCACGGTCTCTCTGTGAAAGTGGAGCCCCAACCTCAGTTCTGCAGGGTGACTGTGAGGTCACAATGAGTCAGCAGCAGTGACAGGGACTGCCACAGTGGCGGGTGCTCGGCCTGGCTTCCTTTCCCGGTGGAGCCCTGGGCCAGCTGCTGTTTGAGAAGGGCCACTCCAGCAGCAGGGCAGGAGGGGCAGCCCCGCTCCGGCACAGGTCAGAAGCGGACCTGAGCCGGGGCCACCAGAGGGAAGACCAGGAGCGGCTGGTGGTCAGGATCCAAAGCCGAACTTGGCCAATCTGCTGCCGAAGGACCCATCTTGTGCTCCCTGCCCTGCAGATATTCAGGCCCTAGAGAGGACCCTAGCTTCCCCCTGCTGGGGGGGCACCTGCCCAAGGGGCTGTGGAGGGGTAGCTTGGGCTGGGGGGCTGGGCAAGGGGGAAGAGCCCTGTGGGCTGGGGCCAGTGGGGGAGGCAGACGGTAGGTGGCTGGGGGACGTCTGAGTAGGAGGTAGAGTCACTGCAGCAGGAACAACGGACAGCAGGGACAGGGGGGACGGGGGGAGGCCACAGGGACCCTGAGGCTGTGGATCTGGGTGCAGCTGGGCTGGCAGACAGGAGACAGGAGTCGGGAAGAGGCCTGGCTGCTCCGGGCATCTGTGCTGTCCCGGGAGCCACCTGGCCTGGCCCCAGCAGTCAGGGGGCTCGGGAGCCCGGTGGGGAGCACAGTTCCTGGGGCACAGGTGCTCGTGCAGGCGCAGGGTCTGACTCCACTGCTCCAGCTCGGCCTGCAGGTCCTGGATCTCCTTCCGAAGAGCCTGGTTGTGTTTCTCCAGGGACTCGTGCTGCTGGGGGAGAAAGAAGAGGCAGGGAGGGGTGTCAGGCAGCACTGGGGCCCCATGTGGCTGCTGTCCCTCCAGGGTCCTCACTGCAAGGGGAAGACGCTGCCACTTTCCAAATGTTCAGGCCGGAGCCCCTGCTGCCACCCACAAGTCCTCCAGCCAGCACCTGGCAAGGGGCAGACTGGCGCTGCTCTCTGCCTGCTCTCTGCAGGTCCCCTAAGCCAGCACCACTGGTCACCGGGGACCTCTTCCAGCCTCCTAGATGAGGTGTCCCCAAATCACCCCCATTCTCCTGGGCCAGAAAAGCAATTCAGCAAATGTGTCATTATTGTAGGGTGAACTGTTTTTGTTGTTGTTCTGTGGATTGAATCCAGGGCCTTACATTCGAGGCTGGGTCCCAGCCTTAGCTTTGCTTTGTTTTGTTTTGTTTTGTTGAGACAGAATCACTTTGCAGCCTATCTTCTAACTCGTGGTGATCCTCCTGCCTGTGACTCTCGAGTGCTGGATTACAGGTGTGCACCACCACAACTAGCGTACTTTTTAATTTTATTTTGAGACGGAGTGTGCTGGAACTTGAGACTCTCCTGCCTCAGCCTCCTTGAACAGCTGGGATTGCAGGTGTGTACCACGACATCCAGCCCTGCCCAGACCTTCAGCTCCATCTGTCCTGCTTTCTGTCTTGCTGCCATGGTTTTTTTTGTCCCTTAGCTGGGATCCGCTTCCTGTCTCCTCTGCTGGGATACCTCTCTATACCCTCCCACCCCCAAGCTAGCCCTGATGTAGTTCTCCCACGGCAGCTTCAATGTCATTCTGTCATGAGCGCCTTGAGGCGCTCAGAGCCCACGACTAAGGCACTGCCAGGGGAAGGGGCACGGCCTTCCACTGGCTGCGC
The DNA here is from genome assembly GCA_004027455.1 of Hydrochoerus hydrochaeris. NCBI lineage: Eukaryota > Metazoa > Chordata > Mammalia > Rodentia > Hydrochaeridae > Hydrochoerus > Hydrochoerus hydrochaeris. Next base: position 365,894 of record PVLA01000570.1, on the reverse strand, counting down.
CTGAGCTGGCCGGAAGTAGGTCCTGCTGCTCGCTGCCTGCTTCCTGTTACACAGCACAATTAACATGCCCCCATGGATGATGGGAACGGCGCTGAAAACACAGATAAAACCTTATTTACTCATAAGACTGGACACAGTTTCCTCCAGGCCCCTTTCTGGGACACTTTTTTGAAAAAGAGAAGTTGTGAAGGCATTTCACATAGATGCCACCTCTGACCCCACTTGCTGGCTGCCTTTTGGATCGGAGTTGGCATTCCCAGCACCACAGATCAAACGCAGGGTTCTGCTCACGGTAGGCAAGCTCTGTACCACTAAGCTACATCCATGGCCACTTCTCTTTCCGACTCTCTCTCTCTCCTTCCTTCCTTCCTTCCTTCCTTCCTTCCTTCCTTCCTTCCTTCCACCCTTTCTCTCCTCCTTCCTCTTTCTCCCTTTCCTTTTTTCTTTTTCCCTTCCTTACTCCTTTCCATTTTGTTTAATTCCAGGTTGGTACTAAACTCACAATCCTCTTGACTCAGCCGCCTGAGGGCTGGGATTATAGCCTTGTCCCACACATGGGGCTTGGAATGAGCATTTCTAAATCACTGTGTCTCCCTTCCTCTCCATTCTCCAAGCCTTGAAATCATCCCCAGGAACTGAGGGAATCATTCACACATTCATTCCTTGACCATTTTCTGCTCATGTCCAGATGTCGCTGCCTGGGAGGCTCCCTGGCTCCATCTCTGTCACACACGCCAGCCCTCCCTCTTCCCCTCTACCCTCTTTGCCCCCACCCTGCCCAGGGTTTGTCATCTGACATCCTAAATATTTGATAGGTCATTTATTATCTGGCTTCTGTGTGAGTATAAACTGGGGGGAGGTGAGACTTTGCCTGCTGATTCACAGCTGTCCTGCAGGGCTGAGACCTGAGCCTGTCACATGAGAGACCCTCGAGGGACATTTCCAGAAGCAATGAATAAATGAAAGCTTAGTTTCCTAGCCACCAGCTCCTTCATCTCCATCGGCGGGGTGCTGTTACCGCTATACCTGTGCCAGCACCATTGCATGTGCCCACAGAGCATTTTTCTCTCTTTCTTTTTGTTTTGGATTTGTTTCGAGACAGGTCTCCCTCTGTAATTCAGGCCAGCCTTGAACTCACTATGTAGCCCAGGTGGCCTCAAACTCACACTCCCAAAGGCTGGGACTACAGGCGTGAGCCACCAGGCCCAGCTCCCAGGGCATTTTCATGCATTTGGAAAACTCCAACTCATTCCTCAAGACCAGCTCAGAGTTCGTTTCCTCTCTGTATACCCGATAGCACACTCTCTACGCCCCGGAGACTGACTCATGTCCCTCCAAGATTCATATGCTGAAGTGGCAACCAGAACTATAAGGAGGCAATTTTAAAAGAAGTGAAGGGATTGGTGGCTTTATCAAAAGAGTAAGGGAAGCCTGGCCTGGTGGTGCACGCCTGCTTGCTAGCACTCAGGAGGCCGGGGCGGGAGGATTGCTGTGAGTTCAAGCCCAAATAGCGAGTTCAAAGCCAGCCTGAACTACATAGGGAGATTCTGTCTCAAAAGAATAAATAAATAAATGGAAGACAAGAAAAAAATTCTTCTCCTCTCCTTTGCTCTCCTCTCACACTCGAGAAGAAAGGACCTGAGCGCACAGCACGCCTGCTGTATAGCCCAGGAATACAGTCCGCAGGGTCAAACCCAGGAACACCTTGAACACTGCGGTGTCCAGAACTGGAGAAATAATCGTCCTTTAAACCTACGGTTCTACCGTCTTTTGAACGGCAGCCTGAGCAGAGATCAGTGTGTCCCTCCTACCTTAATGTGCCAGAATGCTTTATATGGCCATTGTCTCCCCGCCAGGCGCTGTTCTGGGTGTCGGGAAGTGGCAGGGGACAGAACAGTCCCCTGACCTCTTGGCCCTCAGAGGAGGAGCAGCGAGGGAGGGGCGGGGCGGACGCGTGCGTTTGCGGGCTGCGGGCGCCAGGGGGCGCTCGCGCCGTCGCTCGCGGCCTCTCCCGCGAAGCTCCGTCCCCGTGTGACCCAGCGGGGAGGCTCGCCCGCTTCCGGGGAGATGCAGGTACGGTGCCCTTGGACTTCTCCGCTAATTAAGCCGCTGATCTGGATGAATTACCCAGCGTGGCGCTAGGGTGTAGCAGTAGGAAACGGGCAGAGGGGGCGTCCCCACCTGGTGCAGGGCATCGGCCCTATCCGTGTGCTTCTGCCGGCTGCGCTGCGCGGCCACCCGGTTCTTCTGTTTCTTCTTCAGCTGCTTCTGACACTCCTCGGGGTCCTGCTGAGCATGGGCAGGGGCCTCAGGGAGCCAAGTCCCCTGTCTCCCCAGATGTCCCACTGGCTCCCCAGGCGCCGTACTCTGGCCCCTGCAGGCTCTGCACACCAGTGTGACCCAGGGTCCTGCTCACAGCTCCTGGGGTGGCGAGGGGTGGCGAGGGCCAGCGAGGGTTCGGACCCAGGCAGAACTGACTTCTAACTGCACATTTGTCCAAGCCACGTTTCTCAGGGCTACTCACTTCCCTGGCCCAGCTCCTCTTTTGTACGCCGGGGATGCCACAGTCCCTCCCTCACTGGCCTCAAGAGGGAAGGCCAAGCAGCAGGCAGCCCAGAGCCAGGGTCCGTGAAGGGCAGCACTGTCTTTCCCGCTGCTGTCGCTTCCCTGGTGTTGCTGATTTTCCCGACCAAGAGCTCCACGTGATTCAGTTCCATATGCCTGTGCCCAGCTCAGGCCAAAAGCTGACATTTAATTATTTAATGAACATTTATTAAGCACCTACTGTGTACTGGGCACGTAGGAACAAAACAGCAGCAAACAGGGTGAAATCCCAGCCCTCATCCCGCTCACATAGCAGTGAGCAGTAGCCCGGAAGGAAGGAATGGGAAGTCCTTCCTAACAAGGCAGTGAACCCCAAGGTTGGCAGCTGTGACCTCCTCCAACTCTTGGAACCGCAGAACACAGAATGATTTAATCCAAATGCCCAGAGCACGGAAAGTCAGGGCAAAGGGAACTGGTGACAACCTCACAGCTGACACCCCTCTACTCACGGGTGGGGGGCAGGGTTGAGTATAAAAGCCCCAGGGAAGATGCCAGCTGGCCACTAGCTGAGGACTCTGGATGCTCCTAGGATCAAAGCCGCAGCACCACCCTGGCCAGAGCCTGGAGGGGTTCATGGCTGCAGCAGACATGTTGCAAACCTGGAGGGCTGGGAGACTAGAGGCTGGGGAGGGACCCTTGAGACAGTGAGGAGGCCTCAAGGGAAACTGTGGCAGTGGAGGTCAGGGGAGGGGAGGGGAGTGGGCAGGAGAGGGCAGGTAGATGGAGTCTGAATCTTGAGTCTCAGGCTGCCGGGGATGTAGCTCAGAGACATAAGTGCCTGCCTGGTAAGCGCAAGATCCTGATATTTTTGTGCTAAGTTCAATTCCCAGCATAAAAAAAAAAAATCATTTGAACCTCAAGCTGGACCTGCAGTACAAGAGTCAGAAATCATCATTCCAGTCCCCTAATATTCCAGGGAAGGAACCGAGACTTAAAGAGCAGGGGTGCGTGGAGCCCGCCCAAAGTCACAGCCACAGGTACAGAGCTGGGACCAGAGCTCTGAACTGCATCTCCCACTTGTGGGACCCTTGGACACATCCCCTCCCCTTTTGTTCTTCTTTTGGGGTACTAAGGATTGGATCCAGGGGTTTGCACTGAGCTACATCCCCCAGCCACACACCCCACCCCACTTTTATCTTTTTAAATTTTGAGACAGGGTCTCACTAAGCTGCCTGCGCTGCCTTGACCTGAATTTGTGAGCCTCCTGTCCCAGAGTGCCGGGAGCAGGGTGTGCGCCGCTGCTCCTGGCCACATTCCCTTCCTCACCCCCGTCCTGGGTCCCTGTACTCACCGTCCCGGTCAGCAATGTGTCTCCCTGGCAGAGGTGCATGGCTCAAGCAGGGGGAGCACACAGCCACACCGATCCCAAATGCCTCTTGGCAGCCGTGACCTCCCAGTGCCCTCTGGGGGCCCGAGGAAGTGGTGGCTCTTTAAGCCCCAGTGACCACTCCACCCCCAACAAGCCCAGTTTCAGTTTCTCCTAAAAGCCACTGGCTGCTCAGAATCCCTGGCTCAGGGTGGCTCATGTGGGTGGAACTTCCTGACATGAACTGGCCTTCCGGTCAGGCCCCTTCTTTGAAAGCAGGACTGTGGAAGAGTGAGAGGAGGGAAGACAAAGTCCAGGTGTGGGGAGGGTATTCTGGGGAGGAGAAAGCCAAAAGGAGAAGCCAGTGGGGTCTCAGAGTTCATGTGGGCCATGGAAGACCCCCAGTGCTCTGTGGGGAACACCCAGGTCCACAAGTCACATTGGAACTGCAACTTTAGGAAGGTGACTCGCCCTCTCTGAACCAGCAATATTCCTTAAACAGAAGAGATGGAAAAAATCACTGCTTCCGTACTATAGATAACACAGTAGGGCAGAGGACTGGGGTGAGCAGCCCAGCTTCCGAGCTGAGTGCCCCAGGTAGGTAATTTCGCCTTCCTGTGCTGTTTCTTAATCTGTAAAGTGAGGATAAAACCATTTTGTTATGAGGATTAAATGGGTCAACAAAAGTGAGACACCTGAGGTCATACCTCATGCGGAGTAAGACCTTAGGAAACAGCTGCAATCCTGATGTGGTGGGAGATTTGAAACCAGGATGATCACCAGGCCTAAAAGCCTAAAACAAGCTGGGCATGATGGTGCACACCTGAGAGGCCGAGGCAGGAGGATTGCAAATTCAAACCCAGCCTGGGGAATGTAGCAATTTAGCAAGATCCTGTCACAAAAAGCACCCCCAAAACCATAATAAGACTTTGTCTCAAAAGACCAATAATAATAAGTGAATATAAATTTTAAAAAGGATGTAGTTCAGTGCAGAGGTTTTGGGTTCAATTCTCAGTACCAAAACAAACAAACCAGTCCAAAGCGTCTGGCTGTGCCTACACAGCAAGCCGCACAAGATCTGAGCACTCTGGTAAAGTTTCTGTAAGGTTTAATAATACAGGTAGCACGCAGGTAATGAAGGCGTAAAAGTACGCCCGGGAATGAGAAACAAAACTCAGAGGATGACGGCAGGAAAGAGGGATGGCGGAGGGGACAGACACAGGGCCCTGGTGGTTTGTGGTGTTTAGTTGCTCTGTAACATTGTTACCTACACGTTGAAATAGAGGGAGATTTCTTTCTTTTTTTCTTTTTTTCTTTTTTTTGGTACCGGGAATGGAATTTGGGTTCTTGCTCTTGCCAGGCAGGTGCTTGTGCCACCGAGCTCCATCCCCAGCCTACACGCTTTGACATGGTTCCTAATAAAAGCTTCCTTTGAAACTAAAGGAAGCCTAGTAAAGCCGGAAGCTCCTGGCAAACCGCAGGGTTGTTGTCTCTGAGGGAGAACGGGCTGGGATGGGGCATCTGAAGGGGGGTGGAGGTGCCGGTAGCCCCTATCAGAACCATTACGCAGTGTGTAGGAGCCTCTGGTCTGGCAGCGAGAGCGTGTCGAGGTTGTGCCTGAGTTCTGATGGCTCAAATCTAATGATGTAGGGTCATGAGTATGACAAACACAGCAGATACAGGGTTTTTGACAGGAGATAGTGCCTAGAAGTTGTCTTCAGGAATATGCAGCTGCCTGTGAGCTTATTACAAAAGAGGTCTGCAAGTGATTAGCAGTGTCTGTCATGCAGGGATTGATTACTGATGTCTGCTGTGAGCGCAGGTGGGGATGTTGCAATCTTCTGCCCTCCCTGACCTGTGGCCTAAAACTAGCCTGGGCTGCAGAGTTAGAAGTCTGGACTCAGAGTCACAAGTCTGCTCACTGCACCTATCTCCCACAACCTCAGTGTTCATATAGGTACTGTGGAGATGAAGGTGAAATTGAGTTTATTTTACAGAATTGTTTCCAAGAGGAGAAAGACAGATGAACTGATGTTGTAAAGTACTATCCACCCAGATGTGATCTGCCCTCCCAAGAGCTGGAGTGACATAGTCTAGATTCTAGGGTTGCACTGCAGGCTCATTAAATATAGCTGGGTGGACAGAATTGGGTCCCTGTCTCCCATTTCGGAGGGCTCTGGAAACAGAGGCTGATGTGGGGCACCCATGAAAGGAGGCTGCACCTATTTCTGGGAATTATTTTTTGTTTCCTGAACATTAGGAGGACTGGGGTGTCTCAGCCATGACAGAAGGGCACCAGAGGGGTTCACTAAGCCAGTCCTCAAGCCCCACAGGTAGCAATTTGGCACAGGCCTGTGCATGATGTAACCCCCCAAAACTCCTGTAGGCAGGAGGCTAAGGTCCACATGCAATCCAGCCCCCAGCCCCAGCTGGGGGAGAAGGTACATGGGCAGCAGGTGTGGCCCCTCCCAGAGGCCACAGCCCTGAAGGGAAGCACAGGAGATAGCATTTATGGCTTGACTTGCCAGAGAAGAGGGCTGGAAGAGGGAGTGGCAGGGAGGGGCCCATGGATGGGTAATGTTTAACCACTGAGTTTCCCCCAGAAGGAGACACACTGTCTGACCCCAGGTGTCCTGGTCAGCTCAGCCTGTGTGGCATAAACGATATGTTCCCGGCAGTTCTGGGGCTGGGATCCAAGTGCAAGGTGCCCACAGATCTGGTTCCTGGTGAGCGCCTCTGGCTGGCCTATGCCGCCCTCTTACTGTGTCCTCACGTGGCAGAGAAAACTGTGGTTGTTCTCCATCCTTCTCTTCCTCCTCTTTATTTTTTTGCACCAGGAATCAAACTCAGGACCTTGTACTTGCCAGGCAGGCGCTTATGGTGCTGAGCTATATCCCAGGCCCCTATCGTTTGTTTGTTTGTTTGTCTGTTTGTCTGTTTGAGACAAGGTCCAGGTTGGCTTATGTACGCCAGGCTGGCCTTGAACTCGCTTTGTAGCCCAGGCTGGCCTCACACTCAGAGTGATCCTCTTGCCTCAGCCTCCATAGTGTTGGGATTACAGCCATGTGCCATTAAGCCCAGTTTCTGTGTCATTTTTTATTAATTAAGTTTATTGGTACGTTATAGGTATACATAATGATCATATTCGTCACAGGGAATTTTTACCTGTACATGACATACCTTGATTATTTTTTTCCACATTGCCGCCACTGTCTCTTCAGTCTTTGTCTCCACTTATTTACAAAAGCTCTGTTTCCATTTTTTCCTGCTCTTCTCATTTTCTTCTCTCCCCTTCCTTCCTTACTTTCCACACCCCCCTTCTCTAGTTCCCCTTCCCATTTGAACATTTTCTTCCTATTTCACAATACCTAGAATATATTTTGGTCCTTGTTTACACTTTCAGTTTCTTGCAACAAAGAGAAATATGGTATTTACACATGTGTGTCCAATTTGTATGACTTAAGAATATGGTGTCATGCCGTATCCATTTAGCTAGAAATGTCTCCAGCTTACCCTTTATGACAGAATAGTACTCCTTTGTGTAAAAAGGCATCTTCTTTATCCACTCACCAGCTGATGGGCACTTGGTATGTTTCCAAGATTGGGCTATCACAAACTGTGCCACTCTAAATGCGGGTATGCATATCTCGCTGTGGTATGATGCTTTAAATTCTTTCAGGATGATACCCAGAAGAGAAATAGTTGGGTCAAATAGAACCTCTAATCCTGTTCTTTTTTTGAGGAATCTCCACACTGATTTCCACAGTGGTTGCACCAGTCTGCATTTCCCAACAGTGGAGAAGGGTTCCGCTTTCCCCACAGCGCTGCAGCATTTGTTATTATTGGTCAATGTCTTGATGATATTTCTGGGCTGAGGTGGACTCTCAGCATTGTTTTAATTTGCATCCCTTGAATGACCAGTAATGTTGAACATTTTTTCTTACGTTTATTTGCCATTTCTACTTCTTCATTTGGGAAGTATCTATTCATTTTAGATGCTCATTTTTGGATTGAGTCTTTAAATTTGGGGGGTATTTGGACTTGAAAATAAATAAATTTGGGGATGTCTGATTTTTTTCAAGTTCTTTATATATTCTAGTTAGGACTCTCACTATCATCCTCTTTGTTTTACCAGTGAGGAAACTGAGGCACAGGGTGGGGACTGTTTATCAGAAGCCAGGATACACTGACGCCTCATCCAAGTCCTTCCCACACCTCCTAGAGTTGGGCAGCTGCTGGGGTCTCCAGGTGGCCTCTTGGGCGAGGTCCTCCCGCCATGCACCCCCCCCCCTCCAGGCCTGGCCTCCTCAGGGTACCTACAAACAGACGAGGAGGAAGCCAGATGGCTGGTGGGCCTGAAGCCGGCTGTGTGCGCCCCTTCTGGAACCGTGGATGGACTGCTGGGAGCTGAGCTTCATGTGGGAGAAGTTTACAGCTCAAGGGGTGTGGGGCAGACCAGTAGGGGAGTCCACTTGCTGAAAGGGGGAGTTGCTTCCTGTCGGAAGTCAAGGAAGACTTTCCGGAGCAGGAGCTCCTTGGAAGGGACACTGCAGGATGGACAGACTCCATCCCAGGGGCCAGTCACTTGTCCAATCTCGTTTTGCCTCCTCTGTGAAATGGAGATAATCCATAAGGACTCGATGAAACAAAGATGTAAAAGCTTAGGGCAGTGCCTGACACATAAACATCTGTTGGACTTTTAAGGAAGACACTCAATAGATAGTTGATGAGTTTTTTGCTCACATGATGGGCTCATATTTTGTTTCATTGTTATTATTATTATTGACATAGAGTTTTACTGTGTAGTTGAGCTGGCCTTGAGCTCACTTTGCAGCCCAAGCTGGCCTCAAACTTGCAGTGATCCTCCTGCCTCAGCCTCCCAAGTGCTGGGATTACAGGTAGGTGCCTTTTTTTTCCCTTTGGTACAGGGACTTGAACTCAGGACCTTGCATTCGCCAAGTAGGTGCTGTGCTGCTAAGGTATATCCCTGACTGTTTTGGGTTTTTGAGGCATGTCTTGCTGTGTCATCCAGGCTGGACTTGAACTCACTATGTAACCCAGGCTGGCTTCGAGCTCGCAGGATCCTCCTGCCTCAGCCTCCCAAGTGCTGGGATTACAAGTGTGTACCACACCTGCCTCTCATTATTATTATTTAAGAAAAAAGCAAGGGGTGCGAGAACAGAGATTTTTTTCGCCCTAATGAAATGTCTCTTTGATGGGGCTCGAAGGCTCTCTGGGGCTGGCTACATTCTCAGGCAGGACCTGCTCTTGATACCAAGATGCCCGTGAGAAACACTAGTTTAGTTTCCTCAGAAGGGGCTGCTCCCGCATCCCGCCCTGGCACTTTTCCAACAGTCCCAGAGAAGGTCCCGGGCCAGTTTTCCTTGGGCGGACTCGGACTCGGGGCTGGGGCATATCCCTGACCTCAGTCTCTGTAGCCAGGGGACAAGGTGACAATGGCGAGCTGGTGTAACAGGCTCATCCTGAAGCCAGGACAGGCTCAGCCCCAGTTAGACCACAGGCACTTGGGGTGGGGGTGGGGGCTGGACTTGTGTCCCCGTGTATCCCTGACACCAAGCAGGGTGCCCTGTTTCTGTTCCTTCACAGCCACCTGAGAGGAGGGTCCCCAGAGTCAGGGGTCTTGTCAGGAAAGCAAAGTCTCCCTATGAGGATGATTGAGATGAGCTGTGTGCTGGCAGGGACTGGGGACAAGGACTCCCAGGACACAGTGGGGGAAGGACCGACTTTCATTTTCAGTGGCAGCATGCACTGAGCCCTAGAAGGAGCCAGGCTGCAAACACCCGGCCTCCCACAAACAGGATGACTCCCCGCCGGTCCTATGAAGTCACCACTGTCACCACTGTCCATCTTGGGGTGGGGGCAGTGGCAGCCCAGAAGAGTGGGAGGTGGCACTGGTCCCAGAACACAGCTCCCATCCTGACCCCTGTCCTGCTGGCCCTTTGCTGCCCCCAAACCTCTGTGCTTCTGGTTCTCTGCTGGTCCTTCAGCGCACGCATCTTTCCAGGAAGCCGACTGGAACTTTTGGAAGTGTTGGGGAGCATAGATAATAAACAGCTCTGTGGGATGTGGCACCTGTGACCACAGCTCCTGGATGTGTCCAGGGGGACCTGACCCCAGAAAGAGCTGGGTTCAAATGTTTGTGCTGCCACTGACAGCTGTATGACCTTGGTGTGTGACCTTGGCTCTCTGGAGTTTGGCCTGCAAAAAGTAATACCCCTGCTTGGCCAGGACTGTCATGGGGGCTGAAGCCGCACATGGAAGGCTGTCACTGCGATCTCAGAAAGGCCAGTCCCCCATCACTCATCCCAGTGACTCCCAGAGACAGGAAGCAGGTAACTGGGGTAGTGGGGGAGGACGGCCAGCTGGGTTCTGGAGCACCGCCTAGAGGCCGGGCTGGGCTGGAGTGGGGCAGAGAAGGAAGCACAATGCAGCCAGCCAGGACTCACAGGGCCACAGACATGACTCCAATACTGGTGGCCTGGGTGCTGGGGGCTCGGGTTGGGCAGGTGAGCAGGTAGTCACAGCCACAGGACTCTAGAGATTGTCCATTCGGCTTCCTGGTTTTGCAACTGGTGGAACCAGGGCTCAACAGGAGGAGGGGACGAGGCTGGGTTGAAGGAGGTGGCAGAGGCAGGCAGACCAGGTCCCGCCACGCCTCAGCCCGCTCTTCCCGTGGAGACCTTGGATAGCCAGCAAATATCTTGGGGCACTAGGGTGGTAACAATGGGGTCACAGGGTACCCTAAGAAAAGTGGGGAGTATTCGTACCTGCCGAGGTTCGGCAGGGAAGAACTGAGGGTGTCCTGTTGCAGACAGGGCCTCCAGAGTCCCAGAGCAGGGTCCCCAAAGCTGGATGGGGTTCTCACCAAAAGGAAGGCTGGGCAGGGTCTCAGGAGATGGGGGCGTGTCTGCAGTTTCCATGTGCCCAGCTCCCAGGCCTCATGGAGCCCCACACCTTTTCCAGGCCTCAGATTCCCTGCGGCATGAAAATGGCACTTACCCAAACCAGGCCAGGACAAGAAACTTTGGGCAGGAAACCTGGCTTCTCTCCTGGCACTGCCACTACCTGCCCTCCCTCCCAGGCCTCAGTCTCCCCTCTGACACCTGTGGACACAGGGGCTACTGTGGAAGTTAGAAGTAGAGGGGTCTCCGAGAGTGAGGTCTGGGTCTGCCCTGGCTGGGGAGGCAGAGAGCCTGGGGGTGAAGGACAGAGCTGACCAACACGCCTAGGCACCCCAAAGACTTAACCGCCCTCTGTCCGGGTCTCTTCATTCAACAGAGATTTAAACATTGAGATTAAGCTAGGCCTCCCTGAGATCCTGGCCCAAAAAAACCTTTTTCAGAGGCTGGAGGCGCCTTGGACATTTAAGCAAGGACATGCAGAGAAGGGACTGGTGTTGTGTGGGGGTGGAGGAGGGTAGGCCTGAGGTGCTGGGCCCAGATGGGGCTGGGAAAGTGGGGAGCAGGAAGTTGGGCAGCAAGAGAACAATGGGGCCCTTCAGCAGGCACAGAAGACCTTGGGCTTTGGGGCCACAGAGGGACAGAATTAGACACAGGCCTGGGAGTATAGTGTGAACCCAGCCTGGGGCTCCATCCCCAGCACCAAGGCACAGCTCACGTGGGAATGGAAGGGGAGCAGAGAGACACCCGGGGCGCAGCAGCCGTCCAGGTGAGGAGGAGACAGCTTGCTGGCCCGGCAGGCATCTGCAGCCTCTGCACTGTCCCTCCCCAGCCCAGCCTGTGGGACCGGAAGCAGCAGCATGGCCTTCTCTTGAGGAGAGGTGGACACAGCGTGGTGTGGGAAGAGTTTCAGGTCTGTCCCGACACATAGGCTCTGGCAAAGCCTGGGATGTCATGTGCTCCTGGGGCTGGCACAGGGCGGAGCGAGGGCTCCTCGTATCCTCTGGAAGGTGGACAGACGCCTCCTCTGCCTCCCACGCCAGGCAGCTGGGCTTAGACCTGTGCTGAGATACTCAGACAGCCTGAGCTGTCCTTCAGCACATTTGGCCACAGCCTGCATGTTGTACGCACACCTCCACCCAACAGTCTGTCCCCAGCTCGGCGTGGAGACGCCCTGGGTCCTGGGGACCCTCAGGGAGAGGAGGGCTGCAGTGCGAGGGGGGTCGGAGCAGAACTGTGCTCTGCCTGCGGGCTGCTGCCTCAGAGTTTAGACTGTGCATTCAGCCATCCAGTCTTTTTTGTTGTTTGGTTTTGTTTTTGGTTTTTTGTGATTTTTGTTTTGTTTTGCTTTGGTCCTTTTGAGACAGGCTCTCACTCTGAAATTCAGGCTGGCCTTGAGCTCACTTTGTGCCCAGGCTAATCTTGAACTTTCAGCGATCCTCCTGCCTCAGCCTTCCAAGTGCTGGGATTACAGGTGCACATTACCACACCCGGCAACCATCCATTTTTTTTGCTTTGTTTTGTTTTGTTTTGTTTTGTTTGTTTTTTTGTCTTTTTGAGACAGGGTCTCACTATGCAGTTCGGACTGGCCTTGAACTCACTTCGTAGCCCAGGCTGGTCTCGAACTCTCAGTGATCCTCCTGCCTCAGCTTCCCGAGTGCTGGGATTACAGGTGTGCATCACCATGCCTGGCTCTGTTTAATTGGTATTTTTGAGAGAATATCATTATGCTACCCAAAGTGGCCTTGAATTCCTGGGCTCAAGCAATCCTCCTGCCTGCCTCAGCCTTCCAGGTAACTAGGAGTGCAGGCAAGCAAAATTAAACCTATATACCATCATGTTCAGCAAAATTAAACGTGTAATACCACATTCGAGGAGGTTTTTTTTTGAGACAGGACCTCACCATGTAGTGCAGCGCAGCCTTGAACTAGAGCCCAGGCTGACCTTAAAGCTGGTAGGACTCCTGCTGCCTCAGTCTCTTTGGGTGTGGGAATTACAGGCTTGCACCACTATGATCGGCTATAATACCAAATTTTTCACACTGGACAAATACACCTTTTTGTAATGATCTAGAACTCTACCCTCAAGATATGATCCACTTAGCCCTAAGAAGTCCTTTCAAAATCAGATTTCTAGCAGCAGCTGCTACGCGGACCAGGAGGAGAACCAGGAAGCCAATTCACGCCCTCAGTCCCCTCCTGTAAGCAACCATCTGGTTCGGAGGGACACTAGTGAGATGACAGGAACTGAAGTAAAACAAACAACTTAAGGCTTGTATGGGTTGACTGACTTTGCAGGCCTAAAGCTGGTTGTCCAAGCATCTATTTGGAGGATAACAATATGCAACATAGCAACTATGGGGGATTCCTTCTGTCTTGTTTTTGAAATCCAGTATTGTTCTGTTTTGTTTTGTTCTATTTTGTTTTGTTTTATTCCCTTTTTTCCCTTTAAAAAAAAATTAAAAAGGCAGATTTCACAGCTGTCAAGATTTGGAATTTTCTTCTTCTTTTTTTTGGTACTGGGAGTCAAACTCACAACCTCACAGTGGCCAGGCAGGTGCTGTGCCACTGAGCTATATCCATGGTCCAAGATTTGGATATTTTCATTTCATGATCCTTCTCGTGTATGGTGGGGGGAGCAAGGTATATATAAAACTGTTATGTATAACTATAGCTGTATGTATCTCCTTCCTAGTTCTTCCCTAAAGGTATTTCTCAGAGGTTTCTGAGTGTTCTTTCCTCCTTTCCAGGGAGCAAATAAAAAAGCCTGGCGTAGGCCCCTACTGGGTCCATCTTGTTATTGTGGTGCAAGGGATTGACCTCAGGGCCTCTTCACTGAGCTACATTCCCAGCCCTTTTTTGGGGGGAGACAATCTTGTTAAGTCACTCAGCTGCCTAGGCTGGTTTTGGGCTTGTGACCCTCCTGCCTCAGCCTCTCAGGGTGCTGAAATTACAGGTTTGTGCTACCACATCCAACATTATCTTTCACCCAGTTATTTCTTAGCTAAGGTTAATAGCTGAAAAATTAAACTCAAGTCGGCATGATGGCACACATCTGTAATCCCAGCACTCGGGAGGCTGAGGCAAGAGGCTCCCTTTTGAGGTCAAGGCCAGCCTGAACTACAGTGAAACCCTGTCTCAGAAAGACAAAAAAAAAAAAAAAGAAAGAAAGAAAGAAAGATTCTAAGCTCAATTCCTGGTACCCCTGCCCCCCCCCCAAAAAGAAAGCAAGGAAGAAAAAAAGAAAAGAAGAGAAATTCTACTGTGTGCTCCTGAGGAACCACAGCAGCTTAGGCAGGCAGGATTTGAAACCTGACATTTAAATAAATATTTCAAAGCTGATGGCAGTGAAAAAGGAAAACAATTCAGAAGTATTTAATGTATTAATATTTATTTTTAGCCAGGCATGGTGGCTCATGCCTGTAATCCCAGCACTCGGGAAGCTGAGGCAGGAGGATCTTTGCGAGTTCGAGACCAGCCTGGGCTACAAAGTGAGCTGAAGCCCAGCCTGAGCTGCATAGTGAGACCCTGTCTCAAAAAAGACAAAAAAGTTATTTTTAACGTAGTAACTTTACATCCCTCCTAAGCTTACCTCTTGGTGTTAACTGCTAAGTTGCAGTGATTTTCAAGCATCAGTGACTGTGACCCACAGTGAAACAAATGCATCACTGAGCACCTCCTGGATACGGCAGTAATGTTTTCTGTTCGTACTTTTTAATTTTTGTTAATGCTATTGAGTCAAAGCACATGAAACCAGTGTGCCTGTAGTCAAAACCATTGAGTACTAGCAATTTACACAGTTCACCCCATCGGTGACACTGATTTCACAATCCACTTAGGGACTACATCCCACTCCGAAAAACACTGCTCAGTGGGTATGTGGACAGTGATTTCGACTTAAAAAAAAAAGAGAAAAAAAAAAAAAAACAGGAACGGAATTTGCTTTTCGCTTAATACAGCATGTGACACACCCCATAGGTGTCACAGCTCCAACTCACTCTTTTTGGATTTTTTTTTGTTTGTTTGCTTTTGTTTTTTTGAGACAGATTCTCAATTTGTAGTCCAAGCTGGCCTTGAACTCACTATGCAGCCCGGGCTGGCCTCAAATTCAGAGACACTCCTGCCTCAGCATCCTGATTGCTGGGTGACATGCACCACCATATGTAGCCAATTTGCCTTTTTTTTTTTTTTGTCTTTTTGAGACAGGGTGTCACTATGCAGTTCAAACTGGCTTTGAGCTCACTTTGCAGCCCAGGGTGGTCTCAAACTTGCAAAGATCCTCCTGCCTCAGCCTTCCAAGTGCTGGGATTACAGGAGTGCGCCATCACACCTGGCTCACTTTGTCCTCCTGAAAGGCTTCATGGAGTCCACCGCCTGCTCAAACCCGGGTGCACTTAACCTGCACTCACTGAGGGGGTTTGGGATTTCCCCAGTTCTTGCTGTTCCAAGGCAGACCAGAATGTCCAGGTGCAGAGCTGGAACTGAAGCCTAGATTCCGAGAGGCGAGATGGCAGCCCACAGCCCGCCTTGGTCTGCGCCTTTCCCATTTCCATCTTAGCCGTGCTCCGAAGCTCTGAGGAGGAGTCAAGCTCACTCCTCCCTTACTGTGCACGACAGTGTCCACCCAAGGGATGCACTTTACCACCCCCTCTGTCCAGTCTCAACTGCCCACCGCCTCCCTCTGCACCATAGGAAACTCTGGCCCCTACTCGACCTCTCCCTCTCCAGGCAGACTCCCCCACAGCACCCAAAAAAACTGCCCTTTACTGTCACCCAAGCACCTTCAACTCTGGGCTTCACGGTCACATCTACAAAAAGCAAAGAAAGCTTCCAGGGCTGCAGGAGGATGGACATACAGAGTGGGTTGTAGATGGTTACACAGGAGCTGGCCACCGTCTTAGGTGACTACTGCTGTTCCTCCCCACACTGACAGAGGCCATCGGAGCTGCCTACTCATAATCACTCTGTCGGTCAGGAGGAAAGCCTAAAAATAAAACAAGGGTTTCACTCCTCTAAGTTTACAAACTGCCTCTTCTCTGGCTTGTTTCCTCACTTTCTCTGCGTGTGTGTGCTGGGTTGTTGGTTCGTATGTAAACCATGCTGATCTTGAACTCGCTGTGTAGCTAAGGATGGCTTCAAACTCGTTATGATTCTCCTGCTTCAGCCTCCTTGGTGCTGGAATTACAGCCGTGGGCCATCACACCCGGTTTCTCTGCATTTCTTGAGCGCCAAAATGAACAAAACTCGGGAAAAGTCATCAAATGAGAAACATTTATTGAGCACCTATTACATGCCAGCCACGTGCTAAGCTCCACCCGGGCCTCACTGGCTCATCCACACAAGGAGAAAGTGCACTTCTCAACCCACAGCTTTGACATCTTAGGCGGTGTCCCGACCCTCGGGTAAGTCAACGAAGGCCCTGGGGGGGGGGGGGGATGAGAAAGCGACAAGAGACACGAGAAACGGAAACAAGACAGCGCTCTGATCAAGTCTGGTTTATTAAGGGGAAGCGGAGCAAATATATAGGGTTCTGAAGCGCGGGAAGCCAGAGCTCTTGAGGTCAACAGGTTACCAAGCAACGCTGGGAGGTCCCATACCGCGTGATTGGGGGGGGGGGGAACGGACAGGGAAGGCCGAGAAATAGGAACTCATCCCTAAACAGAAGCTTAACCCTAGTGCTTAACTCAGAAATGTGAGGATGGCTTGTTATCTCAGAATGGAGGCCAGGTTTAGGTCTCCCACAGGTCCCCCTTTCTCTAAAAATCAATATCCAGGCTGTATATCCCCGAGGAGACTGTGCCTGTCTTGGGTCAGGATGTCTTCACACGGGGCCAACTGGATCCTTACCCGCCACTGGAAAACAGAGCAGCGGGAGGCCCTGTTCCTGTCACAGGTGGTGGTTGGCGATGCCTGTGGGCTCCAGGTGCCCGTCTCTGGCTGTCCAGTCTAGCGCACCAGGGTGAGGTTAGGGTAGTCCGCTTTGGGCATCAGCATAATAATAGGGCCTTTTAGGCTCTGTGTAATCTCCTCTGTCGGCTATCTCAAGTCTGTGGTAATGGACCTGTATGGTTTGCATTTTTATAGAATCTATCTGTTGTTTAACAAAAGCCAACAACTTATTTAAGAGGCAGGGTCCTAATGAGAGCAAGGCTAATAGTCCAAGTCAGGGCCCAAGTCAGGGGAGGAGGTAGGGCAACATTCTGTTCCCCGTGCCCCAAAGAGGGGTTTCCAATAGCTCTCTTCTTCTTTTTACCAAATCTTCTTGTAGCCTTTTAATCTTGTCTCGAATGATACCTGATTTATTTGCATAAAAACAGCAGCGTTCCTGTAAAGTCAAGCAGATTGCTCCCTGTTCTCCTGTGAGGAGGTCTAATCCCCTCCTGTTTTGGAGAACTATCTCCGCCAGGGAGCCTAATTGATCTTGAATGTCTTGAACAGTGCTAGGTAAGGTGTGAACATCATCAATTAACTGGTTAGAGAGCTTGATATGAGAATTTATAGCTACCCCTAGTCCTGTTGATCCTATAGCTAGAGCTCCTGATATGCCTAGCCCCAGCAACAGAGGAATGAATTGAACCGCCCTCTTTGTGCGGCCTGCAATGGAGTCAAGGCTAGGAACAGGAACGGGTTCATTCCCGGTATAATATCTATATCAGGTAGCAGGGTAGCCACCACAAATAGCCCTGTCCAATTGACAGGTAGGAGCGTTAGAGCCATGTTTCCTCCGCAAATGAACACTTGTCCTTTTGGGAGACAAAGGGAGGAGCTATAATTACTTATGTAGCTACAGTTGGCAAAGGTAATAAAACCAACATCAAAATCAGAGGTATCATTATCAAATTTTCCTTGAAGGCAGGGGGAATCTTTAAAACCCAAGGGCTGTACCCTAAAGGGAAGGTTGGCACTGCAGTTTTGCCTGTTGGCAGTAGTGACAGAGAATGGGGTCGCGTTTGAGGGGATAGCAAGGGGCATGGGCGTGCCCAAGGTCATGCACAGCCAACATTCTTTGGCTGACTCAGGATTGGAGGCATTTAGAGCTCCATGTGTGGCTGTCAGTATATCAGAAGTTTGAGCATCTAAATCTACTCCCCGATGTTTCGGGAGCGCTAGAGGGTGATACTGGATTTTGGGGAACATTGTATCTATAACTTCCTCTAGTCGCTTTTGTGTCTGTAACACTCTGACCTTGTCTTGAGGTCCGCCTCCATCGGAGACATGAATGGGAGCGACCTGATTCCAGCACACCGTCTTACCGGGTGAATCAGGGCATGAGGCTTGGGCACACTTATATGACCCAAGGACCTATGGGACTCTGCTCCAGTCCCCTCCAAAGGAGCCCCTGTGGCTGTCTTGTAGGGTGGCTGTGTAATAAGTCTTGGTGTCAATTCCAGTACATATTTGTACAGATTGGTAACAGGAGGAATGTGTTTCAGTATGATATGTTTTACATTCCTTAGGGCAGGGTCCTAATTGTCCTGATTGCCCCTTTTGATCACATGAGGGTCATTTTGTCTCTGAGACAAAATTTCATCTATCAAATTCCAATAAGCAAAGGCAATTACTGGGACTTTTTCAGGCCCAAAAACATAATAATAATCTTTGAGAGCGTTACCAACCCTTTTCCATCGTTTTGAGTCGATAGTTCCTTCAGTAGGGAACCAAGGGCAGACCTCTCTAATATAATCAAAGTAATGACACAATTGTTTCATTTTAACCTTCACTCCTCGAGTCTTTAAAGCTTTCCCTAAGCCCTCAATAAACATTCCATGTTCACTCATTGCTTGTCCCATAATCACTGTTCACTTACCGAGGTGTAGAAAACGCAGCAGGTTCCCGCGTTCACTTACCCTCTTTCCTTCGTCTCTGTGCCGGCTCCACGAAGTGTCCCTCACGGAGTCCCCCGTTCTCTAGCCGCGTGTTGGGCGCCACTTGTCCCAACCCGCGGGTAAGTCAACGAGGGGGAGTGGGGATGAGAAAGGGACAAGAGACACGAGAAATGGAAACAAGACAGTGCTCAGATCAAGTCTCGTTTATTAAGGGTAAGCGTAGCAAATATATAGGATTGGAAAGCGCGGGAAGCCTTTGTTCTGAAGCGCGAGAAGCCAGAGCCCTTGACGTCAGCAGGTTACCAAGCAGCGGTGGGAGGTCCCATACCGCATAATTGGAGGGGGGGGACGGCCAGGGAAATAGGAATTTATCTCTAAGAGAAATAGGAACTCATCTCTAAACAGAAGCTTAACCCTAGTGCTTAACTCGGAAATGTGAGGATGGCTTGTTATCTCAAAATAGAGGCCAGGTTTAGGTCTCCCACAAGGCGGTACAATTCTTCATGCAGCGTCTATTCCCTGCATTGCAGCGCGCTGAGTCCTCTAAATGACGAAGACTGTTGTCACTGGAACAGAGTCGCCCCACGCATACTTCAAACCGGCCTCTAGAGGGCATCACCGCCCTTGATGGAGAATCTACGCCAGCAGGAAGTGGCAGCCCATTTTCTGCTCGCCACTGGTACATTTAGGACGATGCCAAAGCCCAAGCAGGATTTGGCCTGCGTTTCTAGGGAACAGGGTCAAACACCGGCCCGAATGAGTTCGTCAATACCTCTGGGTCGAGTAGTCCCCACCCTGTCGGGATGCAACTCAGGAATTTCAAGTTAGCTTTCCCTGCTGAGTCTTCAGGTCTTGGGAGAAAGGGACAGAGACTTTGCCTTTGCGCTCCCAACGCCCGGCCTCTAGAGGGGAACAATTAACCCTTGGCCGCGCAGGACCCCAGCGACCGCTAGGGGACGCCCGGCTGTGGCTACGCCGGGCGCTCACGGTTGCGTGGGGGCGGGACCAAACGAACAGGCAGCCAATCGGATGTGCTATCAGTGGGCATGGTGGCCAATAGGAACAGGGTGTGGGGTCCCGGGACTGAAGGAAACGACGACCGGGAGGGGGCTCCGGGACCATGGGCCTTTTGACCATCCTGAAGAAGATGAAGCAGAAAGAACGGGAGCTGCGACTGCTTATGCTGTATCCTCCCGGAGGCCGGGGCCTTGAGGGTAGGGACCCCGCTTGGCAGGCGCCCCCTACCGGGCGCGGAGCGCGGCCGCCGCTGGTCCCAACTGCCCACAGAGTGCGCACGCACTGGGACCTACCAACTCGCTCCGGGGCGGGGGGGGGCGTACCACCGGCAGGGGGTGGCTCCCGGTTCTCCAGGCCAAAGGCAGGGCCTCGGGGCGCCGCGCAGGACCGATGTCCTTCATGTAAGGGGGACGCAGCGGGCTCTGGGGACTTGTACGTCACTACCCTCACTGCGGCCCGAGCCTGGGCCCCTGGCCTCCCGGTCCTGACCCCCTTCTGTCCGGCGCTGCCGGCCCGGTCCCAGCCTCGGGTCGGAATCGCGGAGCGCTGGGTCCCACTGAGCCTGAGTCCGGCCGGCTATTGCTGCTGCCCCGCGGCCGCTCAGGCTCAGCCCCGCGGGGCCGGGGAGAGAAGACGTGCTGTGGCTGTGCGCTTTGTGTCTGTTTTTAAAGAGCTCCGAGAAATGCCCAGAGAGGCCTTTCATTCAATAGATCCCAGAGAGGCCTTTCATTCAATAGATACTGAGCGCCCACTGTGTGCTAGGTAGGCACTGTCCTGGGTGCTGGAGTATAAACGCAAAACAAGGAAACCAGGCCTTCGTGGAAATACCATAATGTAGGGAGGACGGGAGAAAATAAAGCAAACAAGTGAAACAGATGGGATAGATGAGAAGAATGTAATTCAGGACGTCAGAGAGGGCCACACGAAGAGAGTGACCATTAGGTAAAGAGATGAGAGATGATCGTGCATAAACCTAGGGACAGACTGTTGAGAGCAAAGGCACGGTGCAAAGGCCCTGAAGGGACATGGTTGGTGTCTTCGAGGCAATGTGGAGTGTGGCTGGAGGGGGCGAGGAGCAGCGGTGACAGACAGGGAGTTGGGTTCTTGGCTTTCCTGTTCGGTGGCAAGAACAGAGAAAAAGCCATGATTGTGACCGCTTAGGCGGTAGCACTAATGCAGCTGACGTAGAGTGGTGGTTTGGACCAGAATGGAAGTGGCGAGGTCATAGGAATAGGGGGACATTAGGACAGCAGGGCCAGTGAGAATTGCTGCCCAATTGGAAGTGAGTGTGGGGGGCAGGAGTGAAGCCAGGATGGCGCCTGGGTTTCTGGCCTGAGCTGTTAGGAGGAGAAGGAGCCCTGCGCTGCGATGGAGAAGGAAGGACCAGGGGAAGAGCAGGGGAGGTGACGGCTTTTGGCCACATGAATGCCTGTAGGTCAATGACAGCGAACCTTCTAGAGATGAGCACCCAAACTGCAACCCCGAACCCACTTATTTATTGCAAAATGCCAGCACTGCAATTATACCTCAATACTGAGGTTTTAGTTTAGGGAAAAAAAAAATTCAAGCATTAACATCTTTTATCGTAAAAAGAAAAATAACCCCCATGCTATAGGTTCACCATCCTAGAAATGTCAGGTACGCAGCTGGATACAGGGACCAATGTCTAGGAGAGCTGAGGGAGGCATTAGCATAGAGCTGGGAATTGAGCCATGAACCTGGGGAGACTCACCCAGCCAGTGGGGGGACAGAGAAGAGAGCCAGGAGGAGCAGGACCAAAGAGGGGGGAGAGTGAGTGCCTGGTCAGTTGCCATGGGCTGGGGCTGCCTGGCTGGGGAGAGCAGCAGGAGGCCTTTGGGGACCAGGTTTGGGAGCAGTGAGAGCCACAGTCTGTGGGAACAACAGCAGGAGCCAGAGGGTGCCGTGAGTAGGAGCTGCTGTCATGAGGAGAGGCACTTTAAAGGGAAGAGAGAAGGACCCGGAAGATGGTCCTTTCTTTGCTGCATGTGAGGACAAAGAGGCACCATGGGTTTGTCAGCCAGTGGGGACCCAGGGGAGAGCAAAACACAGTTGATGGGATAAGGACGCTGGCAATCATCCACAGCCAGTTTCAGGGCCCACTCACTGGCCCTGGTCAGGTGAGCAGAGTCCAGGCCTGTCCCCCACATCCTCCCAAGCCACAAATGTTGGAAGTGTTGGAAGGAGAAGAGGGCTGGGTCTCTCCCACCAAGCTCACCCATTTGTTTGCCCAGTGAGGCAGAGGGTGTGGAACATTCCAGAAGCAGAGAGGAAGGTAGGTGCCTCCAAGTATTTGCTCTTCACTTGGTGCTTCAAAGAGCTGGCTCCAGGGGCCATAAGCACCTGCCTGGCAAGCACAAGGTTCTGAGTTCAATTCCTGTTATTAAAAAAAAAAGAGCTGGCCCCAGTTAGGCATGTTAGTGCACACCTGTAATCCTAACTACTCTGGAGGCTGAGGCAGGAAGATTGCAAATTCAAGGTCAGACTGCACAATTTACCAAGACATCTCAAAATTTAAAAAAAAGAAGTCTAGGGAAGGTAGCTGAATGGCAGAGTTCTCTGGGCTCCATATATACACACACACAAAAGGTGGCCCCTTGTACCTCAGGCCTGAACTCAAGTCATCCCAGAGGCCTGGCTGAAGCCCATACTGCAAGCCCAAGCTAGGAGTGCCCCACTAATCTGCTGCACTGGCCAAGCTGACCTTGCCTGGTTCTCATTTGTCTGCCTACAGGACAGTCTCCCCACCAGTGTGCAGCTTTGTAGGGCAGGGACTTAGTCCTCCACCACCCGGGAGCCTGGTGCACAGTAGGTGTTCAGCCAGTATTCATTGCATAAATTAAATGCATTTGGTTGACAGACAATATAATTGCTTATTTTGTTTTGTTCGAGACACAGTCTCACTATGTAGTTCTGTAGCTCAGGCTGGCCTCAGACTCACAGCGATCCCTCCTCCCAAGTGCTGGGATTATTGGGGTGCGCCACCACACCCAGCTAAAACTGCATCTTGACACTTGTACATTTATAATGGGCCAGTGGCGGGCTGGCAGGATGCATGTACTGAACTCTGATATACGGTGGGACCCAAGTGAAGTCACCAGAGTGCAGGGCTTTCTCCTTAACCCACCGACCCAAGCGGCCTGGACAATGCTGGCAAAACCACCATCCTCAAAAAGTTCAATGGGGAAGACGTGGACACCATCTCCCCAACGCTTGGCTTCAACATCAAGACCCTGGAGCACCGAGGGTGAGCAGGAGCCCCCAAGCTGCCAGGGCAGGGTGGGCGTCATGTGAGGGGGCCTGCTGACCCCGCCTCCTGCCCTGCCCAGGTTCAAGTTGAACGTCTGGGACGTGGGTGGCCAGAAGTCACTGCGCTCCTACTGGCGAAACTACTTCGAGAGCACCGACGGCCTCATCTGGGTGGTGGACAGCGCCGACCGGCAGCGCCTACAGGACTGCGCCAGGGAGTTGCAGGGCCTGCTGGTGGAGGAGGTACACGGTGCCGTGGGCGGGGTGGGAGGGGACTGCGTCCAGCATGCACTGCCCTACACTTAGTTATTCCTCACCTTACTCAGATGACCGCTGAAGACAGGGTTTTTTAGTTGCCTGTGAGCCTGACGTTGGAGGAGCACTGTGAGTTCGAGGCCAACCTGAGCTACACAGTGAGACTCTATGTCAAAACAACAAAAAAAGGCAGGATCTAGCCTGGCATGGCGGCGTGCACCTGTAATCCCAGCACTTGGGAGGCTGAGGCAGGAGGATTGCTGTGAGTTCAAGGCCAACCTGGGCTACATACAGAATTCAAGACCTTGTCTCAAAAAGCACAACCAAACAACCCCCCGACGAAAAAAGGAATGTAGCTCAGTGCTCCTGGGTTCAATCTCTAGTACTAGAAAAAAGAAAAATGAAAAAAAGGAAAGAAGTGTGGGAGGGAAGTTGACACAGTTACACTAGGGGTCTGGGGGAAGCTCACCTAAGGTTGGTGTATGAGGTGCTGGCTCTGCTGTGTGACCTCAGGAAGGCACCTACCCACTCGGAGCCCCGCTTGCACATTCCTACCACAGGGTTATAATCAAGCTGACCTTGCAGTTTAGCGTCTGGTCCAAAACCGCTCTCTTTTAAGTAAAATTTCAGAGCTACAGTAAAGGTGCATAGATACCCCAGATACCCTTCACCACACTTGCCTGATGTTAACATCTCACATACCCTCAGGGTACTGGTCAGAATGGAGAAATTGACCCTGGCACATTACTGTTATCCTAACTACAGGTCCTGGGGCTCATCAGTTTCCTCTCAGGTGTGTTCGTTCCGGGATTTGATTCTGTTTATTGCATGTGTTTCCTTGAGCGAGAAGGAGGGAGCTGTCAGTGACTATCCAGGACCTATGGGCACCAATGCAGTGTCCTGGGCCCACAGGGACAGGGTCACCTGTGGAACCGTAGCCAGACCTGGCGAGTGGAGGCACAGAGGGCTGCATCACCTCAGCTGCCCCAGGGCTCTGGGCTGCAGACATGTGCATGGGTGTCATTGGGACCAGAGGCACTGAGCCCCGTGGAGGGGCACGTGAAAGGGCTACATGCCAGGCCGTCAGCCTGAGCTGTCCAGAACCTCAGAGGCCTCAGATCACCTTGCCCAGCAGGCTTCTCTGCTTACAGAAGGGGAGACTGAGATGGCCAGTACTCACTGGGCCAGGCGTGGCCTCAACGGCTGTCCCCACTGTCCACCCCCACCAGACTCTCCTACCACCATGGGTTTTGCCTGGGCCTTCCAGGCTGGCCTTTGATCCTGGATGCCCTGGGCCAGTCCACAAGGGTCCAGGCTGCCCTCAGGGTGCCCACCCACCCACATCTTCTCTCCCCAGCGCCTGGCTGGAGCCACCCTCCTCATCTTCGCCAACAAGCAGGACCTGCCGGGGGCGCTGTCCTCTAAAGCCATTCAAGAGGTGAGTCCCAGGCCTGCAGCGGGCTCACTGCGAAACAGGGCCCATGATTCTTTCTCCACATGCTTCCAGAGCATCTCTCAGCCCTGCCATGTAACAGGACCTGTGTGGGGCACCAGAAGTTGGCTGCTTGCCAAGACACAGGGGTGACCATGGCCAGGGAAAGGCAGACCTGCAAGATTAGTCTGCAGAGCGCCAGGCGCCCACACGCTGTGTGCTCCCCTAGAGATGCTGTCTGCATGGCTAACTCATTTTCTTCTCACCACAGCCTCATGAGGCAGGAACAGCTGTCATTTGGCAGATGGTGCAGTGGTCTCGAGCGAAGTTAGATGACTCAGCTCAGGTCAGATAGCCAGTGGGTAGAAAAGTTGACCTAAACCCATCCGCTTGAACCCGCAGCCTGAAGCTTCACTGCATTTCCAATGCCCAGATGCCAGAATGAGAAAGAGCAGGCTAGAACAGTGGTTGTCACTTCCTGGTGGTGTGACTGAGACAGCGCTGCTTTCTTTCTTGGTACAATGGCCAACACAATCCCTAGATGGTACAGAGGAGTGGATGAAATGGCACATGTGTGGTCCCTGGCACAAGGTCTGAGTCTTGCAGTTGCTCAGGAGCCCATGTTACTTTTATATCACCCAGGGTGTCGATGGCATGGTGCCACAGAAAGCCAAGTACCCCTGTGGGTGGGAGCCCTCACGGGGAGCTGGGGCGGCTGCCTGGATGGGGTGACCTTAGAGAAGTGGCACTCACCAGGGCCGGGGAAGAGGACGGGCATGCCAAGCAGGACCACAGTGACCAGCACACCACATCTCCCTCCCACAGGCCCTGGAGCTGGACTCCATCCGCAGCCACCACTGGTGCATCCAGGGTTGCAGTGCCGTCACCGGGGAGAACCTGCTGCTGGGCATCGACTGGCTCCTGGATGACATCTCCAGTCGCATCTTCACAGCTGACTGAGCCACGCCACACGTCCCTGACTCGTGATCCGGGCCCTAGCCATACCACCCACGGGTATGGGCACCAGCCGGCGGACTAACACCCCAGCCCACCCATAACCTGCTGCTGCTACTGCCACCTGGGGCCCACCCAGGGCCAAGGAGGCGCGTGGTAGCCCAGAGAGGGCACTGCAGCTGTTACCAAGGCCCCCCTTGTCCTCCACTGCGGTGAGAATAAAGCACTCCTTGCCTGGCTCATTTGTGATCCCCCACTCCAGAGATTACATGGAAACCCAGAGTCCTGCAGTGGACAGGAAGGAGCAGAGCTGACGGCTTCTGGGTCAGAGCCTTCCAGAGGTTACAGAAGGCCAGGACAGGGCTGCAGTAATAACATCTGGAAGAGCCAGGCTTCCCTGGGGAGGTGATGTTAGGGAAGCATGAAGGCACCTGGGTAGAAGACTGGAGGGCGATTCGGCAAGGGGACTGCAACCCTTACTGGTGGGAATCAGAGAAAGGGACACAGCCCCAGACCAGGGCTCAGAGGTGACTGAATAGAACTAGACTGAAATTCAGCTCCCAACTTATCATTCCAGCCAGGCCTTCTTGTGCAGTGGACAACCTGCACAGCTGTATGAGGCATCACGGTTCAAGCAGAGACCTGAGGAGTCGGTGGGTACAGGGAGTGGAGGGGAGAAGGGCGCAGGGGACTACCCCAGGCAGGGATGGCTAAGGCTTTTCTGAAGGCTACAGGGCACTGAAAGCAGGGCCACCCTAGGTCTCAATCGGAGCAGCAGGAGTGCTGGGCATCTGTCGTCACCTGTAGGGCCAGGGCTCTGCGCTGGGTGCTCCCCACGCCAGTTTGCAGCTACTCAGGAGGCTGCAAGAGCAGCGCGGCAGCTCAGTGAGACCCCATCTCAAGATAAAAAGGGCTGCGGGTAGGGAACGGGCCTGGTATTCCTGAAGCCCTGAGTTCCCCCCAGCACCAGGGGCAGGGGGACCGAGAGTGGGACAGCAAGCCCTGCGCGGTGTGGCCAGTAGCATCCTCTGGCCTTTCGCAGAGGTGCTGCCCTCAGGAGGGGAGCAGCTTGCTCCAAGCCCCCAGCTAGGATGGGAGCTGAGCTCAGACCTCGGTGCGGTGCGCTCAGCCCCTGCACAACGCTGCGTCCCAAGCACACGCAGCCCTGACCTTCTCTGCTTGGAATCCAAATGGCAGAGACAGGCCTGGTGGGCACCTGCCTGAGCGCAGAAGGGAAAGGAAAGGCCAGGAAGACCCTGGGATCCCTCCCCCAGCACCCTCCTCCCAGCTGAGCCTCCAGAGGCTGAAGCACAGGTCACCGCCCAGACTGCACAAAAGCTGGGTCTCACCAGGGCAGAAGGGAAATGGCCTTGAGGCAGGGTGAACCCCAGCACAATATTCAGAGCCCCCCTGCCCAGCCCCACAGTCCTGGGGGAGCCAAACCCCAGCCCTGCTGCATCCTCATCCTTGCTGAGCAATCCACCTGGCCTGCCTCGCCTCAGTTTCCCCATCTGGGGAAAGGTAGGACACTTGCCTCCAAAGGCTGGGATGAGTGTCAGCTTTGGGCACTGCTTATCCCGGTGGGAGTTTAAGCAGAGTCGGCCAAGGGGAACTCAGCCATCTGCTGACACAAGGGAGTCACTAGCGCCATTCTCCCAAGACAGGTGCAGGACGAATGGCTTAAATGGAGGAAGTGGTACGGTTTTGGGGAGTCCAGGAAGGTTAGAACTCTCTCAGGAGTAAAGACAACAGCTGCTCTGGACAGCCTGTATTTATTTGGTTTTCAAACAAAGGAAAGCCATACCGAGGCATGGTGGGAACTTAGGGTTAAGGTTAAGATTAGGGACCTTGGGAAATGTAGTCGGGGGTTACAAGGAGAGCAACTACATGTAGGATACAGAATTTATAGGATTTTACGATGGTCAGTCAGAGTTAAATACAAGTGTAGGAAATCTGTCCACAACACTAAAGATCTAGAAAATACAGCCAAGGGCCTGGATCCCATGGCAGTGTCCTGCTGAAGTCCAGCTGAAGACCTAGAGCCCATGACCATGGCTCCCACGAGTCCAACTGGAGGCCTAGAGCCCACGACCATGACTCATGCCAGTCTGTTTCATGGATCTGTGCTGGGAAGGCCCAAAGGTCAGTGGTGGAAGCTAGAAAGTCTGTGCCAGTGGGGTGAAGGAGCTGTGCCGGTAAGTTAAGGGTTCTACACTGGAGCAAAAAGTGACACTCAAAATAAGGACCAGGGCTGCCCTGAAAAGTACCACAGCCATCCTCGGTGACAATGAGGTCCCCAGCTCACCCAACAATGAGAACAGTCCAGTACATGCCAGGAAGCCAGCGTGACAAGCTTCTCCTGGAGACTAAACAGCACACATCTTCCCCTCCGGAGCCCAGAAGCAATGCTCAGTGTGAGGCCAGAGCTCCCCCAAAGGGAACCGCAGCCACTCTCAGGGACAAGGTCCTGAGCTGCTCGATGATAGTGGGCGAGTTCACATCCGGAGAGCCAACGGCTCCAAACAGCGACATTTAGGAGAAGCCACAATACCCCACCCTTGCCCTCCAAGTCTCCTTTCACGCGGGCAGCTTCCCTCAGGTGGGCACCTACACGCAGCACCGCACCGATTTAATTCGGCTGGTGTTAAATTGACCACCAGTTTTTAATTCATCACAGGAAGTTAGTTCAAAAACTTCTTTGAGCAGTAAATGTTGCCAACTGAGAGAACTGTTTGATCTCTAAGGGCGGCAGCTTAATTGCCCTGGCATGGGGGTGTCAGCAGCCTGTGTAGGTCACCTGGCCTGTGGTGTCATCTTGACATTAGAGCACTGAGTGTGAGCTTTTCTGATACAGCCAGATGTTCTTCGTGGTCAACAATTTAACCCTTGCATAGTCTAGCCTCCAACACCACCACTCCCTTTTCTCTTCCCCATCTCTCCTCTCTCCATCTTTGAGGCAAAGTCTTGCTATACAGACCAGACTGAGCTTAAATTGATTGTGTAGCCATGACTGGCATTGAACTTGCAATCTTCTTGCCTCAGCCTCCTGAGTACCAGGCTCACAGGTGTGCACCACCGCACCTGGCTAAAGACCATCCTATCTCAGGCCTCCAGAGGCCCATTCTGGAGTCATCTTTCTCTCCCTATTGGCTACAGTCCAACACAAGAGATCTAAGAACGAGTTATCAGGAACTCAACCCACACAAAGACATTGCAGCCTGTGACCACGGGCTGCCTTCCAACGGGCTTTTCCTGCAGCTTAGCACTGACTGCAGCACAAGAGATGGCCGCCCTGGTTTGCCAGCAACTGGTCTCCACTGGGCCCAGAGGGACAGTACCAATCCCACCACCTTGCAGACCGCTTGAGGGACCCATGAAGGCCTGTTCATTTACAGAGGGTCAAGCAACTTGGTTCTGTCACCAGACGGATCTGAAGGGTCCCCCAAAAAGGAAATGGGGATCTCTGAGCTCAGCTTGCCGAGCAGGTTCTTGATTCACATCATGGAAAAAGGAAGAACTCCAGGCAGTACAGTGTGAGGCCCAGGCAGGTTCATTACACAGAGCTGGGCAGTGAAGGAGACTAGGAAGGACTCCAGCTAGGGGAGCCAGAGGGGCTCACTCTGGTGCAGGGGTTCAGCCTGGGCACTCCCAGAAGCAGGATCAGCTGAGGTGGGCCAGGACCCAGAGTCACTATCTCTGGAGGAATCCCATGGCTTGCAGGCTGCTCTGTTCCCACAAGGTAACCACTTCTACATGTGGTCTCAGCCCTGCGAGGCTCTGCTGGCACCCAAGGTGACCCTAAGTTTGGGGCAATGGACCTTAGGGCACAGCTAAATGTCCCTGTAAATCTCGTAGTGTCCTTACATATTGAAGTGCGATGAGATAGGCTAAAATAAAAGATAAAGCCAGGGATTTAGCTCAGTGGCATAAGCGCCTGCCTGGCAAGTGCGAGGTCGTGAGTTCAATCCTCAGTACCACAAAATAAATAAATAAATAAACAAAATAAAGGATAGAAAGTGAAGGTCAAGCTTTGTTCGATTCCTAGTAACCTATAGTAACATACCTGTCACCCCAAGTGAAGTCATGGTTTTTAGGAAAAAACACTTGGAAGTCCCTGTATATCCTTTTTTTTTTTTTTAAAGCAATCCTCCTGCATCAGCCTCCTGAGTGCTGGAATTACAGGCATGTACCTGGCCTCTGTTTGTCTTAGAACAAAAGATAAATCATGGCTTCAATGGGTAATGGGTTAAGAGCCCAGGAGTTTGTGCCCTGTTCCTACAGTGGTCTCTGTCACCTTTTTATGGGTCCCTTTCCTTCCCTTAAAGACACAGCAGCACTTGCCCCAGCATGTTTGCCACGCTCCAACCAGAAACACGGTTGCTACTGTGCCAGGATTGCAGCCACTGACTTCCCAACTATTCCCTGCAATCCCTCTACAGGGCTGCTTAAGCCGCCCTGTTAAAGGCCACGGTCAGTGGCTACACACCCTGACCCAGTCCCTATCTTGTGGCTGGGGCAAAATACCTGCACCTTAAAGGAGGAGAGGTTTATTTCAGCTCATGGTTCCAGTCCAGCTCCAAGAAAGAAACAAGATGGCAGAGAGGCCTAGTGGAAGAGGTAGTTGGAAACCAGGAAGCAGAGAGAGAGGGGAGGGGCTGGGGACAAGAATATACCCCCAGGCTACACCCCAGGCCACGCCCCAGGCCACGCCTCCTAAACAGCACATTCTGCTGCTGATCCAGTGCCTCCAAGACTTTTGGGGGAAATTTCATTTATTTACTTATTTTGGGGTTGTTTGTTTTTTTGGGTTTTTTTAGTACCAGGGATTGAACTCATGACTTTGTGCTTGCCAGGCAAGTGCTTATGCCGCTGTGCTAAATCCCTGGCCTTTTTTTTTTTTTTTTTTGGTTTTTTTGAGACAGGGTCTCAGTATGTAGAACAGGCTGGCCTTGAACACTTAGCAATTCTGCCTCAGCCTCCCAAATTTGGGGAAATTTTAGATCAACCATCAGAAAAAGCTTCACTCCCCATGACGAATGTGTTCATTATGTATTGCAAACATGCACTAGCAGAAAAGAAAAGAAAAGAAAAGAAAAGAAAAAGCTTTGCTGTCACAGATTTATTGTCACTGATTCTTCGAGGGTTCATTTGCTTGACTCAGATAGAAATCACGAGTGGGCAAAGTGCAGCCCCCCCCCGCTTGATGCTGCAGGTCAACATCAGTCCATGTTGAACGGCAGCCGTCAATACTGCCAGCTGCTGGGCTCTGCCACTGCAAGCCACCATTGTTTGACGCCAGCTCATGCTGGGTGCCATCAGTCAACTCTGCTGATTGCTGCTCTTGTCACTGATCTTTGTTGGCTGTTGGTCTCTAAAACTCTTCATCTTTACTTCTTACTCTTCTTCCTTTTAAAGCAACGATGCTGTCACACTACTCAGGATCATCAGAGTCCATACTAGATGAGAAATCAATCCCAAGCAGAGTTAACAGGCCCACCTAGATGAGGCTTTACTTTAGTAGGACCTGTGCAGCAGGTCACTAACACCAGAGGAAAGTGCTGTTTACATAGCAGCTGCAAGGCCTGTGACTGGTCCAAGGGCAGTCAGGACAGCTGCAGCTGTCATGGCAGCAGTTCAGGGAAATGTGGGGCCACAGGAGCTGTGTGATTGACAGCGGTCACATCTCCACAAAAAAATGGCAGATCAAAAGAGAAGAATCTTCAAGAAGGCTAGCTGTGTTCATCACAGGGGTTTGGGGATGTTAGGTATATTTTATTTTATTTTATTTTTGTTTTTTGGGGACTCACTGTATAGTCCAAGGTGGCCTTGAACTCACCGTGTAGCCCAGGCTGCTCTCAAACTCACAGCAATCTTCCTGCCTCAGCCTCCCAAGTACTGGGATTACAGCCGTGTGCCACACAGTTGGCTAAGTTAATAGTGGGACTGGATCCCTTTCTCCCTGATCTTGGCCATATTCAGGATATGCCTCCCCCCACAGAATAAAGGGATGCCGTCCTCTGGAGTGGCAAGAGTAGGGGAGGGGTACTATGGTGATGGCCACAGTCTACTGAGAGGAAACTGAGGCTCAAGCAGTTAAAAGGGAACTCAGCTAATAAAAGTGTGACTTCGGAGCCCTAACACCATCTTGCTCCTCTGGCATCCTTTTTGGTCCCCCCAAAAAATATGAATTAGGGAAACCAGAGGAGGGAGATGTACCTTATCTATGTCTGAGACTTACTGGACAACAAAAGTTGGGCATAGTAACACGTGCTTGTAATCTCAGCTACTCAGGAGGCTGAAGCAGGAGAATCACTTGACCCCAGGAGTTCGAGGTCAACCTGGGCAACACTGCAAGATCCAAGTTCAAAAATAATAAAAATTGGGCTGGGTGGTTGGGAATTTAGCTCAGCTGCATAAGCGCCTGCCTGGCAAACACCAGGTCGTGAATTCGATCCCCGTACAAAAAAAAAAAAAAAAAAAAAGGGCCGAGGACTTAGCTCAGTGGCATAAATACCTGCCTGGCAAGCGCGAGGTTGTGAATTCAATCTGCGGTACCACCAAAAAACAAACAAAAAATAATAAAAAATTAAATTAAATTAATAAAAGTGGGGTGGATAGATGGAAGCAAAGTAGGAGATAAAGCGTTTGGAGGTGTGTGAGGAGGGTTTACGCAGGAATAAGGTGGGTTCCATGGCCACAACCTCCTCCACACACACACCAATCCTTGCCCGCAAATGACCTAAATTTACGTTTTACCAACAACTGGGAACTTTTCAGACGCTCCCTTGGTTGCGCGTACAGAAAACAGCCTCGTCTTTTGCGATCAGCTCCCTGGGCTAGATGAAGCAGGGCGCAGGTCCGGGCGGGGCGGGGGCGGGGGCCGAACCCGAGGGGTGGGGGCGGCACCCAAGGGTCAGCGGTGCTCCCCCAGGCCGTCATGTCTCGGCAGGCAAAAGATGACTTCCTGCGACACTACACTGTCTCGGACCCCAGGACCCACCCCAAGGGCTACACGGAGTACAAAGTCACCGCACAGGTGAGGTGGGGCCCAGAGGGGACCTTACCCTTTTAATTAAGTAAACGGGCGGGTGTTTTACCTTAAGGCTGGGCTCTGCAGAAGGCTCCCTTTTTAGATGACCGAAATGCATTTCCCCTTTAAGCGGAACCTGCGACGGGAGCGTTCCTTCGCCATCAGGGGCGGAGCCACGGTAGGGCTCTGCCCTTTTTAAAAGCGCTTGGCCCGCATTTACGGGACCCGGGGGTGAGTGGCTGGTGGGTGTGTGCCCACCGAGTGGGTGTCTGGCCATCGGTCTATGAATTTCTCTACGCTAACGTGTAAACTGTGGCTTATGTCAAATATTAGTTCTTCAGTTTCTTGGAATAAGTTTAGATTTCTGGTTTAATAAGTAAAAGCGCTTTTAAAAGTTTAATTACTTTTAATTAAAAAAAAATACAGACCCGTAGTTTAGATTTTTTTGTTTTTTGTCCTTTTGAGACAGGGCCTCGAACTCACAGCAGTCCTCCTGCCTCAGCCTCCTGAGTACTGGGATTACAGGTGTGTGCTACTACACCCGGCCAGATATGTAGTTTAAAAAATCCACACACTTCCAAAAGGACTTGAGTAAGTCTCCAACTTCATAATCATCTCAGGAAGTCAACAGATGAAGTCAGGATTGATGTTTGAAAGAACATTGTAAACTTAATTGGCACACACCTGTAATCCCAGCACTCGGGAGGCACAGGCAGGAGACCTGCTGCCAGGTCCTGAGCTACACAGACCAGCCGGGGCAGGGCTGGGGACTTAGCTCAGCGGCATAAGCGCCTCCCTGGCAAATGTGAGGTTGTGAGTTCAATCCATGGTACCAAACAAAACAAAACAACAACAGCAAAAAAAACTGTCAGACCAGCCCGGAAGTCCTGGTGGCTCATGCCTGTAATCCCAGCACTCGGGAGGCTGAGGCAGGAGGATTGTCGTGAGTTCAAGACCAGCCTGGGCTACAAAGTGAGCTCAAGGCCAGCCTGAACTGCATAGTGAGACCCTGTCCCAAAAAGACAAAAAAAAAAAAAAATCAGACCAGCCTGAGCTACATAGTGAGTTCAAGATCAGCTAGAACTACATGGTGAGACTGTGTAAAAAAAAATAAAAACAGAAACGAACACAAACAGAATTCTAAGCTCCTGGCATCTAGAGATATGGAGGAAACCACAGAAAAAATTTAAAATAGTGTAAAGTTATATCTGTAACAATGGAAGCCTCCAAGGAGAGGGAAAGGTCACTGAGGATGGTTGATGGAAGATTCTGTTTTTTGTTTTTTTGAGGTTTTTGGTTTTCGAGATAATGTCTTTTGTAATTCAGGCTGGCCTTGAACTATGTAGCCCGAGCTGGCCAGGAACATGCGTTGATCCTCCTGCCTCAGCCTACCCAGTGCTGAGATCACAGGCATGTACCATGCAAAGGAGAGGACTTTATGCTGAATCTTTTGGAGGGTGGGGGACAGGGTCTCACTACATAACTCAGGCTGGTTTCAAACTCCTGGTGCTCCTTCTGCCTCAGCCTTAGTGCTAGGATTACAGGTATGTACCACCATGCCTGACTTTCAGTGGTTTTTGAATATCTTGTTTTTAGGCCAGACAGGTGGCCCACACCTATAATTCTAACACTCAGGAGGTTGAGGCAGGAGGCCCAGTGGGGAGTCTGAGGCTAACCTGGGTTAGGGCACCCTGAACTGATAACTGTCTCCAAACAAACAAAACAAATATTTATTTATTTATTTATTTATTTATTTATTTTTGTGGTTCTGGGATTGAAACCAAGGCCTTTGCATACCCAGCTCCCCTATTTTTTTTTTTAAACATTAGTCACATGGTTGCCTAGTCTGGCTTTGAACTTGTAGTCCTTCTGCCTCAGCCTCTTTGGGTAGCTGAGGCTACAGGCGTGTGCCACCATGACTGGCCAGTTTTGGGGTTTTGTTTTTTGGTTTTTTTTTTTTTTTTTTTTTTTTTTTTTTTTTTACTTGAATATTTTAAGCATGCCTATTGTCAAAAGCCAAGGCCAGGATTGTAGTCCTGGCAGTCTTCCCTCCTTGGGGGATGATCTGGTCTGGGCCACACCCCACTCTGAGCCTGCCTTCTTAGCTTCTAGGTAGCCTTATTCTTCATTTTGCCTCGCTGGGATCTGGGAGAAGGAGCACTGTTTTGCAAACCTCCCAACTGTAGGACATGATTTTAAAATTATTATTATTTAAAAGTCTACTCTCAGGGCTGGGGATTTAGCTCAGTGGCCAAAGTGCCTGCCTTGCAAGTGTGTGGTTGTGAGTTCAATCCCTAGTACCGGTACCCATAAAAGTCTACTCTCCTAGGCGGACCAACCCTGGAGGTGGTTCCTGTATCCAGATGCCTGGAACCAGGGCTTCCTCTGGAGGGGAGGAACTGGCCTCCGGCACACAGGCGCATTTCCTTGGTGACCTGGGGTTCTTTGGTTTTGGGAGATGCAAGTACTTGGCCTTTTCAAGGAAGTGGGGTAAAAGTGGAGGCTGCAGCGGTCTGGACAGGCCTTCAGGGATCCTTGCATGTACCAGATCGAGAAACCGAGGTGCATGGTAGAAAAGTTGCGTAAAGTTACATTCAGAGCCTTAAAGCAAGGGTGCCTTGATGCCAAAGGGCGCTGTCCCTTGGAGGGGGCCTGGGGCCAGCTTTCACAGAGTGATGGGGGGTTCAGATGTCAGCCTCAGGTCTTACCTGGTTCTTGCTGTTTCTTTCTCAGTTCATCTCAAAGAAGGATCCCGAGGATATCAAAGAGGTGAGAGTCTTGTGAGGGAGGGGGACCATCCCTCGATTTCAGGTCTGGAAACAGGAAGGGAGCTGGGCACAGGTGGACACGGCAGTACCTCCCACCCTCCAGCCTCACATCCCCCACAGGTGGTGGTCTGGAAGCGGTACAGTGACTTCCGCAAGCTGCACGGGGACCTTGCCTACACCCACCGCAACCTCTTTCGCCGCCTTGAAGAGTTCCCGGCCTTCCCCCGCGCCCAGGTGTTCGGTAAGTGTTACAGGGACAGGGGCACAGGGACCTGGGCCAGCAGGCGCTGCAGAGAGGGCCCTGGAGCTCTGGGCAGAGCCACCTTGCATGGCTCCAAGATGGATGTAGTTGACAGATCAGGGCACTGAGGCTCTGAGAAGCCTCACCCTTCTTGTGTGATAGGGCCTTGGACATTCCTGTCTTCATTAGCCTGCTTTTTAAGATGAGGAAACAGGCTCAGCGAGGTGAAGGGCCTTGGGCCATGTCTTGGGCCACTTTTTGATTGGGGAATCTGTAGAGAACAGAGTGAATCCCGTAATTGCATGAGGCCCAGACCCACACAAGATGGTCTCAAAGCAAGGTGAAAGGTTGCAGCTGCCCATTGATGCCAGGCCAGGGGTGGGGAGGGGGAGAGCAGGCTCCTCCCTCTGGCAGCACCAGTGACCAAGGTAGGGGAGGGGGAAAGATCTCTGCCCAGCCCTAGACCTGAGCAGTGAGGCTGCTGCTTGCCGTGTGACCTCAGGCATGTCACTCCTCCTCCCCAAGCTTTCCTTTCCTCATGAGCTGTATCAAAGCCAGATGAAGTGGTTTGAAATCCTAGAGGGCTGGGGCTGTGCTTCTCTCTGCACATCCCTGAACCCGGCACAGCAGTGCTCACTAAACTGCCACAAAAGAATGAATAAGAAAGAGCCAGGGATATAGCTCATTGGCATAAGTGCCTGCCTGGGAAGCACAAGGTCTTGAGTTTGATTCCTGGTACTGAAAAAAAAGAATGAGTAAGGAGGTGGCTCCCTCCAGGAGGACCTAGGGGAGGCTGCGGAAGTTGCTCAGCTTAAGCAGGCCTGCAGGGCTTCAGGGCCAGAAGCCCCGGTGGTCACTGATGCTCTGCCCGCCGGTGTCGCTCTGCCCATCGGCTTGTTCTGGGTGGCTGCAGGCCGGTTCGAGGCGCCGGTGATTGAGGAGCGGCGAAAGGCGGCCGAGGACTTGCTTCGCTTCACTGTGCACATCCCTGCACTCAACAACAGCCCCCAACTCAAGGAGTTCTTCCGGGTACCGGCCCCCCTTTCACCCTGCGAGCCTGGGAGGCCTGCCTGCGGCACTGCACCCCTGATGCCCCCTGCTGGCCTTTCTCTCCTGCAGGGCGGGGAGGTGATAAGGCCCTCCGAGGTATCCAGGGACCTGCACATCTTGCCACCCCCTCTGATCCCCACACCACCCCCTGATGATCCCCGGCTCCCCCAGCCGCTCCCTGTGGAAAGGAGGAGCCTGGAGGAATTGGAGGTACCAGGTACATCGGAGCTGGGGTTGGCCTCCAGGTGGGATGTGGGGGTCACATTTCCTCCTCGGTGATTTTAGTGAAGAGCCTGGGCTCAGCTCTGCCATCTACCCACTGAGCAACTTTGGACGGGTTATTTTCCCTTCTCTGAGCTTTAGTTTATCTGTCACATGGGCACAAATTCCAGGATTTGTGCTTTTTCTCTGCCCATGGCTGCTGAAGGACTTACTGAGAAGGTGGCCCAGTTTGAAATCTGGGAAGTGGTGAGTGCGGCACTGATGTCCCTGCTGGTCTCTCCTCAGCAGACCCCCCACCATCCAGCCCTGCACAGGAGGCGCTGGATCTCCTCTTCAGCTGTGGCGGTGTGGAGGAGGCATCAGGCTCCCCTGCCAGGGGTCCCCTCTCTGAGGCAGAGCTTGCCCTCTTTGACCCCTTCTCCAAGGAAGGTAACCAGGGGAGGGGACAGGGGCTGCAGCAGGTGCTCCCGGGGCTAGGGAGGGAGACTGGGCCCCCATTCAGCCTGGGTGACCCGAGCCTGTGCAAATCTGGGAAAGGCGCCCTGGGCTACACTCTGGCTGCCCCAGTGAGCATTTGAAGCTCATTCCTAGGTGCCACAGCCTCATTGCAGGGCTGCTGGTTTGGCAAGTATAGTAGGGGAAGGAACTGCCCTGTCCCCACGGTGGGTCCCTCCCCTGAGGACACCCCGGGGAGCAGGCCCACGCTGCTCTGGGAGGTTTGAGCTGCAGCCATGGGAAGTCCCTCTAGAGACCTGGAGCCACTGCTGGCCTGGGGGTCACCAGAGACAGAAGCTCCCCTGTGCAGATGAGGGTCCTGAGTACCTTCCTCCTCTGGGACCATGGACCTGACAGTCCCCAGTGCAGACACTGGGATTTTTCAGTCTGAAACATCAAATTTACGCTCTAACTGCAAGTTGGATCTGACATCACCTCAGGAGAATCATGAAACAATTACTTTTTTGATTCTTCAAGAGTGTTTTTAAGCCCTTTTTGTTAGCTTTTCTCCTTTGCCTGGAAGATCCTGGGCTTTCTGATTAATTTCAGGGATGGGAAGTCTCACACAGGGATGGAGAAAGCCAGGGCAATCCAAGTCAGGATGTCAGGGTCCCTCCCCACCTGTGGCCTCACTGGCTCAGGCCTGACCAGGGACACAGCTTCTGGCCCTGGTGACAAGGGTGTGGTGTGCAGCCTCTTACCCAGGGGCTTGTGCATGCCTGGATAGCATTCTGTCACCAGGTTGCACCCTTTTCTTTTCTTTTCTTTTCTTTTCTTTTCTTTTCTTTTCTTTTCTTTTCTTGAGACATTCTCACTAAGTGGCCCATACTAGCTTCAAATGCATGGGCTCAAGTGATCCTTCTGCTTCAACCTCCTGAGTAGCTAGGACTACAAGGTACAGCACCACACCCTGGCTACTTTTCTTTTTCATTGTCATCATCATCATCGTTCTTCCCCTCCCCCTTCCTCTCCCCTTCCCCCTGGCCCTCCTCCTCCTCCTCTCTTCCTCCTCCTCTTCCTCTCCTGTGTGGGGATGCAATCCAGGGATGCAACTAGGGATGCGTTCCACTCCTGAGCTGCACTAGGCCTACTTTGCTTGCTGGGCTTCTATCCCTCCTTCCCACTCCAGGGTTGAGGAGGTATCACCAGCCTCTGAGTGCCAGGTACCCAGATACTTGGTTCTTGCTCAGCTGAGGCCCCTGGAGGGCCTGAGAGGGGAGAGTTTTGTAAGACTCTCCCAGGCAGCACCCATGAGTTGTTCACTCTGCCCATGGAAAAACTCCCAGGTCCTTGTCCCCTCTGCTGCAAGTGTAGAGTGCTGAGAGGCACAAGCTTGTGCACTCATGTAGTCAGGGACCCTCAGCTCTTCTGCTTGTTGACCTTGAACAACACAGAAAGGGCTTGGACCCAGTGGGATTGGGCATCCTTGTGTCTGGCTGCAGGAGGCCCCTGGTCACCTTGCAGGACTCCCCACTTGATACAGCTGGAAAGATGCCCACCCCTTCCCTCTCCAGCATGGGCTGCCATGATGTTGTCTGCTCCTCTACCTGCCAAAAAAGCCGTCTTCACCAAAAACTCACCCAATCTTTTCTGCTGGAAGATGTCTGGCCACCTCTGAGCCAGAACTGGGAATATCATGAACCCCTCATACCCAAAGTACAAGATCTCAAAAAAGCTGGGTGTAGCTCAGTGGTGGAGCTCTTGCTTAGTATTTGTGAGGCCCTGGGTTCTATCCCCTGCACTGCAAAAAAAAAGTGCTGAGATTCTCTGGATTCGTTATTCTGAGATGATTCCAAGGCTTGGAGTGTTTCTGTCTTTGGCTACCATAGGTGGTTTACTATTCTTAAGTTGAACTTTGCAGTGGGAATTCTTAGATGTCTAGGCCCACTGGAGTTAGGCAGGAAATAGGAGCAGTGACCCAGACCTCAATACTAAAGTGATGCTCACCTAAAGAAAGAATTAGAAAGCTAAGACTGAATTTGTAAAAGCATTTGAACCCCACCAACCATAGAGGGCATAGCTAGCTTGCTGTGCAAAGGTGATTTCTGGATTGTCCAAGCTTTACTCCCTTCCACTGGGGACAGACTGGTACTCTGACAGGTGAGAGGTGTTGGCAGGAGGCCCAGGGAAGGGTGGGGCCCATCCAGTCTGACTCCTACCTGTCTGATTGCAGAAGGTGCAGTTCCCAGCCCTACCCACGTGAGTGAGCTGGCAGCCATGGAGGTAGAGTCTGAAAGGCTGGACCAGGAACCCTGGGAGCCAGGAGGACAGGAAGAGGAAGGGGAAAGAGGGCCCACCCCTGCCTATCTGAGTCAGGCCACGGAGCTCATCACCCAGGCCCTTCGGGATGAGAAGACAGGCGCCTACCCTGCTGCCCTCCAAGCCTACCGGGAAGGTGTGCACATCCTGCTGCAAGGGGTGCCCAGTAAGTAGGGACTGCTGGGCAGAGGGGCAAGCCTGAGTCCCTAATTGTGGGGGGAGAGGAAGTAAAAAAACAGAGCCCCAGGAGCCCCTGTTTCTCACTAACCAGCCATATAACCTCAGAGGGATTTTTGTTTTAACTTCCTGTTATCTCAGTGGGAGAAGAGACACTGGCTTCCAGGAGGGCAGCATGTAACAATGCTGTGGGATTCTGAAGCAGCTGGGCCAGGTTCCCAAGCTGAATGAGGTTTTCTCTACAGGTGACCCATCTCCTGCCCGCCGGGAAGGGGTGAAGAAGAAGGCTGCTGAGTACCTGAAGCGAGCAGAGGAGATCCTGCACCTGCATGTGTCCCAGCTGCCACCCTGAGAGGGAGTGGCCTGCCTGGGGACTGCAGCTCCAGCACTGCCAGCTCTCTTCTCCTGTCCCCGCCTCCTGGTCTTGTAACTCCAGGGGCCATGTCTATGTATAACTGGATCAAGAATGAGGAAAGAATGACTTCTCAGCTCCATGCCTACCCGCCTCCTTGGAATCGGGGACGCACACTTCTCATCCTGCCTGTCCCTGTCTTGATGTGGCAGCAGTAGCTCCAGCCGCTAACCTATCAGTTCCCAGCCCAGAACTGTGGCCTGCAAGCTGCAGCCTACAGTCAGATCTGACCCACTGCCTTCTTTTGTAAGATCCATAAGCTAGGATTTTTTTTACATTTTTTAATGGTTGGGAAAGAAAACAACATGCTGTGACTTGTGAAAATTTAAGTATGAATAAAACTCTGTCAGAACACAATCAGGTTCATTTACTTGCGTGAAGTCTGTGTTCATTCTACTACCAAACTGAGTGGTTGAGACCTGCAAATCCCAAAACATTTTCAGTCTGGCTCTATAGAAACAGTTTGTTGACCTGCGATCTAGAAAGAATATCTTCAGGGAGACAGTGCAGGACAGTAGGCCAGTGAGCTAGTTTTTTGGATAACAGGGATGAGGAGAAACCTAGACCAGGCATGGCGTGCATGCTAGTAATCCCAGCACTTTGGGAGGCTGACAGGAAGATCACAAATTCAAGTTCAGCCGGGACAATTTGGGGAGACCCTATCTCAAAAATAAAAGGGAATGTAACATTACAAAAACCCTGAGTTCAATCTCCAGGCCGGAAAGAAAAAAAATCCAAACAAGGGGAGAAACTAAACCGTGCATGCAAATTTTGCAGGTCCTAGAAAGAGTTACCCGAGGTTCACAGGGCTAAAGCACAGCTCAATTGGGGAGGCGTGGCCTGGGCGTTGCCCCGCCCTTCTCAGCGATTGGTTAAACACGGGACTACAAACCCGCACCAGGGATTAGC
This sequence comes from Hydrochoerus hydrochaeris, assembly GCA_004027455.1. NCBI lineage: Eukaryota > Metazoa > Chordata > Mammalia > Rodentia > Hydrochaeridae > Hydrochoerus > Hydrochoerus hydrochaeris. Next base: position 324,751 of record PVLA01000570.1, on the reverse strand, counting down.
AGCTATGCCTACAAATTTAGGTCGCGGTGCATTATGGGGAGTATAGCGTTTTGTCTGTTGAGCTCGCGGCGCAGTGCGGGCGTCGCGGGCTACAGCGCTTTGCATCTCGGGAGCCGCATCATCAGTTTGTGGGAAGAGGGCGACGGGGAGGAGAAGACGCGCCCAGCCGGGTTTGCCCTGCCCCTCGTCTCTCGCGGGCCCGGGGACCCGGTGGGCCTTTGGAAGAACCGGGAGTCCGGCCGCCGCCCTCCCGGGGAAGCGGAAAGTCCACCCATGCCCGGCTGCGAGCTACCCCTGGGCACCTGCCCGGATATGTGCCCGGCTGCCGAGCGCGCCGAGCGCGAAAGGGAGCGCCGCCTGCACCGCCTGGAGGTGGCGCCGGGCTGCCGCGGGGGCCCGCCGCGCTCCGACCCGCAGCGCGCCGTGAAGGAGTACCGCCGGCCGGCCGCCGGCAAGCCCCCGCCCCCGCCCAGCCAGCTGCGCCCGCCCTCCGTGCTTCTGGCCACCGTGCGCTACTTGGCCGGCCAGGTAGCCGACTGCGCCGGCGCGACCCGCGCAGAGGTGGCCAGCTTCGTGGCGGACCGTTTGCGCGCGGTGCGGCTGGACCTGGCCCTGCAGGGCGCCGGCGACGCCGAAGCCGCAGTGGTGCTGGAGACCGCGCTGGCCACGCTGCTGGCCGTGGTGGCGCGGCTCGGGCCGGACGGGACGCGCGGGCCAGTGGACACAGTGCTGCTGCAGACCCAGGTGCAGGAGAGCTTCGGTTCTCTGCGGCGCTGCTACGCGCAGGGCGGAGGCCCTCACCCGCGCCAGGCCACCTTCCAGGGTCTCTTTCTGCTCTATAACTTGGGTGAGTCCGGTCCTTGCAATGTGGGGAGATGGAGAGGCCTCCATGAGAACAGTGGAAACAAGAGGGAAAAAACTTAAACATCTCACCATTCCCCCGGGGTGTGGTACATTGTAAGTCCAAAACTTTAGGAGGCTGAGGCCTGAGGATCTCAAGTTCAAGGCCTGCACCAGCCAAATGTCATTTGGTGAGACCCTGCCTCAAAATAAAAGGACCGGGTGTCTGTGGCCCAATGTGAAAGCTGTGGATTGAGTCCCCAGTACCAAACCAAAACGCCTCACCCTCGTGGTGTGGGAGCTGGTGATATTGCTCAGCAACACAACCAAGAGAGAGGAAAAGAAAAATACATGGCATGCAGCCTCCCAGGAAAGTTGGTGCCCAAGAGCCACCGAGCTCCCATGGGAGCCCACAGCCCTGCTCCCAGTTCTGGGCTTTGATTTTCTTAATAATAAAAAAGTGGAGGTAAGAAAATTTGGCCTAAATAGTTATTTTCAAACTTCTCATTCATTTGTTTTTTGATACAGGGGCTCAATTGTATAGTTAAGGCTGGCCTTGAATTCAGTGTAGCCCAGGCCAACTCAAATGTGACACCATGCCCAGCTAGTAAATTCTGTGTAAATGTCATCAAATACTGGTTTCACAGCTCTCCCTTGGGTCAGAAGCCTCAGTTTACAAAGTGGCCCAAGGTCACAGTGTCTGATTTCTTGCAAAGGAAGCCCAAATAGAGTCTCTTCAAGATGTGGGCTGCCCTAGCAGACTGGGGAGAGTGGCAGAGTAAGCAGAAAACTCAAGAAGGCCCGGCATCCTCAAGCCAGCTTCCCATCCTCGCAGGCTCCACAGAAGCCCTGCGAGAGGTCCTGCAACTGCCTGCCGCCCTGCGAGCCTGCCCAGCCCTGCGAGAGGCCCTCGCTGTGGACTCCGCCTTCCGGGAAGGCAACACTGCCCGCCTGTTCCGCCTGCTCCGGAGCCTGCCCTACCTGCAGAGCTGTGCTGTTCAGGGCCACGTGGGCCATGCCCGCCGCCTTGCCCTTGCCCGCCTCACTCGTGCCCTGAGCACCCCCAGGGGGCAGACTTTGCCTCTGGGCTTCATAGTCCACCTGCTGGCCCTGGATGGGCTCCACGAAGCGCGGGACCTGTGCCAGGCCCACAGGCTGCCCTTGGACGGAGAGGAAAGGGTTGTGTTCCTGAGAGGTCGCTACTCTGAGGAAGGGCTGCCACCTGTGGGGACCTGCCATGTGTTAGTGGGGAGCAAGCTCCGGGGGCACACCCTGGAGGAGGTAGTCATGAGTGAGGAGCAGGATGAGATGGTGCACAGACCAGTGTCCCCCATGTCTGGGAGATGCACCTCCCCAAGAGGACTGGGTCAGAATGATTAGGTTTCTGTTTTTGTGATTCCCAGACAATAAAATGAACTTGTTTTCTAGGGACTAATCAGTAGATTTTGTTTACTTACAGGGGAGATGAGACACCAGACACGGGGGGGGGGGCAGATACGGCAGAGTCCTCTCCACACTGGTGCCCGAGGAGTAGACTCAGTGGTCTGCTTTAGCATCTAAGGCTGGCACTGTGAGTCCCATCGTACCCTCCACTGTTCATTGTCTTTCTATTCCCCACCACTTCTCTGTTCATTCGCCCATGAAGAAACTCATCTGGAACTGGGTACTTTTCGGGTATCCACAGCTGGTGAAACCCCCAGCTCTTGCCCCAAAAGCTTGAGAGGATTTCATGGTTGTGTCCACTCCTGGCCTCAGGGCAAACACCTCATGAAAACAGGTGGGAGAGGATTAGGGCCAAAGGTCGGAGTCAGAGGTCATCCACAGGCCTCAGGGTGGCTGCTGCACCCTCCAGGGCTGCCACCACGATGCTGAGCTGCCTGTGCACTTCAGCCCATTCTGCAGATCCAAGGTCTGTGGTGCTGGCCCTGGAGCAGGCGTTGGCCAGGCCAGGGAATGTGGTAACAGAGCCTCTCCGGGGTGCCCAGAGCACGTGGCTGAAGAAAAGGGACAGGATGAGGATCAAGGTGGGGCTAGTCTGGGCCACCCTCAGCTTCCCTGCCCAGCAGGGCACAAAAGTCCCTTCCGCCTGTCTCACTGGGGCATAGGGCTGAGGTGCTAGGAGGACGGGTAGATTCGAGTCCCAGCTGTGACCATGCTGCCTCGACTCCCAGCCTCCCTCTCTGCATCTGGGCTGCTGGATTGTGCTCCTCCCTCTTCAGGCAGGTAGCTGTGGTCTGACCCCACCTCAGGGGCTTTGGGACCAGCTCACGTGTAGTAGTGCTCCTCGGGGAAGGCGCGTGGATTCAGGAATGCCCGTTCCAAGAGCATCAGCTGGTCATTGACCATCCGGACCTGCAGGGAGCTGGATGAGGCAGGATCTATGGGTTACGCAGTAGCCAGTGGCACCTGACCTTGCCCTCCCCGACACCTGCCTGCTGCTGTTGCTTACTCAGGGCTGCCCTGCTGCAGGTCTGATATGCGCTGACCCAAGTCTGTGGCTGCTGCCTCAAACTTCTCCACTGCGGTCTCCAGAGGCCCTGAGGGGAACACCCACCCCTGGCTTAGCCCTGGGGGTAAGAGGCCTCCCAGGCCTCCGTGTAGGGGGTGGTGGGGAAGGTCTGTACCAAGGCTGATGCCGTGCTGTGCCAAGATGGCCCGGAGGTCTTGCTGGGCAGCCTGCAGGAAGCTCCGGAGCGTTTCACTGTAGTCGCTGACTTTGAGAGGCAGGAAGAGGCTGTCACTGAGCCGAAGAAGCACACTTCCTGCCATTCGGGCCACGGCTTGGTGGCTGCTGAAGTCTGCCAGGAGTACAAAAAGGCCAGGACTCAGTCTGTGGCCCGCCCTCCTCAGATAGTCTCAGGATGCCCCTTGTCCCCTCCTCACCAGGGTCTACAAACTTCTCCACGTATTCAAAGGTGTCAAAAGCTGTGTGGTACGTGGGGTAGATCCGGGCAGAGGTCTTTCTCTGGGAGAACAAAGCACAGAGGTGATGGGCTTGGGGTAGAGGTGGAAGATGTGGCACAGTGTGTAGACATCATCTCCCTGAGTCCTTGGCACATCCGCAAGGGAGTTTCTAGAATCCCCACCTATGCAGGGTGGGGGGGAACCAGCTCAGATTAGCCTGCCTGGCAACACAGCTAAATAAGAGGTAGAGCTGGCTTCAGTACCTTTGCACAGGAAGAAGCTGAAACGTGAGTCGGATAGGGGGACTTCAATCCCAGCTCCACAACCAAGAAGCAGTGTGACCACAAGGGGGAGAACGGGATTTGGGGGACAGCAAATAGGGACACCAACTGGGCACAAGGGATTTGTCTCATTGCACCCCATACCAACCCCTAAATCTGCCTAATTTCACATCAGGGCCAGGGGTTTAGCTCAGTGGCTTAAGCGCCTGCCTTGCAAGCTCGAGATTGTGAGTTCGATCCCCGGGACCAAAAAAAATAGAATAAAATAATAATTTCACAGCGATATTTAATCAATGCTGAGACAAATCCACCCCACACATAAACACGCACCATATTTTACAATCTTACTGTTTCTTATAGCTGTTTGTATATCCTACAATTGGCAGCGAGCATTTTTTGTCCTAAATAATGCACAATAGTGCATCTTATAATCAGTAGTACCCTAGGTGTGATAAAAGTAGCGGATGAGTGTAAACACATGATCAGAGAGGTTCCAAAAACTTAGCCTAGGTATCACGGCTACGGAGTCGGGAGAAGTAGGTCCCAGTCAATACTGGAGCAGCCCACAGGATTGGAGGGGGCTGCCCAGGGCATTCGGGGTGCCCGCTCACCTGGTCATAGGTGTAGGCAAGGTCCATGGAAGTGATGCCCAGGAAGTGAATGAAGGGCGCATAGTCGCTGCCAGCACCTAATGTGCCCATACTGCGGAAAGGAAAGGAAAGAAAAGGGGTGACGTTGGTGGGGTGCAAGGCCGCCGCCCTAGCTGGCAGAGGAGGGTGCTGTCTGGGCTCTGGTCTTACCTGGGGATCAGGCCATACACTGGGCTGCTGCGGTTGTTGTACCGGATCCAGTTGTCGTAGATAGTGAGACCGCTGGGACCTGGTGAGTTGATCTGGCCCAAAAAGGAACCTGATCTCAGGGCTGCCCCTCTTTAACCCCAACAGCAAGGCGAAACCACCGAGTCTCACCAGGGGCCCAGGCTCCAGACGCCCTCGGCCTGCGAGTCTCGGCCCCGCCCACCCACATAGCCCCGCCCACCAGTATAGCCCCGCCCCGCCCCTTGCACCTCTTTAGCGGCAGAGAAAATAACATTCTGGACTGGAGGCGTCCCCTGCCCCCTAAGGGTAGCGTTGGCTGTGGGAGGAACAGAGAGAGACTATGGACCCCAGCCCTCCTCTACCCCCGCCCCAGGCTAGCGCGGCCCGGCCCGCCCTTACCGAACACCGAGATGTCCACGTTGATGTAGGCCACCGTGCGCTCCTGCAGCTTGCTGAAAAACTCCTGTGGCCGGCGGGGACGCCTCAGCTGGGCGCTGCCCTGCTCGGCGCTCCCTTGCTCCCTTTCCACCCCGACCCTGTGGTGCTCACTCACCTCTGTGAATTCCGTGGAGCCAATGAGCCCAAACTCCTCTGCCCCCCAGCTGGCCAGCACGATCGATCTGCGGGGACGCCAGGTGCCTGGCACAAGGGCATAACGACTTGGAGGCGGCGTCCCCCCTCCATCCATCCTGGGGTGGCTTAGGGGAAAGGTTGGGGGCGGGGAGGAGTGTGGGAGCACTGGGGAACGCTGGAGCAGCAATGACAGGAGGGCTTGGCACCCCCTAAGTCAGCCTGTCCTGGAGACTCTGTCACCCTTCCAGCCTCTTCACTGTGACAGCTACGCCAAAACCAGACACTCTGGGTCAGGGGTCCCTTCTGCCAGACCCTGCATGCACTCATGTGCACCGGACATGACCTGGGGAGACTTCGCGACGCCCCCCTCCCTCCAAAAGCTCATAGGACATGGCTGATGATACACAGTATTCCCAGTAAAGCCCGGGTGCCCCGACCCCGTCCCCACAATGATGTTTCCACTTCACAGCTGAAGAAACTGAGCTACAGAGGAGTTAAATGACTTGCACTGGGTCCCAGCCCCTCCCCAAGGCTGTGCTGGGCCTCACTTTTCTCACCAGCCCCCCATGGTGCCACAGGATCCCATTGCTTCCTATTCGAGCCCCTTTGATCATTCACCTTTTTGTTTGAAATGAAAACACTTAAAATACAACATGATTGATTACAGGTTTGCAATTACAAATCCCCACATGTTTGGGCCAAAAATGCCATAACCTGAACCTAATCAAATGGAGGGACAAGTGTCAAAGTGTCAGGCTTGCGAAAGACAAAGAGCAACTAAGGAACTATTAGAGAGGAGAGAAGGCAAGTGAGGCACACAGTGTGACCACCCCACTGGGTCTTGGACCAGAAGACTCTTTTGCTATAAAGATCATACTGAGACAATTGGCAAATTCATTTTCTGATTCCAATCATCTTACTGTAGTTATAAAAAAGAAGAAGGAATGTCTTTGTGTGTGTTTGGTACTAGGGACTGGCACAGTGGAGGTGGGCTGGGACTCAGGAAGCAATGGGCAGATGGGGACCCAGGGCACAGAGGCCCTGGGTCAGGGAAGGGGCCGTCTCACCCCTCTTCAGCAGGGTCCCCAGGACACGGGAGAGCTCCAGGAGGACAGCAGTGCCACTGCTGGGGTCTACAGCCCCGTGGACCCAGCTGTCTCGGTGGTTTCCATACACCACGTAGCGATCTGCAGGGAGGAGGAGGGGACAGAGTCAGGAGGCAGCTATGGAGAGGGGCAGGCGGGGTCAGCCAGGCGGGGCTGTGGCCAGGGCAGTGCCCACTGAGGCCGGAGAGGGAGTAGCAGGCAGGAGAGGGAGTCGCAGGCACTGAGGTCGGCAGGGCTCCAAGGCACAGTGCGTGTCAGAGCGTACCCGGCTCCACGGCCCCGCGGATGATGCCCAGGACATTGGAGGAATTCCTTAGCGTCAGGCGGTTGTGCACGCTCACTTTCACCTGGCTGGGGAAATACCAGTCTTTACCCTGTCCCCCTACTCCACGCAGGAGAAACTGAGGCCCAGGAAGTGAAGGGGACAGTCACTTTCCCAGAAGGACAAAGAGAGGCAGCAAGGCTGGAGCCCAGCTCTTTGGCTGGAACCCTGTCACACACTCAGTCAGGACGCAGTAGGCACCTCGCAGCGGCGCCCAGCCACTTACAAGACTGCAGCACTGAGACAGATGGGACCTGGCCCTGGGGTGCCTCCCTCTCCTGAACCAGGCAGACCACAGGCAGTGAAGGGCTGGGGGGCCAAAGGTACTGCCATGGGGGGCTGACCCCAGGCAGGAGTGGCAGAGGCAGACGAGGAGCCAAGAGAGGGGGCAGGAGTGTGGACTGGGCAGGGGAAACCCTCAGGACCTGCTGGGCTGTGCAGCTGTTTCCTGGACTTTCCCCAGGGCAAGAGAGATCTAGGGGGTCAAGGGAGGGGCCGAGGGGAGGAGGAGGAGGAGGAGGAAGGCCAGACTGTAAGGCAGGAAGAAGCAAAGGCAGTAAGGGGGAAAGAGCAGAGAAGGGGGAGCTGGGGAGAGCGGGGGGCTCACCTGTCTTCAGTGAATTTTCCACCCATCTTGAAGCCAGGCCCCAGCTGGTACACACAGCTCAGCGCTCCCTGCCAGGACTGGGGGGCCTGGGGCCCACGGAGGTTGCTGGGGGAAGAGTCCTGGGTAAATGGGGTGTGGCTGGTGCGTGTGGCCCCAGGGCGAGCACGGGTGTGGACTGGCTCACCAGAGCAGGTCTTCAGCGTGCTGGAAGCTGATGGGCTGTGCAGGGATGGGGAGAAACCCACTGGTGCTGTTCCAGTCCAGGCGGAAGGAAGATGGGTGTGCTGGAAGGTAGGGGGTCACGGGGTCCCCGAAATACCCTGTGTAGGAGCCCCGTTCCACGCCAGAGGGAGGCAGGCCCCAAGAGTAGGGGAAGGTCTCGTTGGGCAAGCTGTGGCCATCATTGATGTCGCCAGGGTCCGTGTATACCAGCACCCCGACCACCCCGTGCCTGGCCCCGTTCACAGCCTGCAGGAGGCAGAGGAAGCTGTGTGTCAGGAAGGACAGGCTCAGCCGTGTCCTGTTTCTTTCCCACCCTCTTCCAGTGGGGATGGGGATGGATGTTGGCACTGATGGCTGTGCTACTTGCAACAGCAAAGGACTGTGGGACACAGCAAAGTAGCTGCCTGTCGGGCAGTCTGGTTAGATAAACAGGGACATGCTGGGATGGAGCATTACGCAGCTGTATAAAAGAACAAGGTATACTGTGCACCCAAGTTCATAGCAGTATTATTTCCAATAACCAAAAGGCAGAAAGAAACACACCAAGCGTCTAGTAAGGAACTAATGGATAAACAAAATGTAGTATATTACATACCACATTTCTCAAGTTAAATAAAATATTATTCCACCTTTTTAAAAGAATAAAATTGGGGGCTGAGGCTATAACTCAGTAATAGAGCATAAGTCTAGCTTGTTCCAAGGCCACAGGTGGGGCTTCATCCCTGACACCAATGACAAAAAAATAAATAAAGTTTTCATGCAGCATCAGTGTGCCTCAAGGAAATCCCACTAAGTGAAATAAGCCAGGCATGAAAGGGCAAATATTGCAGGATCCCATTCCCATGAGGTGGATGGAAAAGCACACTCAGAGAGAGGAAGCAGAACAGAGGGCCCCAGAGGTCGGGGCTGAGGCATGGAGAGAGGTTTTGGTAAGTGGACTTTTAGTTCAGAGAACGATACAATTCTGGGCACGGACAGTGGTGATGGTTAATAGTGTTCATGTCCTTCATGCTGCTGTGCTGTGCACTTAAAAATGGGAACATTGCTGAGGTCGCAGCTCAGTGGCACAGTGCCTGCCTGGCAACCTTGAGGTCTTGAGTTCAATTCCCAGTACAAAAAAAAAAAAGAAGAAGAAGAAGAAAGTGAAAATGATCAGTTTTGTGTCATGTCTCTTTCACCACAGTAAAAACAAAACAGTTCCCCAAAATACAAAACCTTCTTTCCTCTTTTCTTTCTCTTTCTTCCTTTCTTTTCCTTTCCTAGCTCGTACTATGGGCACTTTTCCAAACACTTGTGGCAAAATACATGAGACGTCCCCCCTTTGCCTTGGTCAGTGGACATGGTCTTGTGGCTACGAAACCGCCAAAGCCATCGAGCTCCAGAACCCTTTCATCTTACACTTGCACCGAGTCAACCTTTGTTTGTTTGAGACAGGGTCTCAATATGTAGTACCAATTGGCCTTGAACTCACAGAGATCCTCCTGTCTCAGCCTCCTGAGTGCTGGGATTACAGGTGTGTACCACCACACCCAGTGACATTAAATCCTTTTTTCCCCCTCTCCCTGGCCCCCTATGTGACATTAAATCTTTCTTTTCTTTTTCTTTTTTTTTTTTTTTTTGGTGCCGGGGATTGAACTCATGACCTCACACTTGCCAGGCAGGCGCTTATGCCACTGAGCTAAATCCCGGCCCATGACATTAAATCTTAACTCTCATTCTATATCTTCCCCCCCCCCCCAGTACTGGAAATGTAGCCCTGGGCCTTCACACTGAGCCAGACTTTTTATTTGTTATTACATCCCCAGCCTTTTTATTTGTTATTCTGAGACAGCAGCATTTACCTAGGCTGGGCTCAAACTTGTGATCCTCCTGCCTCTCAGCTTTCCAGTGTGGGGATTACAGTCCTGAAGCACTGCACCCAGCTTTTATACCTGTTTATATTTAAAGGTTTCTCAAAGTTTTCTAAGCCCTAGAAACATAGTACCTTGTCAAAATGACAGATTGAGATGAAATGGCAGGGGCTGGGGTACACAGCTCAGTAGTAGAGCTCTTAGCCTGTGTAAGGTCTTGGGTTCCAGCTCCCGCACTAAAAAGAATAAGAAGGCGGGGCGGGGCGTCTCGTGCAATCCAGGGAAACGGAGAGCCGAGCGCCCGCCCGCTGGTCTCCTAAGGATGGGCTGAAGCTGGGGTCCCGCCTGCAGTCAAAGCCTTTTTGGGGGCTCTCGAGTTTCAACTCCACACATCGGCAAAGTCGTGGGTGCTCCGCCAGCCCTCCCTGGAACTGCAGAGGCTTGGGAACTGCCAGCAGAGCTACAGAAAAATCGGCGGTGAGGAACTGGCCCCTCGGACAAAACCAAGCTTCTCTGCCAGAAGGATGGCTGAGGAGCCTGTTCCGCCTCCGGAGAGGCCTCTCCAGAAACTGGAAAACTCCTTCCTTCCAGCCTTTAGATTGTGAGCGCTCCGTCCTGCCTGAAGATGGCGCAGCCGCCCTGGAGCGGGGCCACCCGGGCGCTGGCGCAGGAGGCCCGGAGGCTGCAGCCGGGGCTCCCCGCACCGGGAGATGCTCCCCTCCCCAGGGCAGGGAGGCCAGTCTGCTGCTCTCCCTTCCAGTGTTCCTTCTGTCCTGGATGTGAATTGCCACCTGCTTGTTATGACCCAGATAGTTCAATTCCTTAGTGGTTGATAGTTTATGTGTATCTCTACAAATAAAGAAATCTTGTGCTCAAAAAAAAAAAAAAAGAAAAAAAGAAAAAGAAAAGAATTTCTGTTTTTAAAAACAAAAACGGCAGGTGTGGTGGTGCATTCCTGTAACCTCCGCACTCAGGAGGCAGAGGCAGGGGGTTGCTGAGAGTTTGAGGCCAGCCTGGGCTCTACAGAGTGCAAAGTCAGCCTGAACTACATAGAGAGACCCTGTCTCAAGAAGAGGGAAAGGAAAAGTAAAAGAGTAGAAGGAATGACAGGCAAGCGGACAGCCAGGGGGGATTAAAGGAAATTTCCAGAATGACCTCAGAGGGGGACTTGGGCTCCCAGAATACGCAGGATGAAACCTCTGTCCCATCGCTTTATCCCTAAGCCTCCGAGCTGGGGGAAGTAGCCAGGTCCACGCAGCTCATAGCGTCAGTGCGGGCTCAGCTCGCTTCTCCTCCTGCCCCGGCCAGGGCTCTGCTGCCTCGGGGCGCGGCTGACTGCCCTCCCCTGCCCTCCCGCAGAGCGGCCCCTGCTCACCTTGGCCCCTCGTCCTGCCACCCCATAGCGAGTCAGGGCGATGGTGCCTTGGAGGTCGATGCCCTGGTCCTCCTGTAGGTACTTGAAGTCATCTTCTGTGCCATGGTTGGCATAGACAAGGAGGCCCTATGTCCAAGGGGAAGGACCCTTAGAACTCAGCCCAGCAGGCCAGGTGGAGGAAAGGGACAGGAAGGCTGGTAGCAGGGGGAAGGATTTAGGCTCTGTTTATCCATCTCGATCAAAGACGTAAGCAAGGACAGTCACTGGTTTCCTCTGTGTCCAGTGCCCTGTATCGGCCCTATCCTTGAGCAGGGATCACTAGCAGTTGTTGAGTGTCTAAGTGACAGGGGAACACAGGAGGGTCAGCACGGAGAGCTGGACAAAGTCACCAGAGGGGCATGTTGGGCTCCACTTGAAGCACTTTCCCTCAGATGCCCCAGGGTTGAGCAGGGAGAAGCCGGTTGGGAACTAGGCTAGGGGGACCCAGGCCGTGCCGAGGGGGGACTCAGGCTCACCTGTGGGGTTCCAGGGGGTGCATAGGCAGCATAGGGTTGCACCACATCAGGCCCCCCCTGCTCGCTGGTCACATTCTCCTCTTTCGGGAGGTAGGATTGCTGAACAGCCCCGTCGGGACCCACTGTGAAGGGGCAGAGTCAGGCCCGCCCGGCAGGAGCTGTCGCCCACCCCAGGCTGCCCTCGCCAGGCAGGGACTCACCGACTTCCACGAGGTTGGGCTGCTCCGTGCTGGGCAGGGACAGCAGCACCTCGTACTCCACGGTCCTGGCCGCATCCAGCCCCGACATCGGGTCGCTCCAGCGCTGCAGCAGCAGCTGCACCAGGTCCTCATCACGGGGGGTGGTGGCCAGGTGCGGCTCCCTGGAGAGCTCGCTGGGGGGACACAGGGAGGGCAGAGCGTCAGCAAGGGGCCGCTGGGCTACCGGAGGACAGGCAGACCCGCCGCTCACAGGAGGTTCTCCCGAATCCTGCCGGCGTCCAGCTGTCTCATGACGGTCTCTAGGATCTCCAGGTCCAGGTCCTGGGGGCCTGAGGTGCTGGAGGCTGATGCCCCTTTGCGGATGGCAAAGTGGCCCAGGGTGATCCCCAGCCCCAAGAGGGCAGCAGCCCCAATCCCCAGCCCTATCACCTTTGCCCACTGCATCCTGCAGCCTGGGGGTAACCTGCTTGGGGACTCCTTATAGATGGGGCGTAGGGGCTAAGTTAACCATTATCCTTTGGGTGTTGCTGCCCTTTGACCTCCTGATGGCAGGAAGGAACACCTGAGACAGCCAGGGATCTGTCACATAGAACACATTTGCATCGTTCCCCTGGAAGAGACCTTGGAGGGCACAGTGTGGGGACAATGATGCCCAGGAAAGGAAAGATCTCACCCAGAGTCTCCCGTAAAACATTTGCCAAGCCATATGCCTATTGCCTACCACTGCCACCTGTGTCACCCCCAGTGGCATTTTGTCTCAGGCACAGCCAGCCCTACCTAGTTGAGCAGGTTTTGAGTTCTAATCTCGTCTTGTGTAACATAAGCTGTGTGACCTTGGGCAATTCATCACAGCTTCTCTGAGTCCGTTTTCTTGGGCTATAAAACAGGGACACTGGGGTCAGCTGTGATGGTGCATATCTGTAATCCCAGCACTCTGGAGGCTGAGACAGGAGGATTGCCATGAGTTTGAAACCAGCCTGGGTGACACAGTGAGTTCAAGGTCAGCCTGAACTACATGGTTAATATTCTATCTGAAAAAAGTTTTAAAAATAAAAACTGAGGGCTGGAGATTTAGCTCAGCGGCACAAGTGGAAGGTTGTGAGTTCAATCCTCAGTATCACAAAAAAAAGGAGAGCGAGAAAGAGAATTGTGGTGAGTTCAAGGCTAGTCTGGGCTAATAGGGAGTTCAAGGCCTACCTGAACTATAATATAGTGAGACCCTGTCTCCAAAAGAATGCTGATACTGGGCCTGCCTCACAAAACTGTGGTGCTGTCTTCACGAAACGAGTGGAATCTATAGAAATACCAAACCCTGTAGTATCTGGTACACAGCAGGAACTCAGTAACTTCTCCTTCCCTAAAACACAAAGGCAGAGCCAAAGAAAGAAGGTGACCTAAAGACTTCTCTATCTACCCTGAGGGCTCCCTGCTCTGTGAACAAGCGGGGCTCTTGGACAGGGAGGGTGCAGCAGGAGGCCTTCCTTCCTTGGTGGGATGACTTCTTCCTCCAACCTCTCTCTGGTCCTGTTGGAATCCACCCATTTACCCTTCCATTCACTTTCCCATCCATCCATCCATCCATCCGCCCATAGCCCACCCTCCCCCTGCAATTTATACACTCCTTCCTTTACACACACTAGCCCTGTTCATTCATTTGCCCTGTGCTAGGACCGTGCCAGTCACTGGGGAAGCAAAGTCCAGCCGAAGAGACAGGCAGGTTTGATGATTATCAGCACCCACAAAATGACCTTGGATCTTATCAGAAACCCATCTGTGTGGGGAGCACACACCCTCCTTATGAAGGCACCGTGAGACAGTCACCATCAGGCGGGCAGCAGATGGCCAAGGTCGGCTGATAAGCTAGAAACAGATGTGGCAGCTCCGCTTCCCCCAGGATAGACTGAGTCCTTTGAACATGTGAAGTCACAGCGCGTCCAGACAAGCGTGAGACATGTGGGTGGACACGACTGCGTTGTGCATGTCATTTGTCTGAGTGTGAATAGCAACAGGGGTGAATAGCATGATAAACCAGCTTGGGTTGTTGGAGTCAGGTGGTGTCTACACCCCTGTCAGATACAGACTCGCCCATTTCCCCCCTTGCATCTGCAGGTGGCACCGCCCCTTCCTGAGCCCCTAGACTGGGCGCTTCGGGGAGCTGCTGCACACTGACGCGTTTCCTTTCCCCTCCCTCCTGCAGTCACTCCTGCTGCAGGGCCTTCAGGTCGTCCAGGACCGCTGCCATCACTGTGTTCTTCCCACTCTCCCAGCTCCTTCCTGGCCCCCCAGTCTCTTGGCTTCCATGTGTTCCTGGGGAAAGACGCACCACCCGTCACACTGGCCTGCTTTGCTTCTGCGCCCTGGCTCCTGGATGCACCCTCAGCGTTCCCTGATCGTGTGAATCAGGCTTGGGCTGGACCCTCTACTCTCCCACACCCCTAGGGAACAATTTTATACCCTTGCTTCTCTTCTCAAGCCCTGACACCTTTTTCCTCCAGCCCACTCAGCCCACAAGCTTCCTGAGTTGCTGAGAACAGGGCGGAGGAGGGCAGTCCCGGCCAGCTGGAGCTGTGTCCTCCACCTCCCCTGCTAGCACCTTGCTCCAATGAATGCCCTTCGCCCTGCCTAAGACCAGCTCTACTCTGACGCTGGAGCCCAGTCCTGAATCCTGGCTTTGGCAAGTCTCCCCACTTTCTCCCTCCGCTTGCTTTTTTTTTTTTTTTTTTTAGGAGATCATCTCCACACCCATGTATAATGTCTAACACCGCCTTTTAAAAAGTATCTTAAAAGCTCAGTGTGGTGGAACATACCTATAATCCCAACTGCTCAGGAGGCTGAGCCAGGTAGACAAGAAGTTCAAGACCCTCCTAAGCAATTTAGCAAGCTTCTGTCTCAAATTATATTTTAAATAGGTGGCTGGCTGTGGTGGTGCGTGCCTGCAATTCTAGCACTCAAGAGGCTGAGGCAGGAGGATCACTGTAAACTCAGGGCCAGCCTGGGCTACATAGTGAGTTCAAGGCCAGTCTGAATTACATAGTAAAAATCTGAGGGCCAGGGATTTAGCTCAGTAGTGTAAGTGCCTGCCTGGCAAGCCTGAGGTCATGAGTTTGGTCCCCAGTACCAAAGCCAAACAAATATAGTAAGAATCTGTCTCAAAAAAAAAAAAAAAAGATTGTGTCAGCACTCTGAAAGCCTGAGGGAATAGGACTGCGAGTTTGAGCTCAGCCTGGGCAATTCAGCAATTTGGCAAGACCTTGCTACAAAATTTGAAAAAGAGTTTAGGGATGTGGCTCAGCAGTAGGGCACTTTGCTACCACGTGGGAGACCCTGGCCAAACCCCAATACTGTGGGAAGGAGAAAAATCTCTCTTAATTCTGCTCACCCCTCCAGGAACTACTGGTATTCCACCCCTCTGTTTCATCTCTGTCCTTGGAAATCTGGGGAGATCCTCCCCACCCCCATTCCCTGGAAGCCTTTCTCGGTCAGGCTCCACCCACCACCCTGTCACAGCTGGTCCCTGGGCTTCTGGAAGCTTTTGGTCCCTTGGTTTCTAGGCCCCACGCCTATTTAGTGCTCTTCCCTCCCTCCCTCCCCATTTTGTGGCTGCTCTGTTTTGGCCAGGAATCCTTCATCACCTGGCCTCTGAGCATCATGGTGACCCAGGGTTCCAGCACTGGCTGTCTTCTTTATCAACATAATAGATTTTAATACTGTGGTGGCCAGCATCTAAGATGGGCCCAAAGAAAACTGGAAAGTAGGGTGTGACTTCCAAGGTTAGCTCTTAAAAGCCACTGTCATTTCTTTGTGGCTCTTTCTTGGATGGTTTGCCAGATGCCTCATTGTAAGGATATGCAAGCAGCCTTCGGAAGACTGCAGTTCCTAGCTGGCCATGGTGACACATATCCATAACACCAGAGAAGCAGGAGGAGTCCAAGTTTGAGCTCAGCCTGGGAAACTAGTAACTTAGTGAGATCTTGCCTCAAAATTAAAAATAAAAAGAGTTGGGTAAAACCTGGGTGTGGTGGTGCATACCTGTAATCCCAGCACTTGGGAGGCTGAGGCAAAAAGATTATTAAGAGTTCAAAACCAGCCTGAGCTCAAGGCCAACCTGAACTGCATAGTGAGACCCTGTCTCAAAAAAAAAAAAGTTTAGTGATATAACTCAGTGTGGAAGCTCTAGGTTCAATCCCCAGGACCTCTCATCCCCCCAAAAAAAGAACAACACTGCAACCTTGCTGACATCTCTCTCTCTCTCTCTTTTTTTTTTGGTACCGGGGATCAAACTCATGACCTTGCACCTGCCAGGCAGACACTTATGCCGGTGAGCTAAATCCCTGGCCCTGACATCTCTTTTACAACATTATAAAAGAGCCTAAACCTGGAGCACCCACTCAACCTCAAATTCCTAACCTATGAAAACTGTGAAATAATAAATCCTCATGATTTTAAGCCTGCAAGTTTTGAGCTAATTTGTTACATGCCTATAGCTAACCAATACAAATTACCAAATATGGATTGCAAACTCACAAATTTACATTCCAATCTGAACTTGTGCTGTGAACTGGTCTTGTCTTTCCAGCTGCTCACTCAACATCCACACTTAGGTGAACAAGAGGCAGCTTAGATTTGTTCCTGATCTGCATAAGCTCCCCTCCAATACACTGAGGGTACATTTTATTTGTTTTTTGAGACAGAATCTTGCCCAGCCCCTTTTATGTCTTTTTGAGATGGGTCTCACTATGCAGCTCAGGCTGGCCTCGAACTTGCAGCAATTCCCTGGCTCAGTCTCTGAAGTGCTGGGATTACAGGTGTGCACCACCACGCCTGGCTTAGATTTCATTCTTGTCCCCAGCCCCAGTCAGTTTTCTGCTGCTATCACAGAATACCATAGACTGGGTCACTTATCAAGAAGAGATGTGTACTTGACTCCTAATCCTGGAGGCTGGGAAGTCCAAGGGGCTGGAAATGGCATCAGCAAGGGCTTTTCAGCTGCATTATCTCAGGGCAGAAAAGCCAAAGGGGGCCAGGAATGCTGGTGGCCCTTTTAGGAAAATGGCAAGATAGCCATTTGCACCCCTGGTCAAGGGCTTGTTGGGAAGGACATGGGTGGTGGGGAAGACCCTTTAAACCATTAGGTGAGGAAGATGGAGTCACTGAAGGGGTAGGTGGTATGAAAATTACTCAGATTGCTTCAAAGCTCAGGTCTGTTTGAGGGCACCTGGGGATGTGAGCCCAATGGCCAGCACAGGTATGGAGCAGAGACAGTCATGTAACCATTACTCAGCATTGGACAACCAAGCTTGTGCCAGTGAAGCCAGCATGTAAGAATGTAAATATGTGATAACAACATGTATAAGAATTATACAATAAAGATGCAGTTCTGCTCTGCTTCCTACTGCCTGGTGTTTTTTGATGTCTTGTATGTGAACACTCTTTAACCTGGGGACCTTACCTGCAAAAATCTCCCCTGAGGGGCCAGGGATATAGCTCAGTGGCACAGTGCCTGCCTGGCAAGTATAATGTCATAGGTTCAAGCCCCAGTATCAAAACCCAAACCAAACCAAACTCCCTTGGGCCCTCTGAGCAGGCTGATAGTTGCTAGGTCAGAGACACTAGCCCACATCCGCTCAGCCAGAAGCTGAGATGTGCTGAAACTTCTGTGCACCCAGTGCGTCATTAGCTGACTGACTCCAGGAGTCTGTGTACCTCAAGCTCAATTAGAGGAGGAGCCACCAACCACCTCTTGGCTGGTGCTGTGCAATGGACACAAAGCCCTGCCTGTGTCTCACTGGAGGATTAATGAGGAGATTCTGCTTGCTGGCCTTTTATCATTGCTTAGGGTCTAGGCTTACTTATAGAAAAATCCTTATATGAGGGCTGGGGATTTAGCTCAGTGGTATAAGCGCCTGCCTGGCAAGTGTGAGGTCATGAGTTCAATCCCCAGTACTGCAAAACAAAAAAAAGAGAAAGAAAAATCGTTACATGCAGACGATGTCTTCCCAGCAAACAGTAGCATCCTTAGAGTTATGGAACTTACAAAAAAAACTGGCCTATAGTGCTGGGTGCATGGCTCAGCAGTGGAGTGTTTGCTTTGGGTTTGATCCCGTCCCCCCTACCCCCCCAAAAAAGAAAAAAAGCAGAATGTAGTGGCATATCTCTGTTATCCTAGCCCTGGGAGGCACAAGGATCACAGTGAGTTCAAGGGCACCTTGAACTATGTAGTGAGATCCTGTCTCAAAAAGAAATAAAGTGCCTATAATTCCAGCATTCAGGAGGCTAAGGCAGGATGATAATTTTGAGTTTGAGTTTGAGACCAGCCTGGGTTACAAAGTGAGCTCAAGCCCAGCCTGAACTGCATAGTGAGACTCTGTATAAAAATAAATAAATAAATAAATAAATAAAATTAAAAAAAGAAATTTTAAAAAATTAAAACAAAAAATACTCTTTGGGGGATGTGGTGGCACACACCTGCAGTCCCAGCACTCAGGAGGCTGACACAGGAGGATTGCCACAAGTTCGAGGCCAGCCTGGATAGGAAAATCCTTTCTCAAAAAGATCAAAAGCCTCTGAGGAGCCACCCAGGACCCTGGAGCCTGGAGTCCCTGCCTGTATTCCTTGGAGACCTGAGCACCCAACATCCTCATCCAACCCTGGTGAGTCACCACCCTTTTGGGCACAGGCTACCTATCTGCACTGAGCCAGTCACCACTGTGACCTGCAGCCCAGGATGCCACCAATGTGCCTTTTTGTGTAGACTCACATGAATAGACATGAGGTTAGATTTGCCTTAAAATGCAGATTTGCATGCAGCTCAAAGAAGTTTGATTTCTGATGTAAATGTCTATTTCTTTTTTCTTTTTGGCTATTTAAGAGAAGGTCTCACTATGTAGTTCAGGCTGGTCTTGAAAACACTCTGTAGGCCATGGTGGCCTCAAACACCCAGCAATGCCTGCCTCAGTGTCCCAAGTACTGGGATTTCAGGCATGCTCCACCAACCATATCTGCCCACCAACACCTACTTTTAAATGCATTAATTTTTTCTATTGTTTTGTGGTACTAGAATTTGAACACAAGGCCTTTGTGCTGACCTAATTTCAACCTCTTTGCCATGTTTTATTTTGAAACAAATTGACACTCAGATTTCATGTGGCCCAGGCTGAGCTCAACCTTGTTTTCCTTCTGCCTCACCACTGGGGTGCTGGGATTACAGGGGTGCATGACCACTCTTGGGTTGTAGTTCTTTTTTGGGTTTTTTCCTCCATTTTGGGAAGGTTTAAGTTGCCATGCTGTCTTAGTGAAAGAACAGATTTGAGGACATTTCCAACTAGTAATTTTTGAAGACGTCACGTGAAGATTCTCACTGAATCACCATGCTGTCTTAACTGGATACAAATCTCATTACATTCCAAGAATTTTTTTTTTTTTTTTTAAGTCTCACAAACTTACCAAGTTCCTCAGGCCAGACTGAAACTTGTGATCATCCCAACTCAGCCTAGTAGATGATGGAATAATATCCATGCACCAACAAATCCTGGCTTATAGATTTTTAAATAATTTTTTTGTTCACTAAAAGTATTGATTATCAACTTAGTGGTTGCATGAATGGGTAAATCAGAGGTTCCTTTTCACACACAAAAAAACTGAAAAGCATTATGCAATAATGTTTAAAATGGATTAGCTGGTTATTCTGGGATTCACCAATAATCTTAGCACTTGGAAGGGTGAGGCAGGAGGCCCTCCAAGAGTTCAAGGCCAGCCCGAACTACAGAGCAAGACTCTGTCTCCAAGAACAAAGTAAAACAAAAACAAATGGATCTGTTTCATGCTCTTCTTCATCTTAAGTGGTAAATTTCACACATGTGAGAAGAATTGTGGGAATCTACATCTCAGTATTTTCCATGATGCCTTTATTTTCATTCATTTATTTGCTGTCTTTTTGAGACAGGGTCTCCTTATGCAGGTAGGGGCTGGCCTTCAATTCACTTTGTACCACTTGCTGGTCTGGAACTCAAAGCAATCTTCCTGCCTCAGTCTCTCAACTGCTAGGATTGCAGGCCTGCACCACCACATTCAGCTCCATCCTAATTTTAAAGTGCTCTATAGAATTGATACATTAATTTTACCATTGTTCACTATAAATTTTTATTGGTGCATGAAATGGCTTTGACCTAGGAGGAAGGGAGAAAAGCAATTACATTTCTGTTGATTTGGAAGTTTGTAGTAACCAGATAATCTTTATCAACTGTACCTATGAGAGATTATAAAGAAGGGGTCAGATATGTAACAATTATATTGATAACAGCAGCATGGATTTGGGAGTTATATTGAAGTTTTGGGGTCAGACATGTAAAAAGTACTCCAAGCAAGGCATCGGAAAACTTTATGTTTTTAAGACTTGGTTTGGTTTTTTGTTTGTAGTTTAGGCTGAGTTAGCCTTAAATTTACTCTGTAGCCCAGGTTGGCCTTGAATTCCCAGTGACCCTCCATCCCCACCTCTAGCATGCTGGGCTTATGGGTGTGGCCATCACATCTGGCTGACATCTGTAATTTCAAGGGGCAACACCATGATTTCCCTAAGTCATTCCTGGCATTGAGTTCATACTGAGCAAGGTGCTAACTTGTCCTCTGTACATGCTGGTGAGGGACCTGAGGGAGGTTAAGTCATCTGCCCAAAGCTCCCTGAGGGCAGGCAGCAGGAGGGAAGGTGGGGAGAAGAGGAAGTCATTATGGTCCATCTCTCTCCAATTCTCCCCAGCCTCCACCTCCCTGGGAGTCTCAGTCCCACTCGGGTCCATCCTCTCCTCTCCTCGTTTGTTCTGCCCTCAGCCCTGGCTCCTCCACCCTTTGACCTCCACCTGCAGCTCTACAGACCAAAACCTCAGAGTCCTCATTGCCCAGTGAGTGTGGGTGAGAAAGAATCCACTGGGAAAGGGTGTGTGAGGACCGGGGTATAGCAGAGTGCGATGTGGAAAGCTGGGTGCCACGGCAGTGGTCATTTATTTCTGCTTCATGGATGACCGGGACAAGGCCAGGCTGGGAGTAGGGATGAGGTGGGTAATAACAGGGGATGCAAACCTCCCCCAGATTCACTGGAGAGACAGGGAAGCCGGCAGAGAGGAAGAAGCATTGCAGAAGCATAGATGCTTAGCAGTCTGTGCAGCAGACTCCCTGCTCTCCTTCATCCAAAACCTCAGTTCAAGCTGAAAATCACAGTAGTATCTCTCTCAGAGAATGAATGAGGAAGCCAGGTGTGGTAGTACACATCTATAATCCAGCATTCGGGAGGCAGAGGCAGGAGGATAGTTGAGGCAGTCTTGGCTAAAAAGTGAGTTCAAAGCCAACCTAAAGTATATAGTGAAGCTATATGTCTCAATAAAGCAAAAAAAGAGGGAGGGGAACAGGTAGAATTGTGAGCCCATTCACAGATGAGGAAATCTGAGGCTGACCAATTTGACCAAAGCCACACAAGAGACAGTAGTGGGCAATAGAATGCTGGTAAAGCCTGTTACCCAAATTAACCCCCTTCTCTCCAGACATTTCCTGCTTTGTTAAGCTCATCTCTCTGCTCTCTCCCTTTCTAAAATATAGAGAAGCCTTTCCTGCCCTCCTGCAGTCTAGGGCTTATAACTGTAATCCTAAGGGACAGTTATTAGAATTCTAGTGAGTTAATTCCAGTCTACCACTTCCAGTGTAACCCACAGCAAGAAGAAAGACACTGGGACATATATCCAGTTGTAGGGAGCCAAGGGGTCCTAAGTCCAGCCAAGGTGGCGGTTCACCAGCACAAGGCCTCCACCCAGAGCCCTTCCCAGGTTTTATTAATTCCCCATGAGGGGAGAAGTTGAGAGACAGTGACAGTGAGAGAGGTAGGAAATGCAGGGCTGCCTTGAGCTGGGCTAGGTAGGTCTGAGATCACCTCTGCCCTGAGCAGAGGGCAAGAAATGCAAAGAGAGCAATCTGCACAACACAACTGAGCACTGTCTGACACTTTGGGGTTGGAGCTTCAGTTCTGAGGTACAATCCTGTTTGCCCTGGGAAGTCCCAGCCTCTTTCTCAAGGCTCAGTCCCAGCCCACAGCGTGGAGCACAGCTGTCCATCCCACCCAGATCAATCACATATTTGGGGAGTCACTGGGTGGGGTAATACTGACCTGTCCCTTTGCTTTAGATATTATACATCAGCTCCTCAGCCAGCTCAATTTACATTGCTTAGAGCCAATCAAAGAGACAAAGAAATGGCCTACCAGCTCTGTACATATCAATGCATGGAGACAGGGACAAGTTTATCCACAATGGAGGCAGTGGCTGCTCTTTTCAATGAGAATAGTCTCTGGTTCCCCACACAAAACACTTCTTTCACCTTTCTTTCCATGCCTCACCTCCACTAACTTCTGATTCCTGTACCGAGGACTCCCAATTTGCAGTGTATGTGCCTAGAGCTCCTGGGTAGTGTGAAAAACTGTCAAGTTTATATATGGTCAGGAAAATGCCTTTAAATTTTTGCTTGTAGTTTAAACTCTAAATATGCTATTTCCCACACAGTTGTATAACTTAATTTATAAATATTGTCAATAAAGTCTTAGAAGGTGGAAAAAAAGACCAAAAACGAACAAACCAAAAAGAAGAAAGAAAGAAAGAAAGAAAGAAAGAAAGAAAGAAAGAAAGAAAGAAAGAAAGAAAGAAAGCAAGCAAGCCCTTTTGGTTTTAGTCAATTCAGATTTTGTATCTAATCGAGCATTTTTTTTCAGGGTTTCTTTATTCTATTCCTGGGTCTACACACGTCAATTTTTTGAATCCTTTAAACTGGTTTTGTCATCTGATGTCTCACTCACTAAGTAGTTAAAAGAAAAAAACAACACACCAGAAACCTGAAGCAGCCTCCCGTCTAGCTGCGTAACTTTTCTTCTCAGGTTTCTGACACCTCTGCACACATGACCTCCAGTTCTCTCTCCTCCTGGTTCCCATTTACCTTAGGATCCTGGGGTACACCAAGAGGCTCCCCTGAACTGAACACATCTTATGGGCCACAAAGCAATGGGTACAGACCTTCCACCTTCCTGCCCTGAATGCCAGAGCCTCGTGCTTCCCGGGCCCAGTAGGTATGGCTTTGGTCTTTGGGGGAGCTCCCGTGGTGACCTCTCTGGTTCACATCCCACGACCTACAAGAGGAGGGGACTTAGCCAAGGCCACCAGGTGGGTGGTAGTGGCTCTTCCCACCTCTCCCTGATATCTCTGTGTACCCTGGAGTCAGAGCAGGCGTCCTGGTTCCTGTCCTGTCCCACCTGGTATGTCCCACAGGGGCGTGACTCTCAGTGAGGTGAGGGCATGGCCAAGGGCAGGGGCAGATCAGGGTGATGGCAATGAGGGAGGTGAGGGAGTTGGGGCAGCCCAGAGTCTGTGCTTGCTTCAGAGCTGATGGTTGCCTGCCCCCCACAGGAGTCCCAGGCCAAAGGACACTGGGCAGAACTGCCACTTGGCTGGAAAGTTTATTGTTAGGCTGATGGGATGGCTTCCCAAGGGGGTGTCAGGCCTCTGGACTGAGGCCTAGCCAGGGCTGACTGGTCTCCATGCACTTGGGCAGGAGGAGTGGCGCTGCCCTCTGGGAGCTGGAGGGCTGCTGGCAAATGTGCAGGTGTTTGATCTTGAGGCGCAGGGCAGAAGCCCCGGTAACCTGTCCTCTCCGGCTGCAGCTGCCCCAGCACCTGCCCGGCTAGCGCTTCCTCCTGGGTGTCCTGTGCTTCCCGCTGCGTGGCCTGCATTCCCTCCTTCAGCTTCTCATACACGGAGCTGGGCTGGAACCAAGGGGCAGGCAGCTGAGCTGAGAAGGCTGGGGTGAGGGTGGGGGACAGGTGCCCGGGGCTGGGGCCTCACCAGGTTTCGCAGCTTCTCCCCCAGGGCCAGGCTGTCTGCTAGGGTGGTGCTCAGCGCCTCCCGAAGCCTAAGGTTGAAGGAGACCCCCTCAGCAGTGTGCTTGTCCCACTCGTGCATGCACACAGGTCAGCTCTTGGCCTGGCACAGCCCCCTGGGGCTGCACTGCACTAAGAGCCTAGCTGTGTGACAGCACTGTCGGGAGGAAACTGTCCTCCCTTGTGACCCAGAGCAGGGGCCCAAACCCACTAATCCTGCTTTTCCCATTAGTCTGAGATCACCCCAGACAAAGACGGTGGCAGGGGGCAGGCCACTCCTTTAGGCTGCAGCAAGGTTGAGCAGGACCGTGTGGTTCAGGCTGGAGAGAAAGTGGAGCCTGGAACCCATTCTGCCCCCAAGCTCCAGGAGAGCTGCGTGAGTGGGAGCTGCCAGCGCTCAGGCCCGGGGAAGGGCACCTGCATGTCCTACTGGAGGAGACCCCTCCCGGGACTTGGGTTGCCAGGAGGGGTTCTGACCCTGGCATTGCCGCAGAGGGGCAAACGGCCATGGGTCTGTGCAGACCCAAGTCTCAGAGCCCTCCCTGCAGATCGGGCCACCTCTCCACTTCTGGAACAACTGAAGGCGAGAAGCCCTGATGGGCAGCTGCCGGACCGCCAGACAGGCGGGCCCTGAGCCAGGCTGTGAGGTGACCTACATGCCAGATTGAAAGGGAAGAGCGATGGCTGTGGCTGTGACCCCACATCTGCAGGGCAGGACACTGCTGCTGGTCAGCTGAGGGACCTGCTGGCCAGGAGGTCACCGAGGGGGACAGAATAGGAACGTAGAGGAAACGTTGGGAGCTAAGAACCAGGTCTGGCCTGGGTGAGGGCACCTGATGACCCCAAGGCCCCCACCTGGCTCACCTCCCACAGACGTTCTGCAGACGCTTCATCTCCTCTGAGGTGCGCTGCACACCCCAGTCCTGCTGACTGAGGTACCGGCTCTCCTGGATCTCCAAGTCCCCGGACAGCTGGACAGCCGGGGCCGGACTGGCGGATCTGGAGGCTGGGGGGGGGAGGCGCCCAGCCGGAGCCCCAGGCTCCTGGGTCCTGGCGCAGGTGTGAATGTCCCTGAGGGAAGAAGTGCCCTCTGCCTCTTGCACTTCACACACACTCACATGAACACACACACTCACGCTCACACACAGGTCTTACGGGTCAGGGTCTTTGGGCTCCGGTGTGCTCAGGAGTGTGAACAGGAACGTGAAGGTGGTTTCCGGCCGTAGATCTGGCTTTTGCTCTGAACAAGGTGACTTTGCAGAGAAAGTGTCATGGTAACTGAAGTGGCATGAGGCTGCTTGCCCAAGGGCCCAGTCCTGCCTCAGCCTCCTACTCCTACCATTTCCCCTCCCCACCTTTTTTTGGCGGTACTGGGGATTAGACCCAGGACTTTTGCACTGAGCTACACCCTCAGCCCTTTCTATTGGTTTTTGTTTTCAGACAGGATCATGCTAAGTGACTAAGTTGCCCAGGCTGGGATCTAACTTGCAATACTCCTGCCTCAGCTTCCCAGAGTATTAGGATTACATGTGTACACCCCTAATTCTGGCTACATCTCTCTGCTTTTCAAGGATTAGTCCCTGGTGCCCCGCAGTGTGTGGAGGAAGGCGGTGGCAGAAGTTATAATTGAGTGGTCCAGGCGACCCTCCAGCTTAGAAACCACCCTCTGCCTGTTCTTCAGACCTTGAGCCCAGGAGCCAGGCTCGGATCCCGTAGCAGTTAGAGACGCATGAGAGGAGCCACACAGATGGGAACTGAGGCAGAGCTTCTCCACCCTCTGCCCCCTACTTTGGGAGGCCCAAGGGTGTGCTGTCACCTCCGTATTCAACTCCCTGGAGGCCTGAGTTTCTTCAAGCTGCTGTGCCTCAACAGGCTGCACCACTGGCTTCAAGGAACACCCACAGTGGGCTCCTTCTCGGCCCCTGGAAGCCTGAGGGAAGACCCAGGCTTGATTGGCAGCCATAACCACCATCCCACCTGCCTGCCCTTTCCAGCCTGGCCTGATTTCATGGGGGCAGCATTTGGCCTGGGGAATCAGACCTCTCAAAGCCAGAGTTGCCAGGCCAGGCGTGGTGGCTCACACCTACAATCTCAGCACTCAGGAGGCTGAGGCAGGAGGATCACCGTATGATGCCACCCTGAGATACACAGTGAGTTCAAGGTCAGTCTGAACCACATTGTGAGACTCTATCCAAAAAAAGGCTGAGGGAGAGGGGTGCTGGATGTGGCTAGGTGAGAAAGTCCTGGGTTCAATTCCTAGTAATATAAAAAAAATATTTTTTTAGTATATCCTCTGCAATGTAATTATTCATTATCTGAAATCTGTACTTCACTGAGTGGCCTGTATTCTATCTGGCAATTTTACCACAGCTACAGGTGAACAGGTGTTTTATAAATGGCATCTCTACAAATCCGAGGTGTGTGTATAGAGAAGGGTGCATGGAGAGGACAGTATTTAAATAAATCTTACAGAAGTTCTGCTCAAAGGTGGAGAATCTCTTCCCCTCTGGCAGTAGAAACTGTCTGTCCGATGGACCTGAGTTCACCGAAGGGCAGAGCAATCAGCGTGGCACTCGAGACCCTCTGACACGGAGGCTCTTGTTTCCTAAGCCACTGAACTTTCCAGTGTCTATCTGTGAGTCCCCGTCCACCCCGGCCAGAGCCTGGCTTGCTGACATCCTCCTGCCCCTGCTCAAATCCTGCCCAGTGTGCCCTGTGTGAGGACAGTACCGTCTCTGCAGTGGGTGCCTGACGTTCCACAGACAGGGGAGGAAATAGTGGCTTCTCTCCAAGTCTCCCCTCCAAGGGTGAAGGGGTCTGGGGGCTCTCTGCTCACCCCTACTGTCCTCCTTCTGCCTCTTTCTGTGCCACTGTGATGGTGCTTGTGTCAGACACCCTCAAGAGTATCAATAAAGCTGGCTGTGGTGGTGCACGCCTATAATCTCAGCACTATGGGGGCTGAGACAGGACGATCACGTCTGAGCACAGCCTGGACGATTTAGTGGCTTAGCAAGACCCTGTCTCAAAATAAAAAATAAGAAAAGGGGTAGGGGATGTAAGTTTAATCCCCAGTACAAGGAGAGAGATTCTATGCTGAAAGAGAGGCTAACACCAGGTTCTTACTATGTTTTGTTCCAAAGTCATCTTCTTGTTTTTAACAATGATAAAGCATAGGTACCCTGGCAAGAGTCAAGTGTGAGATTTTTTTTGGAGACAAGGTTTTATTATATAGCTCAGACTTGCCTTGAACTCGCCACGTAGCCCAGGCTGGCCTTAAACTTGTGCAATCCTCCTGCCTCAGCCTCCTGAGTGCTGGGAGCAAGGTGTGCACCACCATGCCTGATTTTTTTTTTTTTTTTTGATACAGGATCTTGCTATGTAGTTCAGGTGGCCTTGAACTCACTATAGAACCCAGGTAGGCCTGGAACTCATGGTGATCTTCCTAGAATAGCTGATATATACCAGGAAGAAAACTGAAGTGCCTAAAGGCCTAACCATAAGAAATGGGAAATAAGATGACAGATTAACAGGACAGCAGGACAGGATGCAGCCCACTCCTGCACACACTGATCCCCAATAAACACTGCTGACATCACTGTCTGGGGAATGAGCCTTGGGCCAGGTCTTAAACCCACAGATGAATGGAAGCTACAGGGAACTGGGGGTATCTGGGTTCTCAGAGGACCACAGCACAATGGGGGGCATCCACGGAGGTCTGCCCAGAAAGCCATCTGCTGGTGGCATAGGCCTGTAATCTCTCCTACTCGGGAGGAAGAGGCAGGACTGCAGGTTTGAGGCCAACCTCGGTGATTTAGCAAGACTGTCTCGAAAATGCTTTACAAGGGCTGGAAGTGTTGGGTGTGGTGGCGCGCACCTGTGATCCCTGCACTTGGGAAGCTGAGGCAAGAGGGTGGAGAGTTCATAGCCAGCCTGGAGGACATAGCAAGACCCTACCTCAAAACACCAAAAAAGCAAACAAACGAACAGAAAAACTCAGTTGTAGAACATTTGCCTGGCGTGTGTGAGGCCCTGGATTCAGTCCCCACTAGTACCCATTGTAGAAGGCAGGGGAGGCCCAGCTGCAAGAAATTTGCCATAAAGTCTACCTCAGAGTTCCAAAGACAGTACCAAGCAGATGCTTCCTGACCTCAAGTGAGTGCAAAGCTCTGGTCAGAGAAGCAGGAAAATGTAAGCAGAGGCAGGACGGCACAGTGGGATATGGGGACTTCCAGCTGGGCCACAGGATGAGTGGGACAAGGGCCTCAGGAGGGCTGAGGCCCCAGGTGACCACAGTGCTGGAGGTCTTCGTGTTTGTCTGTAGGATTGTCTGGGCCATAATTTAGAGTAGACTTAAGAGCAGGAAAAGAAGAGCTCTGGAGTAAAGGAGAATGACAAACTACAGAGCACAAAGGCAGGCGGGGTGTGTGTGTGTGTGTGTGTGTGTGTGTGTGTGCTGGGACCAGCGCATTAGACACAGAGGGGCCTAGTTAAATATAGGACACCACCACACCCAGCACCTGCCAAAGTTTAAGTCTCAGATACACAGTAAAAAAAAAAATTTTTCCCTTTTGGTACTGGGGATCGATCTCACAACCTCACGCTTCCCAGGCAGGCGCTGTGCTGCTCAGCTATATCTTGGGCCCTGAACAGTAAAACTTTTCAGTACAAACACGTCTCAATTATTACATGAGACATACTTCTATTACAAAGTTATTTGATCTTGGACATCAAGTTGTATCCCCAAAATTGAAAACCAATATTTAAACAGGCTGTCACCTGCCTAAAACCTCTGAACCATCCAAGGCGGGCTGTCAGAGCACTTTGTAACTTGTCACGCAGCAAGAGGGCAGCCAAACCTAGGCCCAGCTGTGGGAGGACACTGGCTGTGGGCCAGAGTCTCCTGAGAGAGCTGACGGGCCGAGGGTGAGAAGGGAGGAGACTGTGGAATGGCCCCTGTGACCTTGATCTTTACGTCACTGGCTATCTCTGTCCAAGGAGTTAATATGGTGAAGAGGTCATTGGAAATAAACTGCAAAGAGGCAGGGAGTACCTGAGCACTTCGGTTCCCAAACTTAATTCTTTCCACAACTGGACAAGAACTGAATCAATTTCCCCAAGAAGTCAACAACGAACCTAACTAGACTAACAAGTGTGATGTCCTGAGTTTAATTTCCAGTAAATCACCCCCCCACCCCATGCACCAAAAAAAAAAAGCCTAACCATTGAATTTCAAGATCAGAATCATGGAAAGAATTAAGTCTGTGAGCTGAGGTACCGTTCTTGAGAAGCTCAGCCTTAGAGAAGTAACAACACAAATAAATGCTAATTAAGACTTATTTTGTGAGTGGCAACCCCAGCTTTTTCTCTTTCACCTGTGAGACAGTCTTGCTAAGTCACGAAGTTGGCCAGGCTGGGCTTGAACCTGCTTGAATCTCCTGGCTCAGCCTCCCAGAGCACCAGGATTACAGAGTGAGCCATGATGCCCAGCTTCAACACTGTTGGATAGCATTGCTCACCAAAAAGTGAACACAACCCATTTAGGAGTTAGAGAAAACAGGAGCCGAGAGCCCCGAATTGATACCACAGCAGGAAGGCGAGCCTTGGAGAGGCGACTTGTCTCCTCTGGATGAGGGAAAGAGGGAGGCAGTGGATGATTCTCCGCTGGAAGAGGACATAAGGACCTCTTTTGGGGACCCAGAGGTAGGTGACTGTAGATGATGGGATGGATGGGAGGCTGGCAAAGCCCCCATGAACGTCCTTGTACCTTACCTTGCACCATGCTGGGGGTGTTCCGGGAATCTGCATCTTTGCCCAGCTCCCCAGGGGCTCCTGCAGGACCCACTGCTGTTCATTATCCAGCCAGGGCCACTGTGTGAAGGCTGCTGGCTCCTTCAAAGGAGCCTGAAAGGAAAGGGGTGCAGGGCTGGTTCAGGCGGGGGCAGTCCCAGCAGCTCCCTGGGTACCCAGGGAGAGGCCTTAGCAGTACCCACCCAGAAGGGTCTAGAAAAAAAACAGACCCAGGGCGGGGGACAAGGATTCACCATGGCACCCCTGGTGCAAAGGTTTGGCTTTCTGGACTTCACAACTTCAGCTTCTACTCTGACCCCCCCAAAAGCATAGTACATGAACAGACAGAAACCTTTTTATCATCTTTGTTTATTTGGAAATGAAACCCATATACCCTACACTGCAGTTAGTTCCGAAGGGACAGAAAAAGGCTTAGTGATGAGATCAACTCACTGTCACCTGGCTCCTTCTGATTCTGCAGGACTGAAGACACTGCCCCAGATTCCCACCCTGCCAGCCAGCAGGGACCAGAGATCTTCAAGGGTGGCCCAGCCAAGGCCAAGTGGGCTTACCGCAGTAAGGGTGCCTGCTCAGAGTGAGTGCCGGGCCTTGAACACACAGCCCGGCTTGCCAGGCCTTGCAGAGCCCCCACCCCCCACCCCCCAGCCTACGCAGTCCCATCTAGTACCTGAGCAAGTGCTAAGCCCCACAGGACCTTGCGCCTCAAGCCCTCAGCCTCTGCTTCTGTGAATTTGGCCTGGCTTGGGCAGCAGTTGTGGTGGGGTAGCGCAGTGTTTAAGCCACACCTCCCATCAGCACCCAGGAAAGGCAAGGAAGGGGGAAACGCCCCACCCCACCCCTACTCCCAGCACCTCCTTGGGCAGGTTCCCAAGGGAGAGCACTGCAGCAAGTAAAAGGGAAGGCTGTTATCAGTCCCTGCAGTCTTCTCAGCGCAGGAAAGCCGCGGGGAGGTGCTAGATGTTCCCAGGACTAGGACCTTTTATTCTTCCAAAGCCAAAGAATGCATGGCTCATTTTTTTTTTGTGTGTGTCTTTTTGAGACAGGGTCTCGCTATGCAGCTCAGGCTGGCTTGAGCTCACTTTGTAGCCCAGGCTGGTCTCCAATTCGAAATGATCCTCCTGCCTCAGCCTCCCAAGTGCTGGGATTACAGGTGTGAGCCACCATGCCCAGCATGGTTCATTTTTTAAGAAACAGGCATGGCCAGTGGGGCATGGTGGTGCGTGCCTGGAATCCCAGCACTTGGGAGGCTGGAGCAGGAGAAGCACTGCAATTTTGAGGCCAGCCTAGGCTACGTAAGAGACCTTGCCCAAAAAAACAAACGAACTAGATATAGGTGACAAGAAGGCTCATTCTTTGCCCCTGGGTAGGTGGCCAGCCCAGAGATGGGACAGCACAGAATGTGTCCTCTTTGTCCCAAACAATGTTCCAGCAACCTGGCATTTCCCAACACCTCAATGGCAGAACACAGGCATGTAACACACAGCTCCAGAACAGGAAACGTGCATCCTCAGGACCCAGAGAAAGCTGACTTCCTCACTCCACACTCAGACTCCAGCGGCGATGGGGGCACACCCGGCGCTGTGGGAGACTGAGGCAGTATGGGAAATCTGAGCCTGGCCTGGGCGATTTAGATGGTGTCTCAAAGTTTAATAAAAATAATAAAGGGCTTCATATCCAGGGCAGTATGAAGGCCCTTGGTTCAATACTCAGGTTCACGAAATGATACAAACAAAAACCACCTGGGCTCTGACTGAGAAACAGGCCACTGACAGTCCAAGCCAATTTCACGGGCCTGCTTCTGCTGGAGCTGGTTCAGAGCAGCCAGGGTTCCTGACCAGGGCAGAGGTGGCCTTCTGCCCTGACACCTTGGGGAGACCGGAAGAAGAGGGTGATGAGTGAGGGGCCAGGCAGGCCCCATGTTCTACAGCAGCACCTGCAGGGACAAAGAGGCCGACGAGGGGGACCCCAAGCATCTTCACAGAGGAGGCTATGTACAGGGAGAGCAGGGAAGGTCAGGCCAGGCGCACGCTCACTGCATCTCATTCAACCAGAAGATCAAACTGCTCAGCAGCTTCAAACTCAGCATTCATGGCCGCAGCCCACTCATCCAGCTCCGACTTCTGGGGAAGAGAAATGGGGCCAGGTGAGCGGGGAGGGGTGCACACTGCCTGGGGCCTGTCACCCACACTCTGCAGGTGCTGCCTTCCCCACACCGAGCCAGAGACAAGCCCTGTCATGCAACGCGACAACAGGAGAGGCAGCCCCTCCCTCACTCACCAGGATCTCTGGTGCCTTTTTCCTCTTCCGCTTCTCTTTCATAACCAGGGGAGAGATTCCCGGGAGATTCGGGTCTGGGAAGCAGGGCTTTACAGGGACCTTGGGGACCTCAGTCAACTTTGAGCACACCACAGGTGAGACGCCAGACAAATCTTTGGGCTCCTCAAAGCCAAAGCGAGACCGGAGGCCAGGAGTGGAGGTGGAGGCACAACCGAGGGTGTCCAGCCGGCTGTAGGAGCGCCTGACTTTCCTGGACATTTCCACATATCTGGCATCCAATTCTTCCTCTTTGGAGTTGGACTCGACCTCTGCGGGGTTCAGTACAGGAGTGGTAGTGGGGGTCACAGGGACACTACATGTCTTGAAGAGGTCTCCTTTCATGGGCTTCTGGAGAGGAGGGTTGTTCTCTTTCCCCAAGGACAAGGCGATCTGCAAAGAGACAGTGAGGAGAATGCCTTCCTGTTACACAGCTGGAGTCCTGACTTCTAAAAACACCTGGGGAGATGTGCTGAAGGAAAAAAACACTTGCCAGGCGTGGTAGCTCACGCCTGTAATCCTAGCACTGGGGAGGCTGAGGCAGGAGGTGAGCTCAAGGCTCGCCTGAACTACATAGAGACCGTGTCTCAAAAAGACAAAAAAGAAAAGGGCTGGGAATTTAGCTCATTGGCATTAAGTGCCTGCCTGGCAAGTTCGAGGTTGTGGGTTCGATTCCTGCTACCACAAAAACAAACAAACAAACAATACTCCGGGTTGGGGATTTAGCTCAGTGGCATAAACACCTGTTTTGCAAGTGCGAGGTCCTGAGTTCAATCCCCGGTACCAAAAAAACCAAAAACAACACTCCACAGGACAATTTTTTTATGTATTTACTGCAATACTTGGGATCAAACACAGGGACTCATGCATGCTAGGAAAGTGCTCTACCAAGGAGCCACACCCCCCAGCACCCCTCATATACTTTTTTTGTGGTACTAGGGATTGAACCCATGGCCTATACTGAGCTACATCCCTAGCCCTATTTTATTTTATTTTATTTCATTATTTTTGAGACAAGGTCTTGCTATGTAGCCCAAGCTGGCCTTGAACTCTTGGAGATCCTCCTGCCTCAGCCTCCCGAGTGCTGGGGTTCTGGGTGTGCGGCACCACCCACAGTCAATTTTATCTGGAGACAGTGTCTTGCTAAGTTCCCCAGGCTGGCTTTCAAATTGTGATCCCCCTACTTCAGCCTCCTAAGCAGCTGATAGGGGCTGGGGATTCAGTGCCTGAAGTGCTCAGTGCCTGAAGGGCTTGCCTGATAAGCGTGAGGTCATGAGTTCGATCCCCAGTAACAAATCAAAACAAAATAAAACAACAACAACAACAAAAAAAAACCCCACAAAAATCTAAGCAGCTGGCACGATAGGTGAGCCCAACTGGATAAACACTTTTAAAAGAAAACCATCCATCACCGCTTCTGAGGAGTCCACTCATGTGACAACAAGACTAGCCACACCTGCCTGTGCTGTCCCAGTGTGCTTGTAATCCAGCCACCTACCACAAACCCCACTTATCACCCACAGCTCAATAATCTGCTCCACCTGCTTCCAGCTTCACTCTCTGTGGTCCATTTGTCACACAGCCATTGAACCTCTTCCTCCAAAGCCCATTCAGTCAGTCAGGATCTAGCAGCCCCTGTCCTGTGCCTGGCACTGTGCTGGACAGCAGCAGTACAGAAGGACACAAGAGAAAAGCCCTGCCACCACGGTGCTTCATTCTAGAGAAGAAAACAGATAACGAGAAGACCATGGATTGTGACACAGTTTTTTTTGTCTTTTTGAGACAGAGTCTCACCATGCAGAGTTCAGAATGGCCTTGAGCTCACTTTGTAGCCTAGGCATGTCTCAACTTGCAACCTCGCAACGGTCCTCCTGCCTTAGCCTCCGGAGTGCAGGGGTTACAGGCGTGAGCCACCACGCCCAGCTTTGTAACACAGCTCTAAAGTGCTACAGAAACAAAAAAGGATCAAGTACTGGGTTGGGCCAGTACTATAGGTCTCACCGAGCAAGTGACAGATGAGCTACAACTGGAAGCTGGGGAGGTCATGCGTTGTATGGATGCCAGAAGGAAAAGCGTTCTAAGTAGCAGCAACAGAAGATGCAAAAGCCCAGAGGCCACAGTGTACCAATCAGGGTCAAGGAACAAAGAGATCATTGTGGCTGAATTGAAAAAAAAAGGGGAGGAAGGAACCAAAGACAAAGCTTGAAATGCAATGGAGAGCAGGGCAGATACCATGCTCCAGAGGCCACATAAGGGCTTCTGCTCTGAGACCAAGGCAGTGACAGCAAGGCTGGGGACAGGAAAGCTTAATCTGACAGATGCATGCAGAGCTTCCTAAGCTGGCTGTTCATAAAACCCCTCTCAGCTCAGATGCTTCCTCAGGGAGGCTGCACCTTCCCATGGGTTCCAGGACAGCCTCACCTCTGGCAGTTTCTCAGTCACATGGACCTTCTGTTTCCTGTACAGCAACATCACTACCTGATGTACTGGTTGACTCGGTCACCCAACTAGAATGGGAGCATCCTGACAGCAGGGGTCTCTGTCTGCCTGGCTTCGTATTTCAAATGCTTTGGAAGTCCTGAGTTGATGCATGTGAACCCTGGCACTGAGCTTTCTGAAGGCCAAGGCAAGGATGGAAGCAGAACAAATCAACTGTGGTCTAATGCAATGAAGTAAACTGGTTTGTGCAGAGACACATTACATGGCCACAAGCTCTAGGGAACATCCCTCTTGGGCTCAGTAAAAGGGATTTGTAACAGAATGGGAACACTCGACTGTTTTCTCCTCCTCTCCTAAAGCCAAGTAGTCACCCATACCCTAGCAACCTTATCCTACTCTGAAGAATCTATCAGAACCAGGTGTGGAGGGGCATGCCTGTAACCCTAGCCTTTGGGAAGCTGAGGCAAGAGGGTTGCTGTCAATTCGAGGCCAGCATGGGCTACATAATTCAAGGTCAACTTGAACTATATAGTGAGACCCTGTCTCAAACAAACAAAAAAATAATAATCTATCAATTGATGGATTAACAAGAATAAACAGAAGTCTCTGCTAACGGTGTTCACATTCACACAGGGAAAGACATCAAACGTATGAGCAAATATGTTATCACATGTTGATAAGGTCTAAGAGAATTACACAAAGAAGTGTAAAAAAAGTAATAGAGTAAGAGTGCTCAGGGAGCCAATTATGGTGGTGCATGTCTATAGTTCTGGCTACTTGAGAGGCTGAAACAGGAGGATCAACAGTTTGAGGCCATTCCAGGGAACTTAGCAAGACCCTGGCTCAAAATAAATACATAAGGGGCTAAGGATTTAGTTCAGAGGCTTAAGCACTTGCCTGGCAAATGTGAGGTTGTGAGTTTAATCCCCCGGTACCAATAAATAAATAAATAAATAAATAAGTAGGGCTGGAGATGCAGTTCAGCGCTGCCTGAGTTCGGTCCCCAGACTGGGCAGGGAAGGTCTTTGTGAGGAAGTTCCCTCTGAGCTCAGCCCTTGCTACTGTGTGCGGGGACAGTCATGTTGAGAATGGGAGGGAAGGGGATACACAGCTTAATCAGGTCCTCACCAACTCCCTTCAGGATTCCTGGGGTTCATATCCTCCTACCTGGCCTCAGGGCCCCAGGGCTGCCATTCCCCACACAGCCCCTTTCCCCCCCACTTCACCCAGGGATTTTTTTATACCATTCAAGCTTGACTCAGTCACAACCTTGGTCAAAACTTTCCAGAGGCAGAGCATCTACTTAGCAAAAACCATGCCTTAGGTTTGATCTCCAGGACCACATACAGCAACAAACAGATGAGAACATTCTCAAAAGCTGCCCACAGATGAGAAAATGGAGCCTGAGCCTGTGAATGTGGTTTTCATGCCTCATCAAGATCTGCTTTGGCCTTGCAAGCTGCCTCCCCTGACTAGGTCTGCTGTGCACACACCAAACAAAACCGCTCTTCCCCAAATTTCATGATTTCTCTTTGCACCCTCCAGATCTTTTCCTGGAGCATGGTTTCTTTTGCCCAGAAGCCCTACTTCTTTTAAAAGACTTGGTTTAAATGTCCCTTCTGTGAAACATCCCTTGAGCCACCTGATCTGGGTTACTATGATGGCATCTAGCATCTCCATCCTCAGCAATGTTGCAGTCACTTGGTCACTTGTCTTTCTCCACATTTGTAAGACCCAGAGCTTTTAAAAGGCAGTTAGGCCAGGCATGTTGGTGCACACCTTTAATCCCAGCACTCAGGATGCTGAGACAGGAGGACTGTTTTGAGTTGAGGCCAACCTAAGTAACCATAGCAAGTTTAAGACTAGTCAAAATTACACAGTGAGACCCTGTCTCAAAAACAAACAAACAAAACTCCAAAACAAAGGCTGCACTGCTCATTTTTTATATCATCAGTGTTGGAATTACAGGCGTGAGCCACCACGCCAGGCACAACTCCACTTCTTAAAGGAAAGCAGAAACATACAGGCTACAGGATATAAGGACCTAAGAATGAAAAATTTAAGAAAAAATAAAAAGAGCTAAAAATGAATTAAGTTTATAAGGAGTAATCAAGACTGGCCTTGCCAAAAATGTGGCACATATCTATAATCCCAGCACTTGGAGGCTGCAGCAGGAGGATTACTGAGTTTGAGGCCAGCTTGGGCTACATAATAAGTTCAAAGCCAGCCTCAACTACATAGCCAGACCCTGTCTCAAGCTTCACCCACCTAAAAGACTGGCAATCATGGTGTCCAAAACCATACTGTTTTCAAATAGAGCAAGAGTTCCCAGAGTAGAAGTAAACAGCCAGTATTCTCTCCTCCAGTACTCGAGTGACCAGCATCCCACCCAACTAAGCAAATGTAAATGAACTCACCCTAGGGCTCCTGCGAGGAGAATGAACAGCTGGGACCTGTGATAGGGACAACATCAAACATATCAAACAGCCAGTCCCTAGTCTTGGATTCCCACCTATCATCAATCCCCTCTCAACCCTCACCTCTACACCATGAGCCACGATCTTCTTCAAGACGATGGGCTTTCTGACTGGAGCTGCAGGGGGTGCCTGAAAAGCAGGAGTGACCACAATGAACTCTATATTTATTCAGGGGATTCTAGGGAAATAACCAAGAAACTCGGGACTCACCTGACAGATTTCAGGAAGGACGTTCGGGAGATCAGAGCCTGATTTTCGCTGGGACCTCCACAGGGATTTAGGAGATCTGGCCGTGGGCTCTAGAAGGTGAAAAATGTTGAGGTTCAGAAAGACTAAGTCCTACAAGAGTCAGGCCCTGGAGACAAGAAGAGGTTCCCAAACAAGCCCTTTAGGGATGCCTCAGGGAATAACTTTTTCGGTAGGGAAAGGGCTCACGTTCCCCAAACGGCTCGGTCTCATGTCTTCCGCGTGCCCTCCGCTCACCAGAGCGTTGAGCGGCCCTTCCGGGCTGCGTTTGCCTCCCAGACATATCTCGTTTCTTTCTCGACCTCCGCTACCACCGCAGCCGCGCCTCCGCGCCAACCGTGAGGACCGTCAATCACCCTGGAATCGTTCGAATTACCCGCCCTACCTGCGAGGAAGCGGAAGTGACGCAAAGCGGGAGAGCCTGTACATCCTGTATCCACGGCTTTCCACCCGACTGTAGGGGAGTGGCCTGCGGCGCGTAACGTCATCAGCGCGCGCCGCACCCGGAAGAGACGTGGCAGCGGAGGATAATCTGGGCGACTCGGGCTGAAGTAGGCAGAGCGGCAGCCGGTGAGCGCAATACTTGTCCTGCGCCTCGAGCTACTGATTGCGTTGGTCGGGACCGGCGCCGCGGCCGATCAGTAACATAGATAGTAGGAATCTGTATGGAAGGAGGCGGGGCCAGGAGGGGGTGGAGCTCAGGAGGAGCCCTAGAGGCGGGGTCGGTGATATCTGGGAGTTGCTGATAGTGGGTGGGATTCAGGGGAATAAGGGGGTCTTCAGAGGCGGGATTTATCCAGGGGGCGTGGTCCGTCCAAAAATGAGGATGCGGGCAAGAATTTGGGATTGGGGCGCTTATGAATAGTGTCTAGAGGAGTTAGGAATGGAGACGAGCTGAGCTGGTGAGAAGTGATATGCACCAAAACCTGGCTTCCTGTCAACTCTGTCCATTTCGCTAGGGTCGGTCATGGGACTTTGCAAGTGCCCCAAGAGGAAGGTCACCAACCTGTTTTGCTTCGAGCACCGAGTCAATGTCTGCGAGCACTGCCTGGTAGCCAATCACGCCAAGGTGGGACATTCAGGGCAGTGGCTGAGCAGGGTGAACTTGGTGGACAGACAATACTGGCACTGTCAGATCCATGAGGGGCATCACACTAGTGCTAGCTCCGCAAGGGCAAGGACTTGGTTTATTACGCTCACTGCTGTATTTCCAGCCCCTAAAATAGTCTGACGCACAGTAAGTGTTCAATAAATATTTATGATTAAACAAACCAAAAGATGAGTTTCCTCTGTGTTGAAAGAGGCAGTTGGTCCATGGAGTGGTAGATGGTGGAGCCCCAGCTCCAGTTGTGACTTCTCTCTCCCACTTCAGTGCATCGTACAGTCCTACCTTCAGTGGCTCCAAGATAGTGACTACAACCCCAACTGCTGCCTTTGCAACACACCCCTGGCCAGCCGGGAGACGACCCGCCTCGTCTGTTACGGTGAGGCTTGGGCACCCTGAAGGGATCAGGGCAGCATCTTTAACTGGCTCAGCTTGGTGACTCCTCAAGCAGTAGGACAGTAGAGTTCCCCAAGCCAAGGAGGCCAGTGTTGCAGGTCCTAGTTCTGTTTGGTTACTTCCCTGATACGTAAAGTTGGGCAAGTCATTATCCTTCTCTATTCCTTTTTCCTAAAAGGCAAGGATCCTACTTCCTGCCCTGCCAATCTTGGAGAGTTGAGCATGAGCCAGTCAAGCTTATGAGGATGGCTGTAGCCGTGGTTGTGGCTATGAGGATTAGCTAGCCACGTCAGCATGGCGCTTTCAGATATTCAGGATCCCTTCCTGACTGCTGGAGGACACAGAGAGGAAAAATTTCCCACACTGAAATTAGCTAGGGGGAGTCAGAAGTCATGTGTGGCCGTGACTGTGGCCTGAGTCCAGTATAAGAGCCTCAGCTTCAGTTTTTGAAGCTGATAAAAAACAGGCAGCTCCATGTATTTCTTCATCTATGTGAGAATGTGTGTACACTTGCATGAATTCAATCCACGTTGTGTCCTTACATGACTTTATTGTGTAAATATGTATAATGTGAAAACAAGTATGTTGTAGACATACAAGGGGAACACATGGGTGGGTGAGGGTACTTGAGCATTAGCAAATGTTTAAGATGTGTATGTGTGAGAGCTGGTCTAGATACTGGAAAAGACACTCGTGTTTGTGTGCTTATCAGCACATGCTTGCTTGCACCTGTGGATGTAACCCTGCACACAGTGCCTGTGCATGTATCTAGGAACCTCTGCACAACCTGTCGATTAGCCATTGGCACAGGGATGGTGATGAGTGTAGTCCCAGAGAGGACCCTCTGAAAGGGTAGGTGGCATTTTCTTCCCATCCACCCTGTTGTGCGCTGGCAACTTAGTGGCATCTGCTTTGAGTTAGTCAGATGGTGGTATCCAAGAAGCCTGAGATCACAGAACACTGATGAAATATACCTGTGGTAGGAGGTGACAGAGAGGCCCTCGTCATCTGTGTATGTGCACTTTCATCCCTGCAGTAGGCTGGGGCTCATTGCTGGGCTAGGAGCTCCAAGGGACTTTTTCCTCATGCCTTTCCTTCCCTATTTCATGGGCCTTAAGATCTCTTCCATTGGGCCTGCCTCAATGAACGTGCTGCCCAGCTACCCCGAAACACTGCGCCTGCTGGCTATCAGTGCCCCAGCTGCAACGGTCCCATCTTCCCCCCAACCAACCTGGCTGGCCCTGTGGCCTCTGCACTGAGAGAGAAGCTGGTCACCGTCAACTGGGCCCGGGCAGGACTGGGCCTCCCTCTGGTGAGAGTCCCTCTGTGTGTCTGTCTGTTTGCTCTGTGCTTCACCCAAGCCAGCTAAGTGGCTGGGCAGGCTGGTAACACACACTTCTTCCTCCAGATCGATGAGGTGATGAGCCCAGAGCCTGAGCCCCTCAATTCGTCCAGCTTCTCTGACTGGTCCAGCTTTAATGGTAAGCATACACCTCCATCTGCTACCTGGGCCCTTCGCTCCCCACCCTGCTGACCGCTATTCTCTGTCCACAGCAACTGGACCCCCTGCACAGGAGAAGACAGAAAGTACTTCTGCTCCCACAGTCTTCTACAGCCAGGCTCCCCGGCCCTCTTCATCTCCTAGCCCACCTGAGCAGCACACAGTCATCCACATGGGCAGTTCTGAGCCCTCGACTCATGGTGAGCCGGGAAATTATCTGAGCTTCAGAATGATAAATGGGGTTGTCCGCAGTTGGTTAGGGAAGGAGCTCAAGGATCCTCCCACTTGGAGTGACTTTTCCTCACTCAGCACAGCCATCACCTCCCACAATTCCAAAATGCTCTGCCAGTCTGGGGAAGGCAGGAGACCCTTGTGTTTGACACACACAGAGAGCAGGTTCCTTGAGCCTATTGATGCTCTTGGCTCCACCCCTGCAGCCCCCAGGAAGGTGTATGACACACGGGACAATGACCGGGCACCTGTCCTCCATGGGGATTACGATGATGACAAGTATCGACGCCGGCCTGCCCTGGGTTGGCTGGCCCAGCTGCTCAGGTACATGGGGTCAGGTGGGAGGCAGGACCCTTGGGAGGATGATTTGATGGCTAAAAGGGCTTATATCAAGCTCTGACTGTATATGGTGCAAGGACTGTGCACAGCGGCCTCTGCCAGCCAATAGAAGCCTCACTCTCTCCTGCCTCTGGGGTCCTTGCATCCCATAGGAGCTTTGGACTCAGGCTTTTTGAAGCCTCTTCCTGTTTTTTGTCCCCCACGTCTAACACGTTGCAGTTTTCACAGCACGGTCACACAGCCCAACTGCTTCGAGCTGCA
The DNA here is from genome assembly GCA_004027455.1 of Hydrochoerus hydrochaeris. Classification (NCBI taxonomy): domain Eukaryota; kingdom Metazoa; phylum Chordata; class Mammalia; order Rodentia; family Hydrochaeridae; genus Hydrochoerus; species Hydrochoerus hydrochaeris. The sequence continues at coordinate 284,120 of PVLA01000570.1, read as the reverse complement.
CAGTAACTCTGTGTGGTGGAGCGATCCTCTCTGTAGCACAGATGAGGAAACTGAGGGACAAGGATGATGACTAGGGCCCCATTTCATGTCAGGTCCTCGGGGCCTGACCCGACTTTCCCTTCATTCCCCCAGGAGCCGGGCTGGGTCTCGGAAGCGGCCACTGACCCTGCTGCAGCGGGCAGGGCTGCTGCTGCTCTTGGGGCTGCTGGGTTTCCTGGCCCTCCTCGCCCTCATGTCTCGCCTGGGCCGGGCTGCAGCTGACAGTGATCCCAATCTGGACCCACTCATGAACCCTCACATCCGTGTGGGCCCCTCATGAGCCCTGGCTTGTGACTGGGCCAGCCCAGGCCTCCACGGAGGGAAGAGGAGCCTGGGGGCTCTTCTCCATTCCTCTCCCTGGAGCCTAAGACACTAAGATCCCAGGCCCAAAGCTGAGGCCACCAGGGTGGCTGCAGACTGAGCCTGGAATCCAAAAGATCAAGCATTTGTCTTAATTTGCTTTTTGGGTCACCTGTCTCTCACCCCAACCCCTCAAAGGACCTGACAGGGGTAAATAAACAACAGACTTTATTAAAACACCCAAAGCAGCCTTTTCCTTACCCTTTCTCAGCCTCAGCCCGTCCCTTGCCTCAGTGGCTTTCCTCTCGGTGCTGAATGGTCAGAAACTCCAGAGACAAGCGGTTGAAGAACATGACCGCATTGAGTACTGGGCAGAGTGCGCAGCCATCAGCCCCACACCCTGCCCCTCCTCCTGCACCTCTGCCCCCAGTGCCCCCTCCCCACCTTCTGTGCAGCCTCCCCCTACTCACCCAAGATGGTTAGGGCAGAGCACTGGAAATACTTGTCTTCTGTCATCTCGGCATAGACCGACCCCATGGCAGCCCAGCAGACGCTCATCACCTGGGAGAACTGTAGGCCCATGCAGTGGGTAGCAGCCCCCTGACCCCAGCCCAGCAGCCTAGCTGCCCCAGTCCCCCGCCCCTGCCAGCTCCTAGCCCCCACCATCAAGATAGTCGTGTAGTCGAAGCTCATGTGGTCGTACTTGTGGGTGATGTAGAAGTTGTACAGGTCACTGGCAAAGATGCCCAGGTGTATGAAGAAAAGCAGGAGAGCCGCCATGGTGAGTATCATGCCTTGTGGGAAGAAGAGCACAGCCACACGGTCCCGCCACCGCATCCTGAGCGCCTCAGGGGCCCCTCGTCAGACCTGAGCCCTGGAGCAAGGGGGAGACTGGCCAGGGCAGCAGCAGAGCCCCCTGGATCCACATCACCCCATCTGGAACAGCATTGTGATTCCAGAACCGAGAGGACACTGAGGGGTGAGGCTCTAGAACCCAGGTGAATTCCAGCCTAGACAAGAGTATTTGATGGGTAGCTGGGGGTGCTTAGAATTGTGGGGCCTAGGCAGGTGCTGAGCGGTGAGAGTGTGGGTGTGGGTGAAGAGACAGTGTCATCCCACAGTCCCACAGAGAGTGCGGGCACAGTCACTGATGGAGATCCGGGGTGCAGGGGTGTAGATAAAGACTGAGATGTGCAGCTGGGGGGCTTCCCTAGCGAGGAACCTGAACCCCAGGTTCCAAGTGGGCTCCACCACGGCTGGGGCAGAGAACTAAGGTGGGGGACCATGCATCCTCCACAGCCACCCTTCGAGCTTCCCTGTGCCACCCCAGGTGTGGCCCAGAGTGCAGCTGGCTCTTCCAGGACCAGTGCCCACCTCACATGTGCAGTTGCTTCACACCCATCACCCCCTGAGAAGGCTGGGGTGGCAGCATCAGTCCCATCTTGAGTCAAGCTTTCATGGTCAATGAGCCGTGCTGTGTCTGTCCTGAAACAAAACTCACACCCTTCACACCCCGCAAGGGTGAGATTGCAAATATGCCAAAACTCCAGAAAAACAGCCCGTAATGGTGTGGAGGGACTGGCAAGCCCCCAGGGATTGAGGTAGGGTGGGGAGGACTCGATGCCGAGCCCTGCTGCCCCACTGCTGCCTGGCCCTGGAGTTAGGTTCAGGTCTCGCCCCTCCAAGCTGTGGATTCGATCCTGTGCCTGCCAGCTTCACTTGCTGCTATATCCTAGCCACTGTGGTTTGAATACATGGTTTATTGCTCTGAACTCAGTTGAACCCCCAAAATCTATGTCAGTGATATTAAGAAAGTGGGTTTTAGAGGTGAGGCCTTTGGGAAGTAATTAGATTAAGTCATTAGGATAGAGACCCTTTGAGTCCCGGTGCCTTCAAAACTAAGGAAGACCACACAGGGAGAGGTACACATGTGACACCATCAACAACTTCTTCGTTTTAAAATAGCCTGCTTCAGGTATTTCATTATAGTAAGAATCAGCTAACACATACATTAAAGTTGTGATACCCCAGTACCTAGCCATGGTCTTGTGCAAACAATTGTTTGAATTCCTATTTAAATCCAAGTAATCTTTCTCATTTTGTGTGCGTGTGTGTGTGTGTGTGTTTAAATAGGATCTCACACTGTATTTCAGGCTGGCCTTGAACTCACTGTGTCACCTAGGCTGGCCTGGAACTTTTGGTGATCCTCCTGTCTCAGCCTCCTGCCTCCTGAGTGCTGGGATCACAGGCATGCCCCACCATGCCCAGCAGCTTTTATATATTGAAGTTCCCTTTTTTGGTTGAAATAAGGTCTCACTACTACTCTAGGCTGGCCTTGAACTGTTGTTGGCAGTAAGCCCCACACTCAGTTTGTTGGTGCAGAAATAAAGCACTCAGCCACCAAGAAATCTTGACAACGCAAGTTTGCTTCTGCAGGAGGGTGTGAGCACCAGGTACACGGAGCCTTACACACCCGAACTTAGGGGCGGGTAGCTGCCTTTCCCCCATTAGCTGGCGCAAAGGTTCACTCTATCCTGGGGGGTGAAAGGGTTGCTAGGAAGGATGGCTAAGGAGGTTTGGGGGTATTGGGACTGGAAGGCGTTGGCATAAGGTATTCCCAGAGTCCTTGCCTCTGATGTGTCTTGTAACCATAACAACTGCAATCCTGGTGCAAGGAGTGGAGGTGGGCAGCTCGGGGAGAAATAAAGTTTAAGATGGAGGTGCTACTGTTTACGTCCTTTGATAAAAAAGACAGGATCCCAGTTTCCCATACTGTGTAGCCCAGGCTGGCCTCCAACTCACAGCCATCCTCTTGCCTCAGCCTCCCAAGTGCTGGGATTACAAGCATGGGCCACCATGCCCGGCCCTATACATTGAAATTCTTGTCTCAGCTATGTATTGAGGTGCATGCCTGTAATCCAGAACTCTGGGAGGTCGAGGCGGGAGGACTGTAAATTTCAGTCCAACCTGGGCAATTTAGAGAGGGATTTAGCAAGATCTTGTGTTAAAAATAATAGGGCTGGGGATTTAGCTGAGCCACATAAGCGCCTGCCTGGCAAGTGAGGTCATGAGTTTGATCCCCAGTATGAGAGAGAGAGGGAGGAAAGGGAGGGAGGGAGGGAGGGAGGGAGGGAGGGAAGAAGGAAAGGAAGGAAGGAGAGAAGGAAGGAAGGAGAGAAGGAAGGAAGGAAAAAAAAGGAAAGAAAAAAAGAAAGGCAGGCTAAAGTGGGGTGGAATGCTGTCTCAGATCCATCCAAGGATTACTGATACATAGTTGTTTGATATTGGTATTCTCCATTAATGATTCAAATTCTGAAATTACAAGCAGATACTGCTCAGTAGATATAAAAACATTTATGTCGTGGCCCTTATTGAAGCTGCAGCTGCTTCTACGCAGTTGTTGCAGTCAAAAAGGAGCCCAGAGTAACAGTTTTCCTTGACGGTTGCCATTCTGTTTGCTGTAACCGATCTGCAACATTTTGGGGAAAGACAGTTACACTGTGCCTGCCACTTCTCAGTGATAGCTGGCAGCTTTCCTTCAAACTGGCATGTTTCTTGTAGAGTTGATCTTGCTGAGCCCAAGAACTGGTAGTAACACATCCTGAGATGATCAGTGGTACAGGATATGGCAGTGCTTTGAGTCACAGTCCTGAAAAGCTGAGGCACAGTATCAGGATCAAGGCCAGGCAGACCTTGTGATTCTGAGGGCTTGAGGAAGGAAAAGATCTTTCCTGGCAGTCGTGCTTATTGCAGAAAAAAAAAATTTATATCCAATAGAAAAAGTAGTATAAAAGGTTATAATTTTTATTCTCCTGTAGGAGATCAACTAGTTCCTTAGCCTTTTTTTTCTAAACTTTATTGAGCCAGGATCTTGCTATATTGCCCTGGCTGACCTTAAACTTTCCATCTTCTGCTCAGCTCCCAAATGCCAAGGTTACAGACCATGTGTATTTTTTAAAAAGTCTCTGAAAAACACAAAGATAATAACAGTTTCTGGCCAAGCATGGGGGCACCAATCTATAATTCCAGCCTGAATTACACAGTGAGACCCTGTTTTAATCAGTCAGTCAGTCAAGTCTCTGAACATCCCATTGAGTCAGAGGTGAGCAAATTGTTTCTGTCAAAGGCTGGTTAGATTTTTGTGGACCATGACATCACCATGGCAACTACTATACGGGGGTTTGCTGTTGTAGTTCAAATGTAATTATGTGAACAAATAGTTATGGTTGTGTTCTGATAAATTTTACTTATGGGCATTAAAATAAATTTCAGACTTTTTAAGAATCATAGAATCTACAGCAAGGCATATAATAATAGTCAAGATTCCAGAAATTCAACACAAGAGCAGAACAGTAAAAACTGTTAGAGAAAAAAAATAAAGCAGCTGTAAAGGAAAGCCCATCAGAATCACAGCTGACTTCTCCACACAAACTCTCAAGGAGATCTTGGAGTGAAGTACTTCAAGCTCTAAAAGAAAACGACCTCTAACTAAGATGTACCCCACAAAACTATCTTTCAAAATCAATGGAGAAATAAGGTACTTCCATGGCAAAAAAACACCTAAGGAAATTAATAATCGCCAAGCCAGCACTTCAGAGTGTTCTGAAGGACATTCTAGAAAGTGATGACAAAGACTGCAACTCCATGAAGCCCAACAGAATTAACCCATCAGGCAAGACGAATGGGGAGAGAGGGGAGGACAGGGAAATAACATGATGGGGTTAAGTCAATACGTACTGGAACCATCAGTGATGCAGGTCTCAATCTGCACTCAAAAGAAACAGACTGGCAGAATGGCTCAAGCAGCAAGAGCCAAAAACACGCTGCATACAAGAAACACTTAACTCAAAAGAATTACAGTGTTTTTTCCAATCATTTAAAAATTTAATGGAGCTTCCTCAAAAAACTAAAACTAGAAATTTCATTTGACCCAGCTCTTCTCCTAGGTATCTTCCCAAAAGAGCAGAAGATATTGTATTACAGTGATCCACGCTTACTCATGTTTATAGCAGCACAATTTATAACAGCCAAACCTTGCAAGAGACCCCTCTGTCCATTCACAGTGTAGGAAAAGCTGAAGCCCAAGATGGCTGCACTATGGTTCAGGCCGGGGGGACGTGGTTGCTTCTGGAGATGAGTTTAAATCAACAGAATTCCAGTGCAGGTGTCCCTCCCAGCGTGGGAGGTATAACTAAGGTCATTACTGGCTGGTGTAGGTAACTCAGTGGCACCTAGCCACTATTCTGCAGACTCCCAACACTCTAGGAGTCTGAGGCAGGAGTATCTCAAGTTTGTGCTCAGCCCAGAGAAAACCAAAACAGACAGAAAGCTAGGCATGGTGGGCCACATAATAAAGTCTTTTTTTTTTTCCTTTTCCTCCAATTCAACTCAGTCTGTCCTAATCTGAATGCCAGGTCACTCCTCTTGAAGGAATGCTTTCGTGAATTGCCATGTGAGGTACCCTACGTGAAAGGCCAGTACTGGTCAAAAAGGAATGTGCTGATAGCTAAGGAATATAGAAAATTTAAGAGTTTATTGATAGACTGCAAGAGAGCAGCAAGTGAGTCCAAGGGAGGACCAAACTGTCAGGGCAGATAGCTAAGCATTTTCTATTTGACTTTAATGTGAAAGGGCTCTGGGACAGTCATCCCAGAGGCTCTCCCAGAGGTCACGGTGGTTCTGTTGTCATCCAGCTCATCACAGAGGACAGCCAGGTATTGTTTGAAGACTGATGCAGTGTTTTAGAAGGGGTCCAACACCTGCTCTACAGGTAAAATTAACTATGTAAACATTAATATTGGTGCTCAGCAGATCAGAATAAAAAATATGTGTTTGTACTTGAAAGGGACTTTTGATGTCACACTGGCATAGGGTAAGAAATGACCCTCTTTGGGCCAGGGATATAGCTCAGTGGCACAAGCTCCTGCCTGGCAAGCATGAGGTTGTAAGTTCAATCACCAGTACAAAAAAAAAAAAAAAAAAAGAAAGAAAGAAAAAGAAAGGACCCTTTTTCCAGCATGTCAATTGGTCAGCGTGGCTAGGGCTGCATACATAGTTTCTGGGCATAGTGTACAGGGTGGAAAGATAATGTTATATTACAGGGTCACAACTCAGATTTAAATAAACAATGGTAAAGTCACCAGGATTCCCAAATGAATGGCTGCACCTTTGTCTCAGGCAGAAACCTGGGAATTTTTTCCAGCCCTCACCTACCCCCTCACTTACCACATCCCATCAGTCACTTGGTATCTAAGCCCAAGACATATTTTTTTTTTTTTAATCGGTAACAGGGATTGAACTCATGACCGAGTGCTTGCAAGGCAGGCGCTTATGCCATTGAGCTAAATCCCCAGCCCCTACATATTCTTATTTTATTTTCTTTTTGATTATTCTGAGACAGGATTTTGCTATGTAGTTCAAAATGGTCTTGAACTCACTATATAACCAGGGCTGGCCTGGAACTCAAGAGATCCTCCTGTCTCAGCCTCCCAAGCACTAGGATGAGACAGAATTTTGTTATGCAGTTCATGCTGGCCTTGAACTCACTTTGTAGCCCAGGCTGGTCTCCAACTTACAGTGATCCTGTTTTAGTCTCCTGAGTGCTAGGAACAGCATGAAAGAAACAGCTGGCTGCGCGGCACCGACCACAGGTTGGTCACCACTTATATACTGGACCTCTTGCCTGCGGGAAAGCAGGGTTGGGGAGTCTCAATCAGCCCCGATATGCAAACGCACTGAGCCTTAAAAAAAAAAAAAAAAAATCTATCCCTCAGGACACTGGTGGAACCCAGGCTCGCTCGGAACCTCTTTACTCGGGGAATACAGTTGCGGGGGAACCTAGTCTCGGAGAACTCAGAGCTGTAGCGGGACGCTTCACCCGAAGCACTGCCTCGTTTCAACAGCTTTATGGATCCCGGAAGTGCCTCCTCCCCGTTCCCTTCCCAGCCTCCAGCCGATCGGCTGCGGTTGGGGCGATGGCGGCAGAAGCCGCCAGGCCTGGTCCAGCATCTGGACCTGGGGACTTCCCCGAAGGGCCCGAGGCTGATGCCCCGGAACGTCGGCGGAAGGCCCACGGGATGCTGAAGCTTTACTACGGACTCTCGGAGGGGGAGGCTGGGAGTCGCCCCTCCGGGCCGGACTCGCTGGACCCGACTGATCTCAATGGGGCGCACTTCGACCCGGAAGTGTATCTGGACAAGGTGTGTAGAGCGGGGGGTGTCTAGGCCCGCACTATACCCTCAGTTCATACCTCAGACTACATTGATGTGTGTGGGGGGGCTTCACAGGTTAAGGACCCTTGGCCAGGTTACAGGAGCGGAGCCGAAGCCCGCGGGCGCGGGGCAGGCTGGGGCTGACCGCGGCGGCGCGGGGTCTGAGGTTTCCACAGGCCCTGGGTGGGGGCGTAGCCCAGGCGGACGGGGCGGGGCTGGGTGTGGGCTGAGCTGCTCCTTCGCATTCCTAAGCGGGCGGCACTGGTAACCCCTGAAGTATGGCAGTTGGAGGCTCCGTAGCTACGATTCGTGAAAGCAGGATCAGGATTTTCTTTATGTTTTTTCCCTTTTTCTTTTTTTTTTTTTTTAATTTTATTGGTACATTTTAGATGTACATAGCGATCACGTTCATCATAGGGAATTTGTAGCTGTGCATGATGTATCTTGCTGCTGCTTTTTCTCCCCCATCCCCCCATCTTCCCTTCAAACTCCTCTTCCCCTCCTTATTTACAAGAACTTTGTTTCCATTTTTTCCTTTTATCTTTTCTTGTTCCTTCTTTCTTTTCCTCCTCCTACCTCCTTTGGTCCCCTTCTCATTTGAGCGTTTTCTTCCCATTTTCCAGTAACTGTTATACATTTTGGTCCTTATTTACACTCTCAGTTTCTCACATAATCAGGGTTTCTTGCACCCAAGAGCCTGCCAGTCGGGGCCAGGCTGGGGAGCACAAACTCAGCGAACACTAACTTGAGCGCTAACCGCCCTACTTCTCTAGCTGCGTAGGGAGTGCCCGCTGGCCCAGCTGATGGACAGCGAGACGGACATGGTGCGGCAGATCCGGGCTCTAGACAGCGACATGCAGACCCTGGTCTATGAGAACTACAACAAGTTCATCTCGGCCACAGGTGATCCGCGCTGGCCACACCCACGACAGTCTTAATTCCTCCTCCCCACGTGTGCTGGGAAAACCAGGAGGGATTTTGAGGGAAGAGACCCAGATTCTAGTCCTACCCTGACGTCAATGCACTATCACCTCTCTCCCTCTGGCCTTCACTGTCACACCAGTGTAGAGATAATAGCCGCTCCTGGGGCTTGTTCAGGCACCTACTCTACCTGTGAACTATAGCCCTAGGGCTTGCTTTGGGAACCAAAGGGGAGTAAGTATAAAATGAGATGAATTCCTGCGAAGCACTGAAATAGCCACCCCTGACAGCATGGATGCTCAGTAAGGTCTAATTTCTATTAGTGGTAGCTTTCATCTCTAATCCAGATCAATCTGGGGTAGCCTCGGGCCTCTTACCCTTCTTTATTCCTTCCTGTCCTTTCTCCCTCCCTACTTCAGCAAAGAGAGAAAAGTTATGACCTTAAGGGGCACAAAGAGCATGTAATGGCTTTTTTCTTTATTCTCTAGTACTCAACAGGGTTTATTGGGGGTTTTTTGGTTTATTTTGTTTGTTTGTTTGTTTATACTTTTGAGACAGGGTCTCACCATGCAGTTCAGGATGGCCTTGAGCTCACTGTGTAGTCCAGGCTGGTTTTGAACTTGCAACAATCTTCCTGCCTCAGCCTCCCAAGTGCTGGGATTAGGAACATAGATTTCTTCAAAGCTAAGTGAAGAAAATTTTTTAATAAATAAAGTTGATGAGCATGGGCAGGATGCTGAGGAGTCCAGCCCGTGGCAAGGCAGAGAGAGTTGAGGGGAGATGGACCAGGGTGGCCTGGCAGCAGGAAGTAGAGAGGGACCCACCCTTCCAGGGCACACACCCATGACCCACCCACCCCTAGTGAGGCTTCTCCGCCCAATTCACACCTGGCTCTAATTCCTCTGTGGATTAGTGTCACACCCCTCTGATCAGTCACCTCTCCAAAGCTCCATCTGTGAGCATCTGAGGCTTCAGAGATGCATCTAGATACAAACAGCCAGTGGGTGAGGACGGGAGGATATGGCACCCTCCTAAATGACAGAGTGGGCATGTGAAATGGTGTGCCCATGCTACGCCATTCCTCAGAAGACTAAATGGTTACCAGGGGTCCTAAGAGCAGTTCTACAACAAAGAAAACTGAAAACATTTTCAAACAGAAACACATAAATGTTGATAGCATTTTTTCAAAACAGGCAAAAAGCAGCATCAATACAAATGACCATCAACCAGATCAGTGGCGTGGAGTCCAGGGCACGCGTGCCTCGGCAGATTGTATCACCAAAAGCTCTAAAAGGTTTGCCATCACTGGACTTGATGGAGGTTAACTAAATATAATATATCTGCACAATGGGGTATTATTCAGCCACAGAAAGGGGATAACAGACTGATACGTGCTACAGCAGAGCATGAATACTTGTTGTATGAAAGAAGCCAAACACACGAGCCACATGTTATACAATTGCACTTATGTTAAATATGTAAATAGGCAGCTCCATGGAGATGGAAAATGGATTCATGGTTGCCAAGCACTGGGAGAGAACAGGCTTGAATGCTAGGAGATACAGTGATTTGGAATGTTCTGGAGTTAGATAGTTGTGTTGGATTACAGCCTTGTACATACACTAAATATATGAGGAGTCAGTGAATTTTACTGTGTGGCAATTATATTCCAAGTAAGAATAACAATAACAAAAAGTGCTAGGCCAGGCTGTGGTGGGCCAGCTTGTAACATACATGCTGAGCTCGGTTATAATACATTCACCCGTGTTAGACTGGTTATAGCAGAGGAAGCCCTTTGCTGTTCCTTCCACAGGCAAAGAAAGTAAAAAAAGTAATTCTAGGATTGAGCCCAAGGCCTTTGCACTGTGCTATATCCCCAGTTCTCCTCCTCCTCCTTCTTTTTTGTCTTTTTTGAGATAGTGTCTTGTTATGCAGTTCAGGATGGCCTTGAGCTCACTGTGTAGCCCAGGCTGGTCTTGAACTTGCAACAGTCCTCCTGCCTCAGCCTTCTGAGTGCTGCAACTACAGGTATGTGCTACCACGCCCGCCTCCTAGCTCTTTATAATTTGGGGTTTTTTTTGTTTTTTTTTAATTTTGGGACAAAATCTCACTGAATTGCCTAGATTGGGCTCCAACTTGTGATCCTCCCAGCTCAGCCCCTCACCATTTCCTGTGGGCATCACCACTCTGAGAAAAAGTGACTTTGGAAAATGGGAAAAAGAGACCCAGCAGAAGGCCTGGGATGATGGCGTGGCAGTGCCAAGGGCCACTTGGGATTTGGTGTGGTGACACTGAAGGGGAGTCTGGTTTATCTTCATTTCTGGTCCAAGGGCTGAGTGGCTACTTGGGCTTATTGTGCTCCAGGAACCAGTGGTGACAGAGGCTAGGCCGGGGTGGGAGTGGCACCTGCAGGGTGACAGGGGCAGACTGAGGGAGGAGAGATGCTGCAGGAGGAGCACTGTGAGTGGTGAGCAGGGGCCGAGGTCACTGTGTCCAGGGTTCCCAAGGAAACCAGAAGGCTTAGGGTAGGTAGGTGGGCCAAGTGACAGGATCACAGAGGGTTGGGGGCAGAAGCTGAGATGTGGAAGGGGCAGTTTCTGTTGATGGTGAGAAGTGGACCAGATGAGGCAGCTGTAAGGACAGCAGGGCCGAAGAGGTCACTGAGCAATGAGAAATGCCCAAGGCTCTTCCATGTTTTTGATGTTCACAAGGGGGTGACAGAAGGGGGCAGGGGGACACAGGGATCAGGAACTGGTAACACAGAAGTGGCAATAAGAAGGGGATAGTGTGATGAAAGGTCTCAAGGAAGTGGCTTTTGTCGTTTTTGGGTGGCACTGGACATTGAACCCGAGGTCTTCACACTGAGCTACATCCCTAGCCCCTTATTTTTTTATTTTGAGACAGGGTCTTGCTAAATCGCAGGTGCCCACACTGGACTTGAACCTGAGATCCACCTGCCTCAGTCTCCAGAGTGATAGGGTTATAGGCATGTACTATCATGAGCAGCTAAGAAGTAGGGTTTTAAAGAGAGCTGGGGTAGAAGGGATCTAGAACTATGGTGAACCTATGGCACGCTTGTTGTTTATCTTTAAGACAAAAGATGTTAATGGATGTGTTGTGTTTTTTTTTGTAAACTAAAACTCAGTGTTCAGGTTTAATTGCAGTGTTGGCTTTATGATAAGTCAGTGGGTTTTGGGTTGCAGTTTGGACACTGGAAGCTGTAAGTGCCAGGCTCTGAGCCACCTTGAGTGTAAAAACATAAAAGTCTTCTTGCAGGAGATATCCAGCAGGACACAATGGTAAGGCTCCCTGAGAGGACAGATGGTATTGCAGAGGGGGGGTGGGGGCCTGGAAGAAGGTAAAGGTGAGTATGAGCCAGCTGTGGCACACACCTGTAACCCTGGCACTTTGGAGGCTGAGGCAGAAGGATCACCATGAGTTCGAAGCCAGCTGGGTCTACATAGCAAGGCCGTCTCAAAAAAAAGATGAATTGTATTCTATCTCCTGTGCTGGGAGAGGAAGGCGCCCCTGAGCATGGGCAGACAGGCCCAGCCTCTGCCCAGCTTCTTCTAAGGTCACAATGAGAGAAAAGCTAACCTGCGGTTGGTGCTGGGTGTGGCCCTCCTTGAGATCCAGGCACCCTATGAGTGCAGAGTGCTCTGGGATCCCCGTCCCCTCCCCTGGACACCAACGCTGCGGCACACAGGGAGGTGTGTGTGCGAAAGCCCTCTGCACTGACAGAGTGGCCCCTCCCATGGCGTACCAGGACTCAGCCTTTTCACAGGAGCCATGGGTATTAGTGGCTCAGCTTACGCTGAAGGGCTGAGGGGAGCACTGCCTCCGTCGCCTCTGGGCCCTTCCTCTCCCAGACACCATCCGGAAGATGAAGAACGATTTCCGGAAGATGGAGGACGAGATGGACCGCCTGGCCAACAACATGGCTGTGATTACCGACTTCAGCGCCCGCATCAGTGCCACGCTGCAGGACCGCCATGAGCGCATCACCAAGCTGGCAGGTGGGCGCCCTCCTGCGCAGGCACCTCCACCAGCAGGGCCCTGGCTGCTGGGCTGACTGCCCTCTGGTCCCATCCCCGTCCCGCAGGGGTGCACGCACTGCTGCGGAAGCTGCAGTTCCTGTTCGAGCTGCCCTCGCGCCTCACCAAGTGTGTGGAGCTGGGTGCCTACAGGCAGGCAGTGCACTACCAGGGCCGTGCGCGGGCCGTGCTGCAGCAGTACCAGCACCTGCCCTCCTTCCGCGCCATCCAAGACGACTGCCAGGTCATCACGGCCCGCCTTGTGCAGCAGCTGCGGCAGCGCTTCAGGTATGACCCACCCGTGCCCGCTCCAGGCTCCCAGGCTGTTGAGCTGTTGCCGTACCTTTCCTTTCCTCTCTGATGCCACAGGGAGGGTGGTTCCGGAGCCCCCGAGCAGGCTGAGTGTGTAGAGCTGCTGCTGGCGCTGGGTGAGCCTGCCGAGGAGCTGTGCGAGGAGTTCCTGGCGCACGCCCGGGGGCGGCTGGAGGAGGAGCTGCGTGCCCTGGAGAGGGAGCTGGGGCCCTCTCCCCCTGCGCCTGATGTGTTGGAGTTCACCGACCGCGGTGGCAGTGGCTTTGTGGGTGGCCTCTGCCAGGTGGCAGCAGCCTACCAAGAGCTGTTCGCAGCCCAGGGCCCCACAGGTGCAGAGAAGCTGGCGGCCTTCGCCCGGGAGCTTGGTGGTCACTACTTTGAGCTGGTGGAACGGCGGCTGGCACAGGAGCAGGGTGGTGGTGACAACTCCCTGCTCGTGCGAGCGTTGGATCGCTTCCACCGGCGCTTGCGAGCACCTGGGGCCCCACTGGCTGCTGCCGGACTCACTGAGTCAGCGACGGAGATTGTGGAGCGAGTGGCCCGTGAGCGGCTGGGCCATCATCTGCAGGGCCTGCGGGCTGCCTTCCTGGGCTGTCTGACCGATGTGCGCCAGGCACTTGCCGCTCCCCGCCTGGCTGGGAAAGAGGGACCCAGCCTGGCCGACTTGCTAGCCAATGTGGCCAGCTCCATCCTAAGCCACATCAAGGCCTCTCTGGCTGCTGTTCACCTCTTCACTGCCAAGGAGGTGTCCTTCTCCAACAAGCCCTACTTCCGGGTACAGTCTGCCCTTGGGCTTATGGTTATTCATCCTGCTAGTTGGCCCCATACCGCTACCCTTTACCAGTGCTTGGGAAACTGCAGAAGGTAGCAGCACCCCCAGTCCTGGCCCCAGGGACTGTGGATGTGGATTCAGGTTCTCAGGAGGCATAGTCAGGAGGGCTGGGAGGCTGCAGCCACCTACAGCTGTGCTGAAAGGGTGGCAGGGTCCCTAGGGGCTGCCAGCCTTGCCGGGGCCAAGCAGGAAAGCTTCCCTTAGTACTTGGATGAAGCTCTGCCTTGGAGCAGGACCAGGGCAGAGGGTAAGGAGCAGCCCCTGCCTAGAAGAAGAGGCCGCCTGTATATCTGTTTCCTCCCTCCTTACAGGGTGAGTTCTGTAGCCAGGGAGTCCGAGAGGGTCTCATCGTGGGCTTTATCCGCTCCATGTGCCAGACGGCCCAGAGCTTCTGTGACAACCCAGGGGAGAAGGGAGGTGCCACACCCCCTGCCCTGCTCCTGCTCCTCTCTCGCCTCTGCCTGGACTATGAGACAGCCACCATCTCCTATATCCTCACCCTCACCGATGAGCAGTTTCTGGTGCAGGTGAAGCCCTGGCTCTAGTAGGGTGAGGGGTGGGGGTGCTGAGAACACAGGAGGTTAGATGGGCCCCTGTGGCCGAACCCAGACTGGCCATCGGAGCCCACCCAACCTCTACCTTGGCCAGCTCCAGGTTGGCAGCTGCCAGCTTCCTGCCCCCATACCAACTGCCTCTGTCTTCTGCCTCCCTGGCTTAGGACCAGTCTCCAGTGACACCCGTGAGCACACTGTGTGCAGAAGCCAGGGAGACAGCACGGCGGCTGCTGACCCACTACGTGAAAGTGCAGGGCTTGGTCATATCACAGATGCTGCGCAAGAGCGTAGAGACGCGGGATTGGCTCAGTACGCTCGAGCCCCGAAACGTGCGCGCTGTCATGAAGCGGGTGGTGGAGGACACCACGGCCATTGATGTGCAGGTGCTGCTGCCTGGACTGTGGGTGGAGCCCCGCGGTGGGTGTGCTTGCCTTCTCCAGTTTGTGCCTGCCCCCTGGCCTTGTTCCTCCTCGCCCTGGATTGTGGTATCATCACTCGTTTCACCTACACAGTCAGGAAGTCAAGCAGGCCTAATCCTGAAGTTTGGGTCCCAGATCCTTGTGCCTACCTTTGCCCCACTCCACTAACTCTGTTCTGTAGTTAACTGTGTCCTCTTGGGTCCCCAGTACCTAATGGGCTGGAGGGGTCCCATGCCTGGCCTCCATGCAGTGTGTCCTTCTGCCTCCAGGTGGGGCTCCTGTACGAAGAGGGTGTTCGTAAGGCCCAGAGCAGTGACTCCAGCAAGAGGACCTTCTCCGTATATAGTAGCTCTCGGCAGCAGGGCCGCTATGCACCCAGCTACACACCCAGGTCTGCCTAGTAGGGAGGCCTCAGAGAAATGGACAGAAGAGTGCAGGGCAGGCTCTGATTCTGCGTCTCCTCCCTCTAGTGCCCCCATGGACACCAACCTTTTGAGCAATATCCAGAAGCTGTTTTCTGAACGCATCGATGTATTCAGCCCCGTGGAGTTCAACAAGGTCTGAAGCTCTGCATGGCCCAGACTCCAGGGGATCCAAGCCAGCCAGGGACGCCCTAGCGGCATGGCCCAGACTCCAGGGGATCCAAGCCAGCCAGGGACGCCCTAGCGCAGCGGGGCCTCCTGAGGGCTTCCTAGTTACCTCAGCTTCAGCCCCAGCCCAGTGCACACGCAGTGACTGCGATTCTCAGTAACACCCTCCTCACCATCCTATGCTAATCCTGGTCCCAGCCCGTGACTGCTGGGTTGGACCTGTCCTCCATTCCAGACGGTTGTATTTTGTATCCCCTCCCCTTACCTGAGCCCTGGGTCTCTCTGCCTCATCCCGTCTGCCCCCACCTTATGTCTCTTTGCCTCTATGTAGAAGTTGGTTGTCCCCCCACCAACAGCAGTCACCGGCCACATCCCTGTGTCCCTCCTCGCAGGTATCGGTGCTGACTGGCATCATTAAGATCAGCCTAAAGACACTGCTGGAGTGTGTGCGGCTGCGCACCTTTGGGCGTTTCGGGCTGCAGCAGGTGCAAGTGGACTGCCACTTCCTGCAGCTCTACCTATGGCGCTTTGTGGCCGACGAGGAGCTCGTGCACCTGCTGCTGGACGAAGTGGTGGCCTCGGCAGCACTGCGCTGTCCGGACCCGGTGCCCATGGAGCCCAGTGTCGTCGAGGTCATCTGCGAGCGCGGCTAGGCTCAGCGGTTGTCCTGTAGCGCCCCGTTTGCCTGTGCTCTGGCTTCCCTGATGGCTTCTCCCTGCAGGCTGGTGTCAGACCCGCCTAAATAAAAAGCGTGTGGCCTCCCAACCTTTCGCTTGGGGGCGGGGCTTGTGGGGTTGAGCTTAGAGACGGCTACATTGGTGTCTGCGTAGGGCCTGCCCTCGCTGCTGATTGGCTGGTGCGATGGGGCCAGGATGAGTAGGGGGCGTGGCCACGGGGCCGAGCGCAGCTGTTCAGCCGGTGTGGACAGGTTCTCCTGTTTGTGTCGGACCATGTTTCCTTGACCGACTGTGCGCTCCGACCCCAGCAGAGCAGAGACCATGGCCTCTCCACAGGGCCTCCAGGCCCCACAGGAATTCGGGGGCCCCCTTGGTAATGGAGCAGAGAGGGGGTACTTGGGGGCAGAGGCAGAAAGAAGAGAGCTGAACCGGATGAGCTGGGGTTGCAGAGGGCGCAGGATCTGAGGGTGGAACGCAATGGGGAAAGCAGAGGGTTTTGGAGGTGAGCAATAGTGTCCGCAGCGGGGCGGCCAGGAGGGGGTCGCAGGAAAGTGGGGGTGGGAAGCAGGGAAGAGGACCGGGAAGCAGGGGGCAGCGCGGAGGCTTCGAAGGGAAACCTAGGTGGGCGGCAGAGGGGAGCCCTAAACGCCGCGGTCCCTCTGCAGGCGCCGCGGCACTCATACTGCTGTTGCCCGCCGCCACGCTGCACTTGCTCCTGGCGACCCGCTCGGGCCCGGCTCGCCTCCTCGGCCCACCCGCGCACCTGCCCGGGCTCTCAGAGCTGTGGAGTCCTTGGGCGCTGCTGCTGTTACTCACCTGGCTCGGCCTGCAGGCGGCGCTCTACCTGCTGCCGGCGCGCAAGGTGTGGGCTCAGCTCCCAGGCGAGGGGGAGGAGGGGACCCCGCGGGAGAGAAGACGCCTCAACCCTTCTAAGGTCCTCTTTGCACTCGCAGGTGGCGGAGGGGTTGGAGTTGAAGGACAAGAGTCGCCTGCGCTACCCTATTAACGGTTCCTGGGGGACGGGCCCTTGGGTTGGAGTGGTGCCGGTGGCGGTGGGGTTCACATCTAGCGGGAGGTCATAGAGGTTGGCCCCAACCTGAAGCTCCCTTATGTGTCTCCTTTTCAGCCAGAGTAGACACCAAGGGGGTCTCCTCACACCCTTTGTCCCCACGCCGCTACCTCATTTCCTACTGCTTTGTACACTATCCCAGGGGCTAGAGTGGCCCTCTGAAGGCCAAGGTGGCAGCCTAATGGCTGAGGGTTTGTGACTTCCCTGAGCTTTGAGTTCCATGTGTGTCTTGTGTGTTTTCTGTTTTTGTCTTTCTGAGCAAGGTCTTGTTATGTAGTTCAGGCTGGTCTTGAGCTCACTTTGTAGCCTAGGCTGGTCTCAAACTTGCAGCAATCCTCCTGCCTCAGCCTCCCAAGTGCTGGGATGACAGGTGTGCAGCACCAAATCTGGCTCTGTGTCTTGTGTTTCTGAGGGGTTGGGAGAGCCCCAGCCCCAGGACTCACTGTGCTACTGTTCAGGCTTCCAGGCCCTGATGCTGACAGCCCTGTTGGTGGGGCTGGGGGTGTCCGGGGGGCTTCCCCTGGGGGCCCTTGCAGAGATGCTGCTGCCCTTGGCATTCGCAGCCGCCCTCACCAGCTTCATCTTCAGCTTCCTTCTCTATATGAAGGCTCAGGTGACCCCCACCTCAGGCCTGGCACCTGGGGGAAACTCAGGTGAGATGGGGCCCAGTAGGGTGGGGATGGAAGCAGATGGGGCTGCCTGGCTGAGACTTTGTTCTCTGTTACTGTCCAGGTAACCTCATTTATGACTTTTTCATGGGACGGGAGCTGAACCCTCGAATTGGTTCCTTTGACTTCAAATATTTCTTCGAGCTGAGGCCTGGCCTCATCGGCTGGGTATGCTGGGCTCGAATGGGCGGACCTGGGGCCAGGAGAGGGGCAGGATGCCTTGTTCCTCAAATGCATGGATCCACCACGCACCTGACATCGCTCTAGTACTGCAAGACAAAGGGAAAACTGCTTTATAGAGCCTTCCTTCTGGTTGGAAGGGCAGACCAAACATCAGTAAATTACACATAGTGAGGCTGCATATGTAGCAGCTCAGTGGTCGAGTGCTAGCCTAGTGCGCGTGAGGCCCTGGATTCTACCCTCAGCGTGGCAGAAACCAACACTTGCACACAGCATGTCAGGGGTGCCAAGTGCCTCAGAGGAAAGCAAAGCAGGGCTGCTGGGGCAGCGTGTGCAGCTTTCCAGGCAGCAGTCAAGTGCCAAATCTGTTTCTGGGATGGTGGGCATGTGCAGCTTGATGGTCAAGGCGGTGTAGAACTGCTGACCAGAAGGTTTAGCAACCTGTCACTGGTGGCCTTGACAATATTCCAGCTGTGTTCCTTGGTTGCAAACACCGGTGCCGTATTGATTACTAAAGGCACATGGGACAAGTTCCTCGTGCCGTCTGGGAAATAATCTCACTATGAGCAGGCCTGCCAAGGGCCCACCACAAATCTTTTCTTGAAGGGTAGGGGGTACTGGGGATTGAATTTATGGCATGCACACTCAGCTACCTCCCCCACCCCTTCTATAAATTTTGAGACAAGGGGCTGGGGATTTAGCTCAGTGGTGCAACACCTGCCTGGCAAATATGAGGTCCTGAGTTTAATTCCTGATTACTGTCCCCCACCCCCAAATTTTGAGACAGGATCTAAGTCACTAAATTATCCTGATTTGGGCGCAAACTTGTGCTCCTCCTGCCTCAGCCTCCTAAGTAGCCAAGATTATAGGTATGTGTCAGTCACCTGCTTCATTATGGATCTGGATTCTGACTTGCCCACAGGCTTGTCAGTCTCTGGCCTATTTCCTCCTTCATGATATGGGATCAAATGAAAGCTTTTTTCCAGGATTACTGTAAGAAGCAGAACCTTAGTAGCAGCACCTTGCCTGATATTACCTAAATGAGGGTGCTTCCTTCTCTATATGAAGGCTCAGGTGACCCCCACCTTAGGCCTGGGACCTGGGGGTCCTACTTTCACATACATGTTGGGAGTCTTCAAAGCCCACCATGTATCCAGGTGTGGTGGTGCATGCCTGTGAGCCCAGCAGTCAGGAGGCTGAGGCAGGAGGATGGCCCCAAGTTCTAGGCCAGCCTGAAATCCATGAGTTCAAGGCCAATTTGGACTACATAGTGAAGCCCTGGTTCAAAACAACAAAAATAAAAACAAACAATAAAACTACACCACCATGAGGCAGGTCCGTGATTAGTATTCACATTTTCCCCAGAGGGAGGAAGTAAGCAACCTGCCCAAGCGGCAAAACTCAGATTCAAAATCAGCAGTTCTAACCTGGAGCTCCGACCGCAGTGTCTCCCTGGGTACAGGTCCTGGGCTAGAGTGGCTAACAATGACAGCTGAAGGAGAGGTTGCACTGCCCCAGCCAGGATCTGCCACTTCTGTGACCTGGGCCTTGTTCCCTTCCCCACTCAGGTCCTCATCAACCTGGCTCTGCTCCTGCGGGAGGCGGAGTTGTGGGGGAGCCCCTCCCTAGCCATGTGGCTGGTCAATGGCTTCCAGCTGCTCTATGTAGGGGACGCCCTCTGGTATGAGGTGAGGCTGGACTGGACATGGGGGGCAGGGGGGCAGTGGACCTCGTCAGCACTTAGCAAGTGCATCTGGGGCCTGTTCCTGCAGGAGGCTGTCCTCACCACCATGGACATCACCCATGAAGGCTTCGGCTTCATGCTGGCATTTGGCAACCTGGTCTGGGTGCCCTTCACCTACAGCCTACAGGCTCACTTCCTGCTGTACCACCCACAGCTCCTGGGGCTGCCCAGGGCCCTGCTCATCTGCCTCATCAACGGTCAGTCAGGAAGGGCGGTCAGTCAGCTAGGCCCAGTGTTTCTTCTTCCCCCTGACATTCACTTACCTCCTACTCAGCCTGCAGCAGGCAGGCGCTAAGCGCAGGTGCTGGTCCAAAGCTGGGGCCAGGGCTGCTGGGTGTCCAGGTGGTCTGGGCTGCGGACAGGCTGCTGGATGCTGAGCAGGCAGGTGGCTACAACCTCCACCCTGAGCCCCTGCTCCTGCTTTCCTCAGCCACTGGTTACTACATCTTCCGTGGAGCCAATTCCCAGAAAAACACTTTCCGGAAGAATCCCTCCGATCCCAGTGTGGCTGGTGAGCTGGGTCTCTTGGGGGCTGTGGGAGAGGTGGGGCAGCAACCCCACCTCCTGGGGTTCCCCATTGCACTTTTCCCCCCAGGCCTTGAGACCATCCCTACAGCCACTGGGAAGAGGCTGCTGGTGTCTGGGTGGTGGGGTATGGTCCGCCATCCCAACTACCTGGGAGACCTCATCATGGCTCTAGCCTGGTCCTTGCCCTGTGGTAAGTGGCATAGATGGCAACAGACAGGATGCCTGGGTGTGCCTGTCAGCGCCTGGGGAGGGGCATGGTGTGTGGCTGCGCAGGGCTCAATGCCAGTGAGTACTAGAGCCCTTGCTAGGGACCTGGTCCCTGCATGGCTGAGTCTGACACCCTGTGAGTCACTGGTGTGGGAACCTGTGACCTGGGGTGCTGGTGGAATGGTAACAGCGCTCCATTCTCTACAGGGACATCCCACCTGCTCCCATACTTCTACTTCCTCTACTTCACTGCGCTGCTGGTACACCGAGAGGCTCGAGACGAGCTGCACTGCCTGCAGAAGTATGGCCGGGCCTGGCACGAGTACTGCCAGCGTGTGCCCTACCGCATCGTGCCCTACATCTACTGAGCAGGGGCCAGGAAGCCAGGATACACGGGGACTCCAGGGCCTGCACTCCACCCAGCCCTGAGCTGGATCAGGCTCACAGAAGAGGTGTTGGGGTGCACTGTCCCCCTTTGCATAAACGTCCAGAACCCACAGCACACTTCTCTTCCACTCTGGGGACACTGCCTTACTGACCAGCTGGGTCAGCTCTGAGAAGGGAGACACTGAGAGGATGCATGTGGGTCCCAAGAGTCCAGGTTGTGGGGGGCAACAGTTATCAGATGCAGGCACTGCCATCCAGCGGGCAGACCAGTCACAGCTTTATTAATGATAAGCACTCCCCCTCAGCCAGGAAGCTCCTCGATGAGAATCTTTGGGGTAGGTGGCACGGGGCCTCCCCAAAGCCGCTCCAGCTCCCCAGTGAGGGCTGCCACCTCCTCGGCTGCCACGGCATGGGCTCGGTGGGCCATGGTGCAGTCCAGGGCCAGGGGCATGAGGGCCGCCTCATTCTCGTTGGTCCAGGCCAGTAGGAACTGGCACTTCTTCCGGGCCCGGTAGAGGTGCTCTCGCTCTTTCCTAGCCACGGCCTGTTTGCGGGCCCGGCCCAGGGTCTGTGCTAGGTGCCCCAGCGCTGCCAGCGTGTAGCCTTTGCGGTCGGCTGGACCTTCGCCCTGCAGAATTCGGGCGGCTTCCTGCATTGCACCCCGTGTGCCCAGAGGCCCGGGAGGGTGCTCACCCGCTTCCAGCACATGGGCTGCGGCCTGTAGGGCTTCCTCCGCGGAGGTGAAGACTTGCTGGGCGCCTAGGGCTCCAGAGACGCCGAGCAGCGTGGCACAGAAGTCGGAGAGTAACGCGTCGTCCCCGCCGTGGTAGAGGGCAAGCGTGTGCGCGTAGGCGAACAGCACGTTGGGCAGCTGGAAGCGCACGAGCGGCGAGGCCGGGCCGGAGCTCAGGCTGACCAGAGTGGGGATGCGGAGGGGCACGGGCGGCGCGCGAGCCGGGTTTCCGGGAACCGGCTCCTCGGTGGTGGCAGCATCCTTCGCCGGCTCCGCAGGATCCCCGCCATCCAGCTCCTCCAGAAGCCGCGGCCCGGTCCCGCGGCCCCACCACCAGGGCCGCCACGGGGGCAGCAGCCGCCCCGCTTCGCCGCGGCTCAGCAGTCGCTCGAAGGTTGCCTTCTCGGCCGGCGTCAGCCGTTCCCAGAGTCCTGAAACAGCGCCAGGCGCCGGGCCAGAGCTGAGGCCCGCCTCGCCAGGCACGTCCTCGGTTTCTCGTTGGCGGCGCAGCAGGCGTAGGGCGCCTGCCAGGCGGCTGGGAGAGGCGCTGCGTCCGCGGAGCTCCCCCAGCACCTGGTCCCGGTAGAAGGCTTCGGCGCAGGAGCCGTGCGCCTGGTAGCAGCGCAGGGAGCAGTAGGGCACGTTGCAGCGAGGGCAGGTGTACCGCGCTGGCTGGGCCTCTTCTGCCGGACAGAAACCGCAGGGGCCAGCCGGCTCCATGGCAACTGGCGCCGCGCGACAGCTTAGCCACTTCCGGTCCGCTTCACTTCCTTCCGCCTCGTTGCTGGCGGGACCCAGCGGTAGGGTAAGCAGCTGCCGAGACTTCTCGGCTATTTCCGTCCGGACGTGGACGCCGTGCTTACAAACGAGGAGCCGCGTACGAGCCCCGCCCACCGCGGTGGTGTACCGAGACGGGAAAAACGCGAAAAGCGAGCGCTTCTCTGGTTCCAGCTCGCCCCCTAGCGACCGCCCAACCTTGGACTCAGATTGCATAAAAAACCTTTGTAGCCCCATAGGCATAGCTATCTCTGCCCTGAGGATTTACTGCAGCCCTGTGTGTATAAATTGGAGGGAAGCCCGAAGTGCTTACATGTGCATTCTTAGAAGGCGCCAATAAATTGCAATGTGATTGTGCAATGGCTCTTTTCTTTGTGTTTTTGAGACAGAGTCTTGCTATGCGGTTCAGGCTGGCCTTAAACTCACAGCAATCCTCCTGCCTCAGCCTCCTAACTGCTGGGATGACAAACGTGCGCCACCATGCCCAGCTGTCATGTAATGTTGAACAAAGAGATTCAGTGAGGAAAAAAATCTCAAAAACATAATGCTGACCAAAATACGTGGTAGAAGAATAAATAGAACACGATGGGGCCACTGCTGTTTTGTGTACAGGACCAGATACTCCAGTAAGCATATACACAGGCACCAATGCAGAATGGGGGCAGTGGGGTGAGAAGGTGGTCAGAGAGCTGGCCTGAGGGATTCCGCTGGATTTATGTTTGATTCCCTAAAATGAGTGGTGAGTATGTAAGTGCATCTGTAGGCTGGGCGTGGCGGCACATGCCTATAGTCCCAGCACTCTGGGGGCTGAGGCAGGGGGACCACTGTGAGTTTAAGGCCAGCCTGAACTGTATAATGAAACCCTGTCCCAAAAGAAAACAACAAAAACCCAACCTCTTTATAACAAGCTACAGCAAACATCAACATTTACTAAACACCTACTCTTGTGCTCTAGTTGTGCCAGACCTGTGGGAGCTGAAATGCCTCCCTGCATTGGAGGAGCAGCGAGTTGACTTTGGGGACATACATTAGGCAGATAGGAGAGCAAGACAGCGAGGGCAAAGCCACCCAGAATACCTCATCTTTGGTGCACTGGCAGCATTGCCCCTTCAGCAGAGTCCATGTTTAACAAATTAACTGTGCTCTCTCTTGTGGAGTTTTTGCCTTCCCATAGGCCTCTTCTCTCCTGAAGCAGTTTCTCATTAACATCGCTGTCGTTCATCCACCCACATTAAATGCAGACTCCATATTAAGAACCAAGAATACCACTCAGGAGGCTGAGGCAGGAGGATCGCAGAGTTCAAAGCCAGCCTGGGCTACATAATGAGTTCAAGGTCAAACTGAACCATATAATGAAACCCTGCCTCAAAGAAGACCAAAAAATAAAAAAAAGAACCAAGAACACAAAGTGTGAGGGAAGGTTCCCAGCTGGGCTTAGTGTCGTGTGGAGTGGGAAGGTACCACAAGCAACCGTGCCAAGCACCAGCTGCAACTTGCAAGACAGATGTAACTCAGCCAGAAAGTACATCTCGTGCTAACCTGCTTTAAGGACAGACTGATGACAATGATTGATTCTACTCACTCACCCAAGCCCCCGAATTTCCTGCTGTATAAGAAAACCCCTTCAGCCTGTAACAACTCTGCCACACTATGTAGTGCAGGCTGAATTTGAACTCACAGGGAACCTCCTGTCTCAGCCACCCTAGAGCGCTGGGATTACAGCCATGTGCCACACCTGGCTCAATGCACTTTTAGAATTATTAAAAGAAAATACGTTTTGACATCAAATACCTAGAAATAAATTCCTGTAAACAAAAGTTAGGCCAGTCTTCACTAGACAAAACTGTAAAACTTTATTGGGAGAATTCTGACAAATTCCCACCATAATAGCCTGTATGGTTTTTTCATCTTTTAAGCCTATGGTGGCCCCTCTGATTATGCCTAATCTCAGCAGACCTTTCCCCTTGGCGCCCATACCATCTCCCTGCGTGCTGTTTTGGGCCATTTCCACCTCTTCTGACAGTGTCCCAGCCTGAACTTCTAGCAGGCGGCTCTTCCTGTGGAGGATGCTGGGCAACCACAGGCTCAAGAGCTCATGTTCTCTAGGCTCCACGTCCACCTTTCTCACTCACTCATTTCACACCAGTGCACATGAAGCCTGTCTTGTACTAGCCCAGTAGCCCACAGTGGCTGTGCTGCCAGGGAGGAAAGGGATGCTCACCTGCTGACCCTGCCGTCCCAAGCCAGCCAGCTCCACACTCAGCTTTTGCTTTTTTTGGGACAGTGTCTCACTGTGTAGCCCAGGATGGCTTTGAACTTGTATCAATCCTCCTGCCTCAGCCTCTTGAGTGCTGGGATTACAGATGGGAGCCACTATACCCAGTGCATTCGGCTCTTGGCAAGACTTACACCCAGCATCACTAAATTGCATCACTTTTGCTTACACCCAACATCATCTACATCGCATCACTTTTGCTCCTGTTTTTGCTCAATTCTCTGTGTAAAATTTTCTACTTATTAAAAAAACTTTTTGGCTTGAGGCAGGGTTCTCACCATGTAGCCTAGCCTGGTCTTGAACTCTTCATCCTCCTCAGTTTAAAAATTTAAAGAAAACTCAAATGGCTACAAAGAACCATGTCTAAACCTAGAGATTAGCCAGATGTCCTGGCATATACCCATAGACCCAGAACTGGGAGGCTGAGGCAGGCAGATCACAAATTCAAGACCAGCCTGGACTACATAGCAAGACCCTACCTCAAACACTCAGACACACACACTCCTTCAGACTAGAGACAAAAATAGCCAACATTCACACTGCATTTTACAACATTTACTTGGGTGTAATGGCATAAGGGAGGCTGAGGCAGGAGGACTGCCCTAAGTTCAAGGCCTGCCTGAACTGCATAGCAAGACCCTATCTCAAAAAACACAAAGCTGCATCTTTTAATTTATCCTCACTGCAACTCCTAGCCAGCCAGGAAACAAAAAAATAAAAACTGAGCAGTCCAACTCTACAGTACCATGGCACTGTCTTTTAAAATCCTTGGTTTAGAAACAGCTCCCTATGTGCAAGGAGACACAATTGTAAGGCACACACCTTGAGCCAGCCTTGCAGTAGTCCCCCTTGTAACACGGAAACACTCATCATAGTGTCACTGGGTTAGCAAAGCTGGCCAAGCAGCCTGAGTTACAAGCAACTGACAACCAGCAGAGGAACAAGCTAGTATTCGTTGGTTCATCTTCTACCCAAGCCACCTCCCTCCTTCTCACACATAGCAACTCTGCAGCCAGTATGTAACTCCTGCTATCTTTTCTGTTTAGAAGCTGAGAAAGGACTTAGGTGGGATTATTAAGTTGTGTGGGACAGGGAACACCCCAAACTCCACCTCTTAAGGACTGGTATTCACAAAGGATTCCTAAACCACCACTCTCTCCATGCTTCGCTGATTTAGGGGACACACTGCCACCCTGGAAGCCACACCTCTCCCCGAGGCTCTGCAAATGAAAAACGAATGATGAGCTGCCTGGGCAAAGTGGCTTTATTAGGGAAAACCAGGGTTACATAGGATTTAAGAGTTGGCATTGGGGCCCTTCTTCTTGCCAAAGGTGGGCACCACATTGACGAAGCGCCGGTTGTACTGCATCCGGCGCTTGGCCCGTCCTGTCTTCTTCTTCTTCTTCTCCTGTTTGGCCACCTGAGAAAAGGCAGGGCCAATCAGACTTTGGCTGACCTCTCCCAGGCCTGGCAGCCTTCCCCCAGGCTCCTGTCCACAGAGTGGGTAGGCTGGAACCAAAGGTCTTGGCTTAACTGTGCCAGCAAACAAGGGCCAAACACCAGCACTCACTCTCACTCACCTTCGGAGTCTGACCTCTCACTTTTCCAGCCCGAGCCAGGGAACCATGGACTTTACCTGTAGTAGGAAAGTAAACAGCATCAGGTAAGAAACAAGAGGCATCTCCAGCATAATCTCCCCTCTCCACTTAAAACTTTTAAAAAATACAAATAGACAAAAAGTCTCCCCTTAAAAATCAAAACTTTTTAAATCCAGTGGATGAATGCCAGATAAGCACACTATCAGCAAACTACATCCCAGCTCTTTTTATTCCGAGACAAAGTTTCACTAAATTGCCAGACTGGCCTCAAATCTGCATTATCCTGTACAGGCCTCCCTGGTAGCTGGGATTACAGGAGTTTGCCATTCTCTGCGGCTTCAACTGAATTTCTAAAATACCTGGAGCTAGACAATGAAAGAAACAAAGATGCAGTAATTTGACCTCTAACCTTTACTTCAGAAGTTTCCAGTTCCTGATTTAGGGTGGGGACAGGGGCTGCACAGGAGGGGCTGAACCTTTCTATTGAGCCACATACCCAGCCCATTTTAAAATTTTGAGACAGGGTTTAAATCATTCTATCGCTTGGGTCGGGTTCAACTTGTGTGACATTTTCCTGCTTCAGTCTCCCAGGCTGATAGGAGGCATACCCGCTAGCTTGTTTATTAACAAAACTGAAAAGTGCCTTGCGGATCTGGGCTGACCTGGATTCAGTAGCGAAACTAGAACCTACCTGGTAAGCGACTAAAAAGAAATAAACAAAACACTTCTACAAGTAAACAGAGACAATCACCCTGGATTGAGGATCCCCAGAAGGCACTGTGTTATCTCATAAATGACAGCTGGGTTGAGTGTGGGCACACACGCCTGTAAATTCTAACACTTGGAAGGCTACAGCAGGAGGATCACTGCCAGTCTGAGGCAATCCTGGCTTACACAGACAGACCTTACCTCGAAAAAAAGAGAAAAAACTTAAAGAAAGGACTGAGCTGTCAGAAGTATGTAACCCATACTCATTAGATGAAGCCATCTGAAAAAAAGAAAAGAAAAAAAAAAAAGAAACCCAAACTTCCACTCACCTCCAAGCATGCGGCCAGCCACTTCCAGAGTGGTCAGAGCTTCCACCCCACACTGGCCCAGGGTGGCCTCATCCTCCAGCGGCTTGCCTGCCAGCAGCACGACTTGATCTTCCGGTGCGATGCCCTCCAGTGAGGCCACATGAGCCTACAGAGGGAAAAACAGATCTTGAAAGCGTCTCCACGGGACATGAGAGTAAGGAAATGTTAGAGGGCGGAACACGCAACCTTACCTTGATCTGGGCGACCGTCTCCTGGCCGGTCACTTCGAGAGTGTGTAGGTCCTGGGCGTGGACAAAAAGCTGCATGTTGACGACTAGGAAAAGAAAGCTGGCTTTAAGAAAAGGGCAAAAAGGGGGTCTAGGGATGGGAGAAGCGGCCCACAAACGATCCCGCCGGGATGGAGCCAGCCGCGGTGTCTCACGTGGGAAAGGCAGCACTTGCTGGGGAATTCGGTTAGGGACCAGAGCCAGGGCCACAGAGCAGTTCCTGAGCCTGGATCTTCCGCAGTCGCTGACCAGGGGGCCGGGATGCCACCAAGCCCCCTAAATCTAGCGGGTAGTACAAATCTTACCTGAACGGCTGGCCCAGGAGATACTACCGTGAAGATGGAGTCCAGAAAGAGGAAGAAGCGAGAGCGCGCACGTCCTCGCCGACTACTACGCGTTACGTCACTACTGAGCGACCGCGTAGTAATCTATTTGTACCGCCCACCGCCGCCCTAACCCCGCCTCTACACACTTTGCGCAGGCGTCCTTCGGTTTTGGGCAGCGCGCGCAGGGGTGGGCGGGACCAAGCCTGTTGCGCGAGCAGGATGCCAGTGTAGGGGGTAACCCAAGATGGCGGCGGTCGTGTACCGTGCTTATCTCCGGTGCTGGAAGACTGGCAACGGTTGGGGCTGCGGGCTGCGGCAGCTGGTGAGTCCTGAGCTTGGAGCGGGGTTGAGGGGTGAGGGCAGCGGCGGGATATGGGGATTCGTGATGGTCATTTTAACCCTGAAACCTACACTTATACATAGGGTCTTAGTTTTTCTAATCGGTGGCACTGGCCTGAAGGGTAGATAGCTGGCAGATTCCCGAGTGCGCCTGGAGGGACAGGGCGGTGGAGTGAAGGTTAGTAGTGGCTGCAGGAGAGCCCCGGGTTAGTCAGGACTGACCGGAGCTGCACATTGGCTTTTCGCTGCCTGGGCCACATTGTATGAATCTGGGTGGGGAATTATCATTGGTTAAAATTTGTAATTTGACACGGTCAGCCTTGCAGTCATGAAGGTAAACAATCGGTACTCTACAGGGTACGGTTTTGCTATGGTATGAATTACACGAAATGCTCAATACTTTGGTGTAAAATAAGCTTTGGGTTCAATGTTTTGCACAGCTGTAGGCAGGTGTTAAGTGCTGTGAGCGTGCTGAAGGTTGGCTGGGCAAACCAGATGTTCAGGACGTGAGGTGCATTAAATGCACTTTTGA
The DNA here is from genome assembly GCA_004027455.1 of Hydrochoerus hydrochaeris. Taxonomy (NCBI): domain Eukaryota; kingdom Metazoa; phylum Chordata; class Mammalia; order Rodentia; family Hydrochaeridae; genus Hydrochoerus; species Hydrochoerus hydrochaeris. The sequence goes on along the minus strand of PVLA01000570.1, from coordinate 255,565 downwards.
CTTAAAGTATTTTCAGCTTAGGAAGGGTACAAGGCAGGGACCCTCACCAGATGTTAGCATCTTGATCTTGAAATTCCCAGCCCCCAGAACTGTGAAAAAATAAATTTCTCTTATAAATTAAAGAAATATATTTTATGTCATTTGTGTCTCACAGAAATTCTGAGAGACCTGCACTGTTCAGAGTGCTTTCCCAGTGCACCTGCACGCTGCACACTGGGTCAAGTCTTTTATTTATGCTGTTTTCTCTGCCCTGTTTCTTCTCTCTGCTAAGTTTCTCTTCTGTTGAGTGAGTCAGTGGAGAGCTGGTTGGTTGGTTTGTTTTGTCTCAGAGCCAAACGCAGGGGCCTCCTTATTACCGCGACTTTGTGGAGTCCACAGATGAGTTCCAGTTTGTGGACCGCCTGTTACCCCCCACTGGAATCCCAAAGCCACCAAAGCATGAACATTATCCCACTCCTAGTGGCTGGCAGCCTCCCAGAGGTGAGCTGGGAGTGGGGATGGTTGAGAGGCTGCAGGGAACACTCCCCTCCCCCGTGGTCAGCTTGCCCAGGGGGGTTCAGACTCATGATGCCCTTACGGTTAGAATTTCCTTAAACCCACGCAAGGGCCCACGAGTAGAGCCCTTAATTTCACTGGTACCTGTACAGCCTCAGTGTTGGTGCAGGGGTTCTCATATGGCAAAAAATGAAACATAAAGACCCAAATGCACAGACCTCCTCACCAGACTGTGTGCCATAATTGAGAACACAGGGTGGGAATCAGGTAATTCGGAGTTTGGATTTGGTTCTGCTGTTCAGTTTGAGTAAAGTGGGAATAAAACACTACTGAGCCTAGTGAATGGTAGGTGTTCGGTGTTTGAAAACTCCTATCCCTTTGTTCTAGAAATTGACCTTGTCCTCCCTAGTCCAGTGGAAAAGGATAACAGTTGGCCTCAGAGGGGGACCCAGACCTCTTGAGTACCTAGTATTTGGTGCCAGGCCCTATGTGGGATGCAGGCTGAACAGCTTGGTCTTGACTTTAGATTTAAGGAAAGATGAGATGCCCCACCCTGAAATCTGGAGGTGCCTTGGTCCAATTGGATGTAGTAACCCTCCTCAGGTTTTATGAGGGACAGGGCCTTGGCTGAGGTAGGATGAGATCTAAGAGTTGACTTGTCACTGTCCCTCCGTCACAGATCCTCCACCTGATCTGCCCTACATCGTGCGACGCTCTCGAATGCACAACCTCCCTGTCTACAAAGACATTACACACGGCAACCGCCACATGACTGTGATCCGGAAAGTGGAAGGCGATATCTGGGTAAGTGTGTGAGGGAGGGGGGTCAGGGGCCTCCAGAAAGACAGACGGGCCTGATCTGTCATCTTTCCCCAGGCCCTGCAGAAGGACGTGGAAGAGTTTTTGAGCTTACTACTGGGGAAGACACCTGTCACCCAGGTTAACGAGGTGACAGGTACCTTGCGGGTCAAGGGCTACTTTGATGAGCAGCTCAAATCCTGGCTCCTTGAGAAGGGCTTCTGAGGTCTACTGAGCAGCCTGCATGGACAAACTGGAGCCCAGGGAACCTTGGGAGGAAAGAAGTGGGTATTGGAGCCCCTGGGAAGGATACAGTGACCATGGTTGAGGGTTTGGGCAGGGCAGAGTGAGGGCTAAAGGGTTCTGGAGTCAGATTTTGTGTAAAGGGGAAATGGGCCCAGGTGCATAGTCCACTGGGGAGAGTTGCCCAGTGTGAGAGACTCGCCAGGAAAAACCAAGGTAGTAGGGGCCGTTAACTGCTGTGTGGCTGCTCAGGGAGGCGTGGGTGGGGGGTGTTTGGACGGGACCTTGGGTTTATTCAAATCTAGGGGATATTAGTAGAAGCAAAAGCCCAGCCTGGTTAGAGGAGGGTTCCCCAGGCAGGCCATTCCTGCTCCCTGCTGGGAACACTCCTGAGACCTTGCTCTAGGCCAGACCTGGCTTGGAGATTGTAATAGGATGACTCAGGGATGGGCCTGAGTGCCAAGTACAGTGCTGGGCACTGGAGCAGAGTGAGGGAAGTGGCCTCTTGAATCCCTGTGCCATTGCCAGCCACAGTGGGTGTGTCTCTAGCTCCAAGAGTTAAGCGAGTAGCTCTGGCTGACCTGGCCACAGCGGGGAACCTGGGAGCTCCTTGAAGCCCTTGGGCGGGGTCTTCCCACCTTGCGCTCAGACTAGAGTAGCTGGATGGGTCTGCAGGCAGAAGAGGTGGGCCTTTCACTGCGGCCTCAGCGGAGTAGGCTTCACTCTTGCCTACCCTGGAGTCACAAGTGCTAAAGGCCCCACCCCACTGTCCAACTGGCTCAGACAGAGTTCAGGTCCTAGCTGCCTTGCTTGACCTCTGACCCAAGACGGGGTACTAAGCCTCTCTGAGGCCATTTCTCACTATGTAAAGCGGCTGTGTTTTCCTAGTTGCTTAACAATCAACAGTGTCCTCACTCCCAGAGACTCTAGGCCATTTGCAGATCCACAGCCTGTGCCAGGAAGAGGCACTGGACCCTGATCCGATGCAAGCCCAATTGTTAATGCAAGTTTTTATTTGGCTGTATATACAATTTAAGCTATTAAAATTTGTACAGTATTTACAAATTAAATAATCATCTGAAACTGTCTCCAGCAACTCTTGTAACACAAAACTGAGGGAAAGAAAGACCAGTGGGCAGACCTCAGCTCCCACGTTTCCTCCCTGTCCCAGAGCTTGTCCTAAACTAGAAAAACCAGGAGCAGGCGCTCCTGCTGCTCTTTCTGGGGTCAAGCATTCAGATTCAAAAGACTGAATTAAGCCAGAAGTCCCTAGGTGAGGAAGTAGTTCCAATCCTGACTCAAGAGAAGTCCGGATGGCCTTCCTGGGCTCTGCACTGCTGTGGCTGGGGAGCAGCAGGCTGGCCCTCAGCCCTGTGCAGCTGGGCAGTGGCTGCTGGGGAGACGCTCAGCCTCACCAGAGAAGCTGCAGGAAAGGGCCTGGGGGAGGGGCAGGGCAGGGTCCCTCAGTGCTGCCCGCCTGCCCCCCACTCCCAGGCACTCCTTTCCCTGAGTTGTATGGTTGCCAGTAAGATGTGGAAATGCCAGAGGGCATGGGGGCACAGCTACCACCACAAGGGGCTTCAGGGAAGATTGGGGTAAGAAGGGGAAGTTGGTACCAGTCTTGGCAGGAGGGCCACAGCAGGTTCCTGGCCTGCCCCCAGCCCTTCTGGGATCCACACGTGGGGACCAGAGCTAATACTGTTCGGCACTGCAGCGTGATCCCACACACACACGCACACACAAATAGGGCTCGGAGGGGCTGCCATTCCCCCAGAAAAAGAAGAGGGAAGCAGAGGGTCTCGGAGGCCGCACCTACTGCCTTCACTGCGCTGGCCCCTGGGCCGTAGCACAGCGCGTGCTGATGAGGTGGGGGACGGCTGGCTGGAACGGACCAGCACCCTCGTGGCTGCCGGGCCAACTGGCAACAGCCTTCTTTCCGCCTTGCCTCAGGAATGCCGCTGCCTCTTCCTCATAGCTGGGGTTACGACTCCCTGGTGCAGACAGCGGGAGCTGGCACTTGGTGGCAGGATGTGTTCCAGTGAGGGCTGCTCAGGAGAGCGGGGACAGGGCTGGGGCAGTGTCAGTGGGCGACAGGGGACTCGAGCTTCTGCAGGCGGCGCCGGCGGAGCTCTGCAGCATCTGGCTCTCCATCCTCAGGTAGCTGCTCCTCAGTGCCCACCGACTCCGGAGCTGAGGACAGAGGGGTCAGAAGTGGAACCTTGGGAAGCCCCTGCCCCACCCCCTGAGGCTGACCACATTCACCTGGAGGTTTCTCAGTTTCCTGGGCTGGTGAGGAAGCTCCTGGGGACGGGGTAGTGGCCTCAGAGCTGGGGGTGCTGGTAGAGGTGGTGGCAGCGATTGTCGTGGAGCCAGTCTCTTCCACAGGGCCGACTGAAGTAGTAGGGCGAGGGGGCCTGGCAAGAGAAGGGACAAGATCCATGCTGTCCCTGGCATCCTAGGAGATGGGCCCCACTTGGCTACCTACAGTCATCAATAGGCAAAAACATTTGGACAGGGTGACACCGTAGGCAGGGACTGCTGAGCCCTCTGCCATCGTCCTGCAGTCCCCACTGGGGGTCAGACCTTACAGCATATCCCGAGTAAGGCACAGAAGGCTCAAGCCCTGGATGCTAGTGTCCCTCCACACTGAACAGGGCCAGGCGCTTTGTGCACACCACTGCGAGTGGGAGTTAGGAGCTACTATCTTCCCACAAGGTAAAGGAAGTCCCAAAGCAAGTAACAGTGAGGCCGGGGATACAGCTTGGCGGCACAAGTGCCTGCCGGCAAGCACAAACCCCAAGTTCAATTCCCGGTACAGGCTGACACTCGAACTCTTATCTGCCCTCTTGCATCAGGGGCAGCTCTGAGTGAAAACTAGGAAGGGCTTGAATTTACTGTCTTTTGGGTAATGCTGGGGATCGAAACCAGGGTGGTTTTGCCTTTTTTTGTTTTCTCGGAGATAGGGTCTTGCTGTGTAGTCCAAACTTGCCTTGAACTTAGAGTTATCCTCCTGTCTTAGCCTCCCATGTGCTGGAATGACAGGCATGTGCCACCGCTGGCTAAAACCAGGGCTCTCCTGTATACCTCTAACTCCTCCACACACCTTGTAACTTGAGTTCACAAAAACAAAGGAATAAGATAAAAGATGAGCTAATAAACACTTGCTAACATCTGATATGCTTCCTGGGGAGGAAGGATAAAGGTGCTGGGAGTAACTGAGAGCTCCCTGAAAGTGGATGTCCCTGCAGATAGGTGGCCTGAGTGTCAGCAGACGTCAGGGTGGCAGGGGAGTTGAATGCCAGGAACGGCAGCCCTGCCCACAGCGCCCCGTGCAGACGCACCCCAAAGATGCCAGCACAGTGAGGTACTGGTTGATCTGTAGCATGGCGGCATCCAGCAGCGTGTGAATGTTGCGTAGGCTCTGTAGCCGGGCCTCTAAGTGCTGCTGCTCGTGGCCTTCCAGCGCCCGCAGCTCCTCTGGGGTCAACCCAGCGAAGCCCGCAGGGGGCACAGGCATAGGGGGGAAGGCTGGGGGGTGAAGAGAAGGTCAGTCAGGGCCACCTGAGCCACCATACACCCCTGCCTGCCCTCTAGAACACCCCAGCGCGACCCGGCTTACCGAAGGGTAGAGGCAGGGGCATGCCCATCCAGGGGGGCGGGAAGGGGAAGCCTGCGGCAGGGCCAGCCTCTGGGACAGGGGCAGAGCCAGGCACTGGGGCAGAGCCGGTGCCAGCAGCTGTAGTTGTGGCTGTTCCACTTGGCCGAGAGAGGGCAGCTGAGGAACACAACACCAGGTCAGAGTGGCACAGGGCCATCCCGGTCCCCTCTGCCACATTACCCAGAAGCTCACCTGCACTGGTAGATGGGGGTGCTGCAGCCTCTCCTGAGCTTGGGGGAGGTGGGACAGGTGGGAAGGGGCCCACAGGGGGCCACAGAGGGAACACGCCTGGAGGAAAAGGAGGCAGGAGGCCCTGGGGGACTGGAGAGAGGACAGGCCATGAAGGGAGAGCTGAGCTGGGTGGACCCCACGCCTAGGCAGGGGCTCCACTGCCAGGAGCTTGTCCTCTGCTCCCACGGCCCCTGAGCACCTGCTCACGGCAATCAGCAGTTTCATCTTTTCACCCTCCTTGGCCCCAACTACGAGCTGTGACTCGGATCCCCCCAGGATCTCCCACGCCCGGCCTGGGCAAGTACCCAACAGGGTGGTGGATGGCTGAGACGGGGGCACTCACAGTTAGGGGGCTGGGGCATGAGTGGTGGGGGATGAGGGGCAGGGGGTGGCCCCTGATCCGCGGGCTCAGGGGGCGGTGGTGACTGGGCCGGCAGTGATGCCCGCAGGACATCCATACGGCAGGTAGGGCAGGTCTGCTGCCTCTGGAACCAGGAGCGCAGGCAGCTGGGGGACAAGGCCAGGCAGTGGTCAGCACCTCTCTGGGGCCTGGTGCCTGGGTGCAGGCGCCGGGCCCCACCCACCTGGTGTGGAAGATGTGGTTGCAGGGCAGTCTCTTGGCGCTGGTCACCATCTCTTCTCGGCAGATGATGCAGACGTTGTCCACTGCCTGCAGCTCCTCAGGGGTGGCGTCTGGGTACCTGTGAGGGTGGCAGAGCATGTGTCGGAACCACAGCTGGAAGCGTGGGGACCTAGGACAGGGTTTGGGACAGCAGCCATGACAAGGCCACTTACAGTGTGTTCATGTTGCGGATGGCCCGGCGTGACATGATGGCATCTGTCACAGCTTTCTTGAACTGCCTGTAAGGACAGTCGGTAAACGCAGGAAGAAGAGGAGAAGGGCCAGCAGGGAGAGGGGAAGCACGGGGCTGGGCTCACCTCATGGCCAGGTACATGGGCCGGATGGCAAAGAGCGGGAAGGTATGCACCTTGATCATGATGGTCATGAAGGCCATGTACAGCAGGACCTTGATGAAGCCTTGGGGCAGGAGATGCAGAGAGCAGGTTACAGGCTCTGGCAGCCAGAGCGCAGAGGCTGTCTGCTCAGGTGAGGCCCCAGGTGCCCTCACCTGTGAACAGCTCAGTGTAGAGCATGTACACGGCCTTGTTGTCCCAGGGGTTCTCGCTCTGGAGGTCCACGGAGTGCAGCACATACTTGATGAAGATGGTGAGCACCATGGTCATCAGGATGGCGTACTGAGGGAGAGGGCACAGGGGGACGTGTGCATCAGCTGCCTCCCTCCTGGCCGCAGCATAGGCTCTGCGCACTGCCGGGGACCCAGCTCCTTCCTCAGTGACTCTGACTGCAGCCAAGTGACTGCCTTGGTTTGCTCATCGATGAAATGCAGGATAAGCTTCCTTTACAGCAGTGCCACCCACCTGAGGGAGCTCAGCGAGGGTCGGGCACGTGGTGAACACCCAGCACTGTGAGCTGCTGTAACTCAGCACTGTCCTCCTACCTGGGAAACGCCTCCCCGCTGGTCCAGCCAGCTAATTCTCTCTTCTCTGTGTCCATCCATCCATTCATCACTAGCTCTGCATCAACCTCCAGAAAGCCTTCCCTGAGCCCCAGGTTGGGGCAGCTCCACACCCGCCTCTGTGGGCCAGCTAGCTAGCAATCCCCCAGGGAGTGTGTGTGGGTACCAGGCCTGACTGACTGCTGCTCCCCGGTGGCCAGCACAGGGTGGCCCCACAGCAGGTGCTAGTAAGGGCTTGCTGGGTTATTCAAGGCACATACAGTGCCACCTGAGGCTTGTCCGCTCAACCTCCCAAGCCAGTTTTACCTCGAAGCCAAACACCAGCTGCACAGAGGCCCCACGGGTCAGGATGCTGTGATAGGCATGGCTGACGAAGAGGAAGTCCAGGATACCCAGGAGGACCATAAGGGCTGCAGGGACCCCCAAATGGGGTGGGTGGGGTTAGCCCACAGTCTTGTCACTTTCTGCTCTAAACCAACCCCACCCCACAATGACCACAGCGCCAGGCATCTACACAGGTGGGCACACTCCACTGCCGTGGCGTTTGCGAACCCCAGTTAGGGATGGGGGTGGGGTGACCCAGGCTCCAGGTGAGGAGACAGACAGCTGGGGGCCCAGGCAGCTGAGAAGTTCTGGAGTGGAACAGGGCAGAGACAATGCAAATTAACTTCCTAAATTATCTTTCCTGCACAGCTGTGGGCTGAGGGGCAGCTTGTGCTCCAGGGTACAGGCCCACAGTTCAACAACTTTTCACACTGTGGTCTGTCATGATGCCTCTCCCTCCAGCAAGCTCCCTCCCCGCCATGAGTCTCACTCACAGACGATGCGGCAGTGAAACAGCCAGGAGATATTGGGGCTGCGTTCCATCTGAGGCAGAGCAGAGAGGGGCCCCCATCAGGAAAGCCGGGTCACCCTGTGTCCCCAACCCAGCTCTCACTGCTCCACAAGGCTGCCCACCAGCCACATCCAACTCACAAAGTCTACACGGTCCTCAGCCAGCCAGTGGAAACACTTGAGGAAGAGGAGGAGAGTGAAGAGCGCAACAAAACGGGGGCTGAAGTCATCCCGAAAAACAGTGAAGGCCAGACACGTCTCGGTGACAGCGTACCAGGAACGCTCCAGAAGGTGCTGGAGGTTGAGCATCAGAGGCCATGGAACCAAGACATTCTGCTTGCTGGTGCCCTGTGCCTCACCCTGGGAGCCACCACCTTACCTCCATCTCTGCTGCCCTCAGCTGCCCAAAGAACACCTTGCCCATCACCTTGCCCAAGAGGAAGACAAGGACAAAGGCCTGGATGTACAGGACCTGGGAGTGAGGAAAAGCTCTAGTTTGAGGTCACCTTCTTTTTTCTGCTTGGCCCTTATCATGCGGGAATCTCCCCAAGTCCTCATCACAGTTTATTCAAAGTTAGGCAGCTACTGGCTACTTCTGGCCCACTTACCTGACCTGTAGACCTGTCCCTGCCCCAGGCAGGCTCCTCCTTCCCTCCCAAGAAGCTCCTCCCTCCCTGAGGGCTGAACTCACTGCCATGCTGGGGCTGGACTTGGTCAGGTACACCACCGTGGGGTAGAACTGGTGTTTGAGGTAGTAGGCGTGAGCCACCACGGCCCCGGTCAGTGCCAGGCTGGCCGCCATCATCACTGCGGTGCGGAACATTGCCCTGGCCTGAAGACCTAGGCAGAGAGAGGAGGAGGAGGCCATATGGAATTGCCATCCTGTGCAAAGCTAGCACAGTGACTGGCACAGCATCAGTGGCAGAGAAGGGGGAAAAGCTCACTTCGCAATCATCAGATCAAGAACAGCATGTTTCCCCCTTTGGCAAATAAGAAACGGACCCAAAGGGGTTAAGTGGTCACACTGATGCAAGGCCTAGCAAGGCCGGAACCTGGGTCAGGCCTGCTTCGAATCTAGGGCTCTTTCCACGCTGCCTGCCAAGCAGTCTCCTCTAGGGAGGCCACGAGGAAAAGCAGCAGTGCTGGAGGAGGCGGGGGACTGCCAGCCGCTGCTGACCCTGGAGTAGAGGTGCTGGGAGTGGGACGCAAAACAAAATCGGCTCCAGGAGCGGGAATCAACGGCCAAGGATGACAGAAGTCCAAGGGGCGCAGCGCTGGGTGACAGCTGTGGCGGGATGGTGGGCGCGGAGGGCGCTAGGCGGGCGAGTGGAAAACGTCAATCTAGAACCTCGGCGTCCCCAACCCACGGGAAGTGTCAACTTGGGGCTCCAGAGAAACGGCTGGCTAGGAGGGCGCATTCGCGGCGGGAAGGGGAGGGACCCAGGTCGACCTCGCACCTGAGAGCGCCAGGAGCTGGAAGCGCCGCAGGCGGGGCCCAGCTCCTGGGAGAGTGGCCGGGCCAGCGCCTGAGGTCTACCGCCAGCTGGACAGGCCCAAAGCAAGCGGATGGGGCCGAAGGGTGCGCTGATCCCGGTGACCACAAGGGCCCCAACCTCAACCCTGGCCTGGCCTGGCCTGACTCACCAGGAGCCCAACGCCGCGAGCCGGCTCAATCCCAGCGACTGCGGCAACCGCTAAGGTTAACAACACTCCCCACCCCCTGCGAACCGGAAGTTGGAAGGTAAGACACCTCACTTCCGGCGGCGCGGGGCGCGGCGTGGACGGTACCAAGTGCGTCCTGCCTTCTCTCGCACCGCGTGTCCTGCCTTGTGCTAGGAACAGTAATTTTACTGCAGATTCTGGGGTTCGTGTCCTCGGAGAATGACAGCAAAAGATGCAAGTGGCGGTCGGAACGGAATAGGGCGACAGAGGAGGGTTGGAAACCCCTACTTATTATTGACAGATGGTATGGTCTCTTCCGTGGACTCAACCAACCCGGACTCCGGCTCCCTAAGCTCTGGAAGGTGGAACGTTCTGTGGTCCGCGCCACTTAAAGAGGGTGGCGTGCAAAGGACAGGCTTTGCATTAAGCCAAAGGCATATAACATGTTTTAGCACTTCTCTCCAGGTACATTCACAGCAGTCCGACACAGAAGGGACCTTCTAGGAGAATCGGAGACAGAAAACAGAAATTTGTCTCCTCCATCTCCCTCCCCCCCAAAATTGTGTGGGAGTGAATTGAATCCCGTGGCTGCCACTGATTGGTTGCGGTAAAGTTACGCGGACCAATTAAAGCAAGAAAGGAAATTTACTGGCCTATAGAAAGAGGAAAGTCGGTGAGTAGTTGCCAGGGCCGATGGACAGCGTTTGCTTGCTGGCTAACAGTGGAATTTGTAGGCAAGTGATCTCTGTCTGGCCTGGGGGAACGTTTGTGGTGCTCTGAAAGGGAGGAGCAGTCAGGTGTGCCGGTGACTGCACGAAGGCTGAGCTTTGATTCCTGCCAGTCTGCAGACCCTACGCCATATACGTGCACCCCTCTCTATAGTCTGCCGTTTTTCTGGTCTTGCCTTGTTCTGTTCTGGCCCATGGCCATGGCCCCACTGGTCCTGGGCTGCCTAGTTCGTCCTGTGTCGCAGCCAACTCAGCCCTCTCATTAACTGGGTGGAGCTAATTCACTGCCGTCTGTGCCTTGCGTTTTCCTACGTCATCGCATTTAATCATCACTCGTCAAAGTATATCAGCTAGGTGGTGCTATCCCCATTTTAAACGTGGGAAGAGGGATTCCGAAGCTAATCAAGACCTGATCAGTCCCCAAACTGTTGGCCTCAGCCATCACCACACACACACACACACACACACACACACACACTACCTGTTGACCTGACAGGTTCAGCTTGTAATTAGTTGCTGAGTTGGCTCCCCGATAAAGCCATCTTAGCTCAGCTGCTTATTTCCCCATGCTGGGCTCAAAATTGAGACCCTCTTGCCTCAGCCTCTCAGAGTGCTGGGATTACAGGCGTGTGCCATCATTTTACAGTGAAGACAATCGGCCGGCTATGGTGGTGCACGACTAATGAGGCTGCGGTAGGAGGAATGAAAATTTGGTGTTGGCCTGGACAATTCAGCAAGACGTCTAAAAATAATAAAAAGGGTTGGGTGATAGAGTGCTTGTCTAGCATGTGTGATCCCTGGTGCCAATCTTTGTTGGCCTGTAGGGTGAGGGCGGGGTGAGGTCCCAAGGTTAAAGAATGCAGGTGAACAAGACATCAGTAATGGCAACAGGCAGCATGGAGCACAGCAGAGCCCAGGAGCGCAAAAGCCGTCTGCGTCTTGATTATATAACTTTTATACGGGTTATTATCTCATGTTTACATTCTTACATAATGCTGTAACCAGCACATGCATGTTTACCTTTGCTAAGTCATGGTTACATAGCTGTATCCCACTGTGCGCCTGCGTTAGATAAGCAAGGTCACATCCTCAGGTGTTCTCAGAGGCCCTGAGCTTTGAAGCCACCTGAGTGGTTCTCTACACATCCGCAGCATCAAAAGTGCCTATGGGGCCAGGGCTATAGCTCAGTGGCACAGTGCCTGCCTGGCAAGCGTGAGGTCGTGAGTTCAATCCCCGCTACAAAAAAAAAAAAAAAAAAAGGTGACTCCTAATAGCCTGAACTTGAGTCCTGGACAGCATGAGCTTTGCCACTGGACCCACGATTCAATTTAGCTGGCTAGCAGCATGGGTGGCATCTGGGACACCAAGGACTGGGAGTCCTGGATCTCCATATCCTAGTCTTCCAGGTTTCATGGTGGCTATGGTCCAGGAGGTGGCATGAATGGGTGATATTCAGGGTGAGAAGAACCATGCACCACCTGAGTGACCACCTGGCCTCCCATTTGGACAGAATGAATAAGTTGGAGACTGATAATTAGAGACCAAAGTGGAACATCTGGAAGAGGAAGGGTCCCATGGAAGAGACTGGGGGCATTACTTCAAGACTGTTGAGGAGCTGAGAGATCAGGTCTTAACAAATTCTGTGAACAGGTGACCGAGTCGCTCTGCAGACTGACAACACTCGTTGCTCTTGATGACTTTATAGTCAAGTATGAGATGGAGTTGACTGTGCACCATCTTTGGAGAATGAGGGGGTCTGCAGGATGACACCAATGTTACTTGACTGCAGCTAGAGATGGAAAGTGAGTCTTGTAAGGAGGAGCTGCTGCATAACAAAGAACCATGAGGAAAAAGCCAAAGGATGGCCAGCTCTGGTTAGCCATGGCACTAGATGCCGGCAAATGTCAGGACCTCAGCGAGGTCATGGTGGACATCTGTGACCACTATGACGAGCTGGCTCAGAAGAATCTAAGGGAGCCGGACCAGCAGATTTAGGAGAGCACCACAGCTGTCAGCTCAGTCTCCTGAAGTTGAGCTGTGAAGAAGCTGGTGAAGAGCCATGTTGATGGTCCAGTCCCTGGAAGCTGAGCTGAGTTCCATGAGAAATCTGGTCAGCTTGGAGAACAAGCTTAGGGAGGTGGTGGCCCACTATCACATGCAGAGGGGACAGCTCCACAGAGGCTGTTGCATCTGGGGTTGGAGCTGGTAGACCAGGGCAGAGCAGGAAATGCCAAGTGTATGAGCAGGAGGCCCTGGTGAACAGCGTGGTCAGGCTGGGGGCTGAGATTGCCATCTACTGTTACCTGCTGGAAGACAGGAAGGACTTCATCCCAGATGTCCCCTGGACAGCAGCTACTTTTTGCAAGCCATTCAGAGGGCCACCACCTGCAGATGGTGGGCAGCAAAGTAGTGCCCGGGACCAAGACATTAAATGCTGAGGCAGCAGGTGTGGAGTGTCTTGGGGACAAGGAGCCAATAAAAGATCAGAGGTTAAGAAATGGTGATTATCAGTCTGTGTGAATTGCATCAATAAAGTAGGCAAGGAAATAAAGTATAAATTAATGACACAGATAAAACTAAAATACAAAGTTAAAAACTGATTCTTTGAATAAGCTAGCAAGGGTAGGGGATTATACCTCAGTGGTATAAGCACCTGCCTTGCAAGTGTGAGGTCCTGAGTTAGATTCCTGGTATCCCCAAAAGAAGTCTTTTTTTTTTTTTGGTTCCAGGGATCAAACTCACAACCTCATGCCTGATGGGCAGGAACTGTGCCACTGAGATATCCCCAGCAAAAAGCCTTTTCTTGAATAAGCTAGTAAGACAGACAAACTTCTGACAGACCAAGAAGATAAAGTCAAGTCACAAGGAATAAAAAGAAATACAGACACAGAAGAGATGTAAAAATAAGAAGCATGAAAAAAAAATAAGAAGCATGCATTTGATTGGTTTGATGTGGTTTCAGATTGCTGTGTTGCCAGGCTGGCCTGGAACTTCTAGGCTCAAGCAGTCTTCCTGCCTCAGCCTCCCAACTAGCTGAGACTCCAAATGTGTACCACTTCATCTGGATCTCACTAGATGTAATTTTATGGCAATAGATTTGAAAATTTAGGTGAAATGGATAATTTCTTAGAAAACAAAAGATGTATGAAAATTGACACCCAAGTGATGGCACTCACCTATAATCCCAGCACTCGGGAGGCTGAGGCAGGAGGATTGCTGCAAGTTTGAGACCAGCTTGGGCTACAAAGTAAACTCAAGCCCAGCCTGAACTGCATAGTGAGACCCTGTCTCAAAAAACCAAAACAAAACAAAGCAAATCAATAAGAACAGGCAAAATACCCACAAGATAAATGGTCAAAGGTTACAGGTGAATTGGACCTTACATGGCCAAATAATTTTAACAGATATTTTACCTAAAACCTCATCAGTGATTAAGGGAAAGAAAATTCAAAGAAGAAAGAGAAATGAGTTTTTATTCATTGTATTTGCAGAACATTACAAAAATAGCTTTTTCTTGCGGTGATGGAACCCAGAACCTCTGGCATGCCTCGGCAGGGCTCTATCGCTGAGTCCCACCCGCAGGTTTAAAGAGATGAAGCCTGGCATAGTGGCAAATGCTTGTAAACGCAGCACTCAGGAGGCCGCCTGAGGATTGCTGTGAGTTCAAGGCAGTCAAAAAACAACAAAGAGTTGAAGAATGTGAAGTAAAACAGTTCCCGAGGAGACAGGGTAGGAGGAAATGATCTGGCCATACTGAATAAAGCTGCATATGTGCTCTTGCTTCAGTTTATCCAACACTCCCAAAGATCTCCCAGTGCAGGGAAGGGACCCACAGGGTTTATTGCACCGCTGAGTGCAAGTGGGGGGAAGCCAGGAGCGCCTACATGTGCATTCTTAGAAGGCACCAAGTAAATTGCAATGTGATTGTACAATGGTTTTGTGTGTGTGTGTGTGTGTCTTTTTGAGACAGCTCTCACTGTGCAGTTCAGGCTGGCCTTGAGCTCGCTTTGTAGCCCAGGCTGGCCTTGAACTCACAGCAATTTTCCTGCCTCAGCCTCCCCAGTGCTGGGATGACAGATGTGCACCACCACACCCAGCTGTAATGGAATATTTAACAAAGAGATTCAATATGGAGAAATCTTAAAAACACAATGCTGACCAAAGTACGTGGCAGAATATATAGAACATGATGGTGCCACTGCTGTTTTGTGAACAGGAACAGATAGTCCAGTAAGCGTATCCAATGCAGAATGGGGGCAGTGGGGTGAGAAGGTGGTCAGAGAGCTGGCCTGAGGGATTCCGCTGGATTTATGTTTGATTTCCTCAAATGAGTGGCAAGTATGTAAGTGCATCTGTAGGTTAGGCGCAGTGGCACATGCCTGTAGTCCCAGCGTTCTGGGGGCTGAGGCAGGGGGACCATTCTGGGCTATAAAATAAAGTCAGTTTATGGCTAGTCTGAACTGCATCGCGAGACCCTCTCACAAAGACCAAAAACAAAACAAAACGTGTTAATAGCGACCTCTACAGGCAAAAGAGAATGAGGTAAGAGATGTGGGATGCTTGTGTTTTCTCTCTCTGAATGTTTTAAAGTCAGATGGAAAGAAAAAAATGAAAGAATGTGTTCTTTTTTTTTTTTTTTTTGAGACAGGGTGCTGCTCTACTCCAGGCTGGCCTTGAACTTGTGGCGATCCTTCAGCTTCAGCCTCCCGAGTGCTGGGATTACAGGTGTGCACCACCATGCCCAATTTTTTATCTATTTGTTGTGTATCATTATGCTTTTATTTATTTACTATTAAAATTACTTTTAAAATTTCAGTGACTTGGGCTGGGGATTTAGCTCAGTGGCTTAAGCCCCTGCCTGGCAAGGGCGAGGTCGTGAGTTCGATCCCGTCAGTGAGTTTAAAAATCCGGAGTTGCGGGCCAGGGGTTTAGCTCAGCGGTCTAAGTGCCTGCTTGGCAAACGTGAGGTAGTGAATTCAATCCCCTATACCAGAAAAAAATCCGGAGTTGGACGCGGTGGTATGTACTCGAGGCGCGGTGCTCTGGGTGCTTCAGGCATTTAACCCGGTACAGACCCAGCCTGCAGGACCGGTGTGCGCCGGCTGGAGACGTCCGTGCCAATGCTGCCACTCACAGGGCGCATCAGGAAGTCACTCGGAGTCAGCAGCTGGGCCACCGCGAGGCACCTGCAAAAAGGACCTGCGGGCCAGCTCCTCCCCTTCCCGAGAGCAAGTGCCCGGGCGCTGAGTCACTCCATTCTCTGGGCAGTCGGCGCCCTGGACAGCTAGGGAGCTTGGATGACTGCAGAGGACAGAACAGCGACAGGAAGCTGACGCACCTTCCCTCTGCAGGGGACAGGCAGCCGGTGGTGAGGCAGCTGTAGAAGGAAGTAGATTACAGGGTGGGCTGAGCACAGATCCAGAGCAGAACGTGCCACCTGAGTCCAGCAAAAGAAAAGGACTAGAGGGGGCGGTGGCACATGCCTGTAATCCCGGCACTCAAGAGGCTGAGGCAGGAAGATTGTTGCAAGTTCAAGACCAGCCTGGGCTACAAGTACTGAGTTCAAGGCCAGCCTGAACTGCATTGTGAGTCGCAAACAGACAAAAAAAAAAAAAAAAGGGGGGGCCGGGGATTTAGCTCAGCTGCCTAAGTGCCTGCCTGGCAAGTGCTAGGTCATGAGTTCAATCCCTGGTACACACACACACAAAGAAAAAGAAAAAAGTGCTAGGCTAGGCAAGCAGCCCGGCCCAGCCAATAAAACACACACATGCAGGGCCAGTACTAGGCCAGGAGAGGGTGCAGCGTTACAGGCAGCTGAATTAGGTAGAAATACTATAGGCAGTCACAGGGCTGGGCTCTCAAGGGTCATCGCAGAAGCGGGGAATTTGGAACTGGGGGGAGGGCATTTGTTCAAGGGTAAACCTGAAACAAAACACAGAAGCATGACACCCACACACTTCTAGAGATGAGCAGCAGTGATTGACATTCTTTTTTTCTTTTCTAATTTTTTTCAGACAAGGGCTCCCTATGCCAGTTCAGGCTGGCCTTGAGCTGATGGTAATCTTTCTGCCTCAGCCTCCCCAAGTGCTGGGATCACAGACACATACCACCATTCCCAGCTTGTGAATGATATTTTAAATATGTATCATTGCCTCTGGTGGGGGCTAGGAAGAGCCACTGCCCCACCCCTCCAGGAAAAGCCCGTGTGTGGGAAAGCTTGCTTCTGCATTTGATCCTCATTTAACTACTATGACATAAGCAATTATACTCGTAATCTTATTGGTTCACCATAGTTTTGCCCCGCCTCACTCCCATTTTGTGATTTCCCATTGGGTCAGTGTTTCCTAAGTGACTGTACTTGTAATCTTAACTTTTTCCCACCTTAGACCCACCTCACCTTGTGGTTTTGTTCTATAAAATTCCCTTGAAAAGTGGGGTCCTCAGAACCCCCTGGGGACCCCTTCTGTCTCTCTTAGATAGAAGCTTTCTTTCCCAATAAACACGTTCTTCTCTTAACTTCCATGGTTCCTAGTATTTGTTCTTTAATTTTAGAGAACACGAACTCGTATCAGACATCTAGCAGGTTGGGAGTTACATTTCCCTGTATCACCAGGACAGAGGGGTGAGCATAAAGATGCCTTCTAGCCAGTTCTGGGGCACAGGCCTCTAACTCCAGCACAGAGGGAAGCAGGAGGGTTAGAAGTTCAAGTCCCACTTGGGCAAATGAGCAAGGCGGTGTCTGAAAATAAAACATAAAAAATAAAAATGGCTGGGAATGTATGTAGCTCAGTACAGACACCCTTGGTTCAATCTCCAGTATAACAATAATTAAAAAAATAAAAAAGAAGCCAGGTGTGGTGGTACATGTCTGTAATCCCAGCACTCAGGAGGCTGAGGCAGGTGGATCACTGCAAGCTCGAGACCAGCCTGGGCTACAAAGTAAGCTCAAAACCAGCCTGAACTGCACAGTGAGACCCTGTATCAGAAAGAAAGAAAGAAAAGAAAAGAACAAGTAAACTAAATTAAAACCATTTCTGCCCTCATAAGGCTTCTTGCCTATACAGGAAATTTGGAGTACATATCATTCCTTGTGCTTGGCTCCAGCCACCCCCTTTCTTTAGAACACTGTTTCCCTTTCCTGCTCACTCACTACTCATCCAGCGAGCAGTCAGGAGTGCCGGTCATGAGCCAGGGCTCGTTGGACTTTCTGATCTATCAAACCCATAAATAAATAAACCAGAAGGCCAGTTGTGGTGGTGCATGTCTGTAATCCCCACACTCAGGAGGCTGAGGCAGGAGGACTGCCACAAGTTCAAGGCCAGCCTAAACTACATAATAAGCTCCGCCTCAAAACAAATAAACATGCCAACCAGGAAACCCATAGAGAAGCGATGACTTTGAGAAATCAAGAGGATCGAGGAGGTGGCCAGATGAGGGGAGCCCCAAGTTTTGAAAGGAGGAGAGATGACAATCCCGCCAGGGCAGGAGGGAAAGCAGAAGATGGTAAAACGCAGATCTGGGTGGACAGAGGAATAGGAAAAGGGGGAGAGGGTTTGGCACTTGAGAAGCAAGAACTGGTGCTGACTGACTTACAGTGGGAATGGAAACTCACAGGAAACCACAGTGGGGGAGCCAGGGAGCCCGGATGCCCAAGGGGCTTGGGGGCCCCAAGCCAAAAGTGAAATAATGTGGTTACAGTTTTCTTCTTTCTTTCTCTTTCTTTCTTTCTTTCTTTCTTTCTTTCTTTCTTTCTTTCTTTCTCTTTCTTTCTTTCTTTCTTTCTTTTTTTTGAGACATGGTCTCAAGGCTACCCTTGAATTTGTGGGGATTCTCCTGCCTCAGCCTCCCTCATGCTGGGATTACAAGTGTGTACCACCATGCCTGGCAAGTGTTTTGTTTTGTTTTGCTTTGTTTTGTTTTTTTGAGACAGGTTATGTAGCTCAGCTTTGCCTTAAACTTGTGGCAGTTCTCTTGCCTCAGCCTTCCGAGTGCTGGGATTACAGGTGCACACCACCGTGGCAAGGTCTTACGTTTTGAATGCATTAGTTCTTTTGAGCTGTATTTCATTTTTCTGTGGTGTGATGTAGGTGTTCAGTGTCATGATTTTGCATGCAGATACCCCAGGACCATTTGCCAAAAAGACTATTCTTCATCACCGAGAGGCCTCAGCACCTTGTGGAGTTATTTGACCATACATGTATGAGTTTACTTCTGACTCCATTCTGTTCTATTAACCCGCGTGTCGTAGCAGTAAAGGTCTTGATTATTGTAGCTTTGCAGTAAGTTCTGACATTGGAAAGTGGGAAGCCCATCGGGTTAGGAAGCCAGGAAAGAGAAGGTATTGCTGTTCGTGTGTGAAGGTATCTGCTGGCAGAATTCCCCTTTGGTCAGAAGTCAGTCTTTGTTATATTTAGAACTTCACCTGATTGGGTGAGGCCCACCCACATGATGGACTGCAATCAGCTTTACTCACAGCCACCAATTTTTTTTTCATTGCTGCACTGGGGATTAAGCCCAGGGCCTTTGCAATGAGTATCATCTCCAGCTCCTTTTTATTTTCTCTTTTAAATTTTGAGAGGATCTTACTAAATTGCCCAGACTGGTCTCAAATCTGTGATTCTCCTGCCTCAGCCTCCATGATTGCTGAGATTACAGATGTGTGCCACCACACCTGGTAAACTGACTGATTTAAATGTTAATCTCATACAGAAACACCCTCATAGAAATATCCATATATCTTATCACACATCTCAGCTCCATGGCTCGGTAAAGTTGACATAAAGTGAGCCACCACAATGGGCCATTTCTATCACTGAATAAGGAGCTGTGTATTGTAAACTCAAATATTGTATACAGTCATCCAAGTATTGTAATACCTTTTCCAGTTTTTTTGTAATCCCATTTTGAGACGTTATAGGAATCCCAGCAAGTTAATTCCAATCTGCCACCTCCAGTGCAACCCACAGTGAGAGTAAAGACACCAAGACACGTGCCAAGTCAAGGGTCCTAGATCCAATCCCTGTGAGGATGTGCGGACAAAGGCCCTGGTCCTCGGCCTCTCCCAGAGTTTATTATCCTGTGAGGAAGGGGGTGGCTGGAGGATGAGTGACAGTGGGGATGACGGAATTACGGGAGTAACTGGAGCTGGCTGGCCAGGGGGGGAGAAAAGCACCTCTGCAAAATGCAGAGATGAGGATATGCGGAAGGATCAATTTGCATGATTCAATTAAGGTAGCAACTGAATTGTTTTAGGAGGCTGTTGCTTCCGTTTCTGATATGTGAACTTTTGTGCCCTGGGGAGTCCTGGCCTCTTTACCTTGAGGCTCATACCCAGTTGACATTCCGGGAGCTGATGGCTCTAACATCCCGCTGTGCTCATATCTTTTAAAGAGAGCGCTATGCGAGGAAACAGGAGATTGTCCATGGCCTTAGAGATTACATGCCAGCACCTCCGCTGGCCTTATTTGCAATGCTTAGAGCCAATTGAAGAGAGAAGGAAACGCCATAGCCAGCTCTGTACATATCAGTGTAAGGAAATCAGCCTCCAGAAAATCAAAGCTGCAGCAATTGTTCTGCATTCAAGGGGAGTCACTCCAGTTGTCTCCCGCACTGTGGATGTGCCAGATGGACTATATGGATAAGTCAAGGAGTCCACAGCTCATTGTTCCTTCACTGACTGAAGAACATCCAGGTCAACTCCTTTTTAAAACAAAAAAAAAAATGCCTCTAAAACAGAGAAGCTGGGCATGGTGATGGTGGGCACATGCCTTGATCTCAGATCTCAGGAGGCTAAGACGGAGGGTTGTCGTGAGTTCAAGGCCAGTCTAAACTACACAGCAAGACCCTGTCTCGAAAAAAAAAAAGCCTCTCAGGTGTTTTGATTTTGTTTTTGTTGTTTTGAGACAGGGTTGTTTCACTATGTAGTTCAGGCTGGCCTTGAATTCACTATGTAGCCCAGGTTGACCTCAAACTCCTGAGTGCATGTGCCACCAGACCCTGCTCTAGTTTATTGTTTTTGTGAGTGTTTTGTTTTGTTTGAGACAGAGTCTTGCTCTGTAGTCCAGGCTTACTTATGTAGCTTAGGCTGGTGTTGAACTCACAGCAGTTCTCTTGCCTCAGCCACCCAAGTAGTGGGATTACAAGCATGTTCTAGTTTTAGTTTTTTAAGGGAAAAGGCCAGCCCAGCTCTAGTTTTAATTTTTGAGGAATCTCCATACTGATTTCCGTAGTGGCTGTACTGGTTTACACTCCTACCAGCAATGTAGAAGGGTTCCTTTCCCCCGCAGCCTCGCCAGCACTTGTTAGTATTTGATTTCTTTTTCTTTCTTTTTTTTTTTTTTTGGTACCGGGGATCAAACTCATGACCTCACACTTGCCAGGCAGGCACTTAAGCCACTGGGCTAAATCCCCAGCCCCAGTATTTGATTTCTTGATGATTGCCATTCTCTCTGGAGTAAGATGGAATATCAGTGTTGTTTTAATTTTAATTCCTTTACTGCTCAGAACTGAACACTTTTTTCATATATTTATTGGTCATTTGTACTTCTTTTGAGAAATGTCCTTTTTGTTTTTTGTCTTTTTGAGACAGGCTCTTGCTATGTGGTTCAGGCTGAACTTGAGCTCACTTTCTAGCCCAGGCTGGTCTCAAACTTGCAATGATCCTCCTGTCTCAGCCTCCCAAGTGCTGGGATTCTAAGCATGTGCCACCCCTCCTGGTCTTTTTTTTTTTCTTCAATTCCCCAGTTTTGATTGGGCCTTTTATTTGGGGGGAGGCTAATTTTTGTGCATTCTTTATGTATCCTAGTTATTAGGCCCATCCAAGGAGCAGTGAGCAGCAGTTCTTCCCATTCTGTACTTTCTCTCTCCACTCTGCGGGTTGTGCCCTGCGCTGTGTGGAAGCCTTGTGATTTGATATCATCCCATTTGTTGATTCTCGCTGCTATTTCTTGAGGAACTGGGGTTCTGTTCAGAAGCTGCGTGCATGCCTATGCTTTAAAGAGCTTTACCTGTTTTCTCTTCCAGCAGATGGGGTCTCTGTTCTGATGTTTAGATCTTTGATCCATTTTGATTTTATTTTAGCACACGGTGAAAGACATGGGCGTAGACTCGATCTTTCTTTTTCTTTTTCTCCTTGAAATAAAATGGATTTGCAGACTCAGACTTTAGCTTGTGGACAGCCAGTTTTCCCAGAACCTTCTATTACAGAGGCTGTCTTTCCTCCCGGGTATGTTTTTGGCCCCTTTGTCAAAGATCAGATGTGCATGGTTGTGTTTTTTTTAATAATTTTTTTTATTTTAAAGAGAATAAAACAAAAGAGGACAGATCTAAGCAGATCAGAACAGAACAATGTAAGAACACAGCACTTCACAACAAGACAATTGGATATTAACAGTAGCTATTATAATGTCTCTTTCTTTGAAATAGTTGAGCTTAGCTTTATACACAATAATGTCAAACATAACAAAATAGAATAAAACCACTCAAGAGAATGAAAGTATTGCAAGGCATTCTGAACCAAATAACCAAAGGTGGACAATGGCTACTATATTATCTCATTTTCCATAAAAAACGTGTTTATACTATCATACATGTTAAAATCCAGTAAGACACAATGTGATAGAACCAATGGTAATAGAAAAACAAGAGCATGGTAGGACTTCAGAGCAAGATGATATCAAATCAACAATGACTGCCATATTGTCTTGTCTTCAAAGTAACAATTCATGCCATCACATATATTAAGATCAAACAAAGCAGAATAAAACCATTCCAACCAATGAATGAAAACATAAGACTTCAAAGCAATAGAACGGTGAACCATGATTACCATAAAATCTCCTGTACTCTTACCATCTCTTACATTAGGGAGAGTGTGGTTGTTTCTGCTTTCTCTCTTCTCTCCTTCCATCCCCGCTTGTTTCTTTCTGTGCCAGTACTGATTTCATTTTTAGAACTGATTAACAGAGCAGCTGTTGACATTTATGTGCAGGTTACATCTATGTAGATAACAGTTTTCTTTTTGTAACAGTGATAAAATATGACTTTATTTACTTTTTTGAGTTAGAGGGTCATAAAAAATTTACTGCTGGGCCAGGGATATAACTCAGTGGCACAGCACCTGCCTGGAAAGTGCAAGGTCTTGATTCCTAGTACCAAAAAAAAAAAAAAAAAAATACTGTGGCAGTCAGCCCATCAAGGCATGCCTCAGGTGGGAGTGCGCTTCAGAAAAGAAAAAGAATCACACCAGAACTAGGCAATTTCTTGAAAATCACTGAACAAGAAAAGCAACATTGAACTTTCGTATTGATTTTACACAGCATCTAGATTGTACCTTGACTTAAATCCAAGAACAAAAGTTAACACTCTCCTCTATTTTTGGTAAACAATTATATGGATAAACTTAGATGACTCAGACCTTGGATTTTATCTGAGGTTTGCCTTTTTACTATTTTGTTTAAAAGAGGGCAGGTTTGTCACTTTTACACCAACGTCAACAACATTAATATTTCTTGGGATCTCAGAAGATTCGTATTCTTTATAATTGGTACAGTGTGGGCTGGAGCCCGGGCTAAGCCAGTCTCGCACTTCTCCGGCTTTATTTATTTATTTTTATTTATTTTTTGTTTTGGTACTGGGGATTGAACTCACAACCTCAAGCTTGCCAGACAGGCACTTATGCCGCTGAGCTAAATCCCCAGCCCTATTTATTTAGGTTTTGTTGAGACAGGGGTAGCCCAAGCCGGCCTAGAACAAACTCACATGATCCTCCTGCCTCAGCCTCCCAAGTGCTGGGATTACAGGTGTGTGGCACCATCCTCAGCTCTCTCCAGTTTATTTTGTGCATCAATTCGTGTAACAGTTGCATTCATGTTGGTCTCCAATACCATTCCTCCCATCACCATTTCCACAAGAATATTGTAAGCCTTGTGGACATGGAAAATTAAATCCAGTTCACAGTTTCAAATTATTTGTCTAATATGGTCATAAACACTTGAATTAGATCAAAGATGCCAAGTTTGCTGAGCATGGTGGTGCATGCCTGTAATCCCAGCACTCAAGAGGCTGAGGAAGGAGGATTACTGCAAATTTGAGGCCATCCTGGGCTACAAAGTGAGTTCAAGACCAGGCTGCACTATATAGTGATGCCCTGTCTCAAAAACGCATTAATGAATTAATTAAAATACCAACTTCACTTTCCAAAGAATCCACACAGAAGACAAACTATAGTGTTGCATAATCTCTATAAGTCAGTTTGCTGTCAGGTCCCCCAATTCATAATCCTCATCCTAGCCATCTTCGGTGATGCTTGCCTATAATCCCAGTACTCAGGAGGCTGAGGCAGGAGGATAGCCATGAGCTCACTCAAGGCCAGCCTGGGCTACACAAGTGAGTTCAAGGCCAGTTTGCACTACATAGCAAGACTGTGTCTCAAAAACACAAACAAACAAATTCAGTTGACTATAATCCTCCTTCTAGGAAATTGCAAAGATCTTCACCTCTCTTCCATACCAAATGAAAGCCACCCGAGTGACTTGCTGCTGCGCCTCCTCTCTGTGGGGCAGGTATAACTGGAGAGCTGCGGCCCCCCTCGGTTGGGGAAGGTGGGCATCGCCTCTACCATGGCTGGGCTGGACTGATCTGGTGGGTGCTGGGGGCCAACTCACCGTCCATCTGCAGCTGTGTCGGCTGGGTCAGGGCCTGGGGATCTTCGATTGAACTGGGTAAATAAATGCCCAGGACATGGACCTGCTAATTCCATGGATGCTGACCCAGGTAGCCTGGTGACAAAGCACCACGCTGTCACCAGAATAAATGAGCCTCGACATCTTCGTCAGCTTTGCTGCTGGCACTGTTGGCTTTGGGCCCTTTTAGTAGACAAGAATGACACTTTAGCGTTGCTTTACTTTGTAATTTCCTGCTGACACCAGCTATTGAGCACCTTGTCACATAGGTTTTTCTCATTTTCTGTGTTCTAATTTCTTTCAGTGTTTTTGTTTCTCCCTGGCCTTCTTTTTTACTCCCCTTGGTGAACCTAAGAGAAATCCTGTATTTCTCCAAGGCTCTCTTTATCATTCCTCATTCTGTTTTTGCTCTCTGCGTTCAAAATAATGTAATCCCTGTTAGTCTCTCTTCAGATTCATTGATTCTTTCTTCTGCCAGATCAAACCTGTTGAATCTTTCTAGTGAATATTTTATTTAGCTACTTTTTTTTTGGTTCTTTTCTATGCTGTCTTTCTCCACTGGTATGCTGTTTGTTTCTTTCTCCTCCCCGCCCTTTGAAAAATTTTTATTTATTCATTTATTTATTTTTGGTCTTTTTGCTCTGCAGTTGAGGTTGGCCTTGAGCACACTTTGTAGCCCACACCGGTCTTTTTTTGTTTTGTTTTGTTTTGGTACTGGGGATCGAATTTATGACTTTGTGCTTGCCAGGCAGGCACTTAAGCTACTGAGCTAAATCCCCAGCCCCCACACTGGTCTTGAATTTGAAAGATCCTCCTGCATCAGCTTCCCAAGTGCTGGGATCACAAGCATGCGCTACCACCTCTGGCTATTTTTTTTAAAGTGACACTGTAGGTAGAACCCAGGACTTTCATCTTCACTGTTCACAATGTCCTCGGCCTATTTTTTATTTTGTGAGAAGATTCCAGCAAATTGTTAAATTACTAGTCTGGGCTGTAACTTGCAGTTCTCCTGCCTCAGTCTCTCAGAATGCTGGGATTTCAGACATGGGCCACGACACCTGGCTGAAAAGTCTGTTTTCCTTTCCGCATGCAGCGTAGGACCTCTATCTCAGATTGTCCCCCTTACTTTTATTTCTAAACCTGGCCCCCTAGGGGTTGCCCCTGGGTCCACACAAATTAGTTGCTGGTTACAATTTGTACTTAAGGTTCACCAACCACTTAGACTCCCAGCTTCTCCACACACTCCCAGGCTGAGTGTGTGGCTTACAGGCTGCTATTCCCGATCAAAGAGTTTCTGTTTCTGCCCTCTGTCAGGCTGGGGCCAGGGATTGGCAACCTCCCTCACCTCTATTCAAGGAACAGCGCAGCCCCGGGCATAGGGTCTTCCAGCTGCAGAGGTGCATGTGTGATTCCCTTTCCCTTTCTTTCCTTTTCACGCTGAGGATGGAACCAAGAGCCTTTAACTGAACTATAGTCCCGGACTTGTGTGTGTAAGTGAATGTGTGCGCGCGCACGTGTGTGTGCATGTGATCCTCCTGCCTCAGCCTCCCAGAGTCTGGGATTACTTTTCTGTTGAAGACTGGCTTCCTGGGAGTGGCCCCTGGGGCAGAGTAACCCATTGCTGAGCGCCCCAGGGCTGCGCTGCCTTGGGTTGAAGGGTCTGCATCGGCCCCAGGTCCTGCCTCGAGGACTGACCCCGCGTGGGTGCAGCCTTGGGCCTGGACAGAGCCTTCTCAACCTCCGGGGCAGACTGCGGTCCCCCAGGGTTCTGGCTGTCTCTCTCCCCGCCTGTCTGTGTGGCATTTCGGGCTGTTTTACTATTTGTTGCTACTAATGTCAAGGAATTACACGTGCTCTCCCACCGTTCTCGCCCAGAGCTCCACCAGGTTGCACTAGGATCCTGGGAGCGATTCCAAGTGAGAGCAGCTGGGCGGGCAGCGCCCCTGGGCGCTCTGCTCTGACATGCCCAGTGGGGACCTGGCCTCGCCGGCTGTCCCTGCGGAGGGCAGCTTCCCTGCGCCTGGGCTGTCAAATGCCAGGAATGCGGGGCTTGGCAAGATTTCTGGAATGAATGCATCTCCTCTGCTGTGTGTACGTTTAGGACAATTTCCAGACTTTAATCAACTGGGTTTTTTAAATGAGTTGTTTTGTTTTCCAATTAATGGTTGTTTCACTGGAAAGAGGGCTTGCCAAGCTTCTCACCCTGTAACACTAGAAAGTGGTGCTATTGAGAGTACAAAGGATAAAATGCCGGGCGTGGTGGAGCACTCCTGTAATCCCAGTACCTGGGAGGCCAAGGCAGGAGGATCATTGGTAATTCCAAACCAGCCTGGCTACCGAGTGAGCTCAAGCCCAGCCTGAACTACATGGTGAGACCTTGTTTCAAAACAAAAACCAAACAAACAAAAAATAAAATCCAACGAGTTGGCACAGAGGAAGGGACAGAGTCAGAGATCTGAAGCATCTACTCTGCCATCTCTGAAGGATGGAGAGGGAGGGAAGGCCAGCGTTGTCTGCAGCAGAAGGAAAAGGCAGTGAAATGGTTTCTAGCACTTCCAAAATGAAGACCAATTGACACTTGGAGACCCATTTCGGACTTCTGACCTGCAGAACAGCAAGCTAATAAATATGTGGTTTTGTTTGTTTGTTTGTTGTGGGTTTTTTTTAATATCTTTTTTTTTGAGACAGGGTCTCACTCTGTAATTCAGGCTGATCTTGAACTCACTGTGTATCCCAGGCTGGTCTCAAACTCATGGCAATCCACCTGCCTCAGCCTCCAGAGTGCTGGGATTATAGGCCTGTGCCACCATGCCCGGAAATATGTGTTGTTTTAAGCCACCAAGTTTATCAAGGCAGTAAGCAGGACGCTGATACAATAATAAACATTCCCCACGTCTCCATGATTTTTAAGACCAGAGATGATTTTTTTTCAAATCCATTTTATTTCAAGAGGAAAAAAAAAAAAACCAAGAAAGCAAAATTTAAAAAATTCCAAGGGGCCAGGGTTTTAGCTCAGTGGCATAAGTGCCTGCTTGGTAAGTACAAGGTTGTGAGTTCAATTCCCAGTACCAAAAAAAAAAAAAATCAAAATACATCAATGAGGGGGTAACAATGGTACACACATTGCATATTGTCATCTCCAAATTATTCACCCAAGGCACAAGACACCTGCATTCAATTGTCCAAACAGTACCAGCACAAATCTTTCTCTTCAGTGACCTCAGAGAAATCTGTAACTATCTGTTTTATATACATAATGTTATTTCTTTCAGCTTTTCATGCTAGTGAGATGACATGATGTTTATACATGTGTGTCTTATTTATTCACTAATGAGTATGGTTGGTCTCAAATTGCATCCATTTACCCATAGAAGTCTTCAGTTTATCCTTCTTAATGGCTGAGTAGTATTATATTATATAAAAATATCACATCTTTTTTTATCCATTCCTCAGTCAGTGGGAATTAAGGTTGTTTCCAAGACCTGACTACCACAAATTGTGCTGCTATGAACATGGGTGCATATATATGACTATGGTACAATGTCTTTAATTCTTCTGGGAAGAAGACCAGAAGGGGTCAAGCTGGGTCACATGGGACATCCTATCCTAGTTTTCCATGATCTTTTTTTTTTTTTTTTTTTGTCTTTTTGAGACAGGGTCTCACTGTGCAGTTCAGGCTGGCCTTGAGCTCACTTTGTAACCCAGGCTGGTCTCAAACTCACAATGATCCTCCTACCTCAGCCTCCCAAGTGCTGGGACTACAGGTGTGAGCCACCACACCCAGCTCTTCCAATCCTAGTTTTTTGAGGAATCTCCACACTGATTTCCACAGTGGTTACAGCAGTTTGCACCCCCACCAACAGTGGAGAAATGTTCCTTTTTCCCCACAGCTCCTCCAGCATTTGTTATTGGTTGATTTCTTGATAATAGCCATTCTTTCCAGGGTTAGGAATCTCAATGTTGCTTTAATTTGCATCTCTCAAGTGACCAGTGATGTTGAACATTTTTCACATATTTATTTGCTGTTTGTATTTCTTCATCTGAGAAGTGTGTGTTCATCTCAGATGCCCATTTTTGGATTGGGTCTTTAAATCTGGGAGGTCTGATTTTTTTGTTTTAGTTCTTTAAATGTTCTCAATAGTAATCCTTTGTCTGAGGAACAGTTGGAAAACATTTTTTCCCCATGATGTGGTTGTCTCTTCACTCTGCTGGTGGTTTTTCTTGCTGTGCAAAAGCTTTTCCATAGGGCAAGCTCCCAGTTGTTGATCCTTTGTGACAGTTCCTGTGTAATCAAGTTCATAAAGTCTTTACCTACACCCATGTCTTCAAGAGTTCTACTTCCTCTATTTTCCAGAAGATTCAATGTTTCTGCTTTAATATTGATTCATTCCAATTTTATCTTAGTGCATGGTGAAAGATATGGGTCCAATTTTAATCTTTGGCTTGTGTAGCGCCAGTTTTTCCAGCACCATTTATTAAGGAGGCTGTCTTGTTTCCAATTAATGTGTTCGGCACCTTTTTCAAAGATAAAGTGGCTTAGTATGTCTAGAGTTGTTTCTACATCTTCTAATCTGTTCCATTGATTGTCAGGTCTGGTGTTTTGTGTTTTTTTTGCCAGTACCATGCTGTTTTTATCACAATAGCTTTGTAATATAATTTCAAGTCAGCAATTGTGATGCTCCCCATCTTGTCTTATTTGCAAGGATTGCCTTTGTTATTCTAAGTCTCTTCTGGCTCCAGGTGAATTTTCAGATTGTTTTCTCTAATTCTGTGAGATATGCTATTGGCATTTTGTTTTGTTTTGTTCATCTTTTGAGACAGGGTTTCACTATGCAGTTCAGGCTAGCCTTGGGCTCACTTTGAGTCCAGGCTGGTCTTGAACTTGCAACAATCCTCCTTCCTCAGCCTCCTGACTACTGGGATTACAGGAGGGTGCCACCATGCCCCGGCTTGCTATTGGAAGTTTGATTGGGATTGCACTGAATCTGTGTAACAGTGCTGGAAGTATGGGCATTTTCACTATGTTGGTTCTTCTTACCCAAGAGCACAGAATATCTCTCCATTTTCTAATATCCTCTTCGATCTCTTTTTTCAGAGTACTGCAGTTTTCAATGTAGACATCTTTTACATCATTCGTTAGATTGATTTCTAGATATTTCATTTTTGGGGATGTTATTACAAAAGGTGTGGTTTCCCTGATTTCTCTCTCAGTGAGTTTGTTATTTATGTACAGGAAGGCTATTGATTTTTTTTTTGTCTTTTTTGAGACAGGGTCTCGCTATGCAGTTCAGGCTGGCCTTGAGCTCACTTTGTAGCCCAGGGTGGTCTCAAACTTGCAACGGATCCTCCTGCCTCAGCCTCCCGAGTTCTGGGATTACAGGTGTGAGCTACCACGCCCGGCTAACTATTGAATTTGGAGTGCTTATCTGCTTATTAAATCTAGCAGTCTTGTGGTGGAGTTTTTGGAGTCTTCTATGCAGAGAATCATGTCATCTACTAATAATAGTGTAACTTCTTCCTTTTCTATCTTTATTCCTTTTATTCCTTTCTCTTGTCTTATTCAGAGCTGATTTCTTACTCATATCCTCTGCTCGGTGTGGTCTTTAGTGCGGCTCCCAGGCTGGAGGTGCTCTGCCAGGGCTTGGGCTGCGACCGAGGGAGAGGAGGGTGAAGCCACGCCTGCTTCCTAATGCGCCTGCTCAGAATTCGCTGTTCGCCACAACTCCAGAAAGCAGCTGCGCTGCGGGGGTGAGATGTGGAGCCAGCGCCTGTGACCTGGTTGCAGAGATGAACAAGACCAGATGTGCAGGCCACTTATTCACTTAATGAATACGAGCAACTTGCTGACTTATTAGGCTCAAGTTAGGGCTGGGGCTTGGGAAGGGACGGAGCTGACCTACTGGGAAAGACCGCACGAGGTGGATGCGAACAACCAAGATGACTGCGGACTGCTACGCACGCAGGTAAACAGTCTGCGTTTCATTAATCAACTTTTATTTTATTTCATTGTTTTATTTATTTATTTATTTATTTACTTTTTTGGTTAGGATTAGGGTTCTATTTTATTTCTCTTAGTGAAGCAATCGTGCTGTATTACTCAGGCTGGCCCAGAATGCCTAGGCTCAGATGACCCTCTTGCCTCAGTTTCCCAAGTAACCGTGGCTGCAGGCATCACTGTACCTGTTTTAACAGGACTCCCCCCCCCCCAGTAATGCTAATCAAACCCAGGGAGTGAGCTCTGCCACTAAGCTACACCCCAGCCCTTTTTATTTTTGAGACAAGGCCTCATTAAATTGCCCAGGGGCTGGGGATTTAGCTCAGCGGCATCAGTGCCTGCTTGGCAAGCGTGGGGTCATGAGTTCGATCTCTGGTACAGAAAAAATGAGCCCTGGTGTATCCTTTATGAAAGCGTTGCATTTACTGTATGCAGGGCCTTCCTCGTCCTTGTCCTAGAAATAAAGGCTGAGACCCTGATTGGCTTAGTGCACACCAATCAACGAGGCATTTTCCTCCTCGAGCTTCCCGCGCACAGGGCCAGGCCGCGGGCGCCCCCTACCTGGCAGAACCGTGCTGCTGCCAAGACAGCTTTTCTCCTGCTTCTCCGCGTTTCCCACGCTTTAAATAAACTTCAGCATCACACTGGTCCTGACTCCCCTGTATCTCGCTAAGACACCCCCCACACACACACTTCTCCATTCTTCACAGAAGGCAAGGACCCAAAGACAAGTGGAAGGTCATCATTACGGGGGACTCCCAGCCCTCTTCCCCAAACCCTCCCCCTCCTGCTGTATGCAACACTATTTTTGTTTTGTTTCATTTCTCTTTTTTTGAGACAGGGTCTCACTATGTAGCCCAGGCTGACCTTGAACTCACAGAAATCTTCCTGCCTGTTTCTGTAGTGCTGGGATCACAGGTGTGCACCATCATCATGCCTGGCTGGACCATCTAATTTTTTTTTCTTGATATCAGGAATTGCACTCTGGACCCTGCGTTTGCCAGGCAGGCGCTTATGCCACTGAGCTAAATCCCCAGCCCTGCTATCCCTTTATTTTATCTTGAGACAGGGTCTCACTCTGTTGCCCAGATTGGCCTTGAACTTCCAGTCCTCCTGTCTCAGCCTCCCAAGTAGCTGGAATGTAAGGGTAGCTGGATGTGTGTGTAAGGGTAGGGGCAAGACATGAGCTCCCCTGGGCACTGCGTTTCTTTCCCACACAGCAATAAACTGCTAAGTTCACATAAGAGGAGAGCCGTAGGTCAGAGGTGAAGCTCTTGCCTGGTATGCCCCAGGCCCTAGTTTTTTTGTTTTTTTTTTAAGTGACTTAAAAAACAGTGACTTCGGAATTGAGGGTTTAGCCCAGCGGCAGGAGCGCCTGCCTGGCAAGAGTGAGGTCCTGAGTTCTATCCCTGGTACAAAACAACAACAGTGACTTCGAGTTTTTCATTGTCTTTTTCTTCCCCTGGGATTGGCACCCAAGGCCTCACACATGCTAGGCAAGTGTGCTGTACCTCTAGTACACTCCTTTTTTTTTATTCCTCTGTGTGTATTTGTGTGTTTTACTAGTAATTTAATCCGAGACCTTTGCACTGAGCTATGGCCTTAGCCTTTTTTTTAAACTCTTATTTTGAGATTGAGCCTCACTAAATCACTAAATTGCCCAAGTAGATCTCAAACTTGTAATCCTGCTGCCTGTTTTTCCCACAGTGCTGGGTTTACAGACATGCACCACCACACCATCTTGCTTTTTTATTTTATAAAAATAAAGGCACTTATCTTTGTTAGTTTGTTTTGTTTTTCTGAGACAGGGTCTCACTATGGAGTTCAGGCTGACCTTGAACTTACTATGTAGTCCACCCAAGCTGGCCTTGAATTTGCAGGGAGCCTCCTGCCTCGGCCTCCTGGGTGCTGGGACTACAGGCATGTGCACCCATGCTTGGCTAAGCTTTTTTTTTTTTTTTTAATAACTATTGGTGGGCCAGGGATGTAGCTCAGTGGTATAAGCACCTGCCTGGCAAGCACACAGTCCTGAGTTCGATTCTTGGTACCAAAACCAAGCAAACAAACAAACAATCAGGAAAAACTGGGTAAGGAGCAGATTCATGGGGAAGAATCCAAGCGGAGATGTCAAAGGGCAGCTGGGGGTGCTCGTGAGAACCTGAGGAGGTCATCAGTGCTGGGAGGATCATGGAGTTTTCATTCCTCTAGAACAGTGGAACAGACAATTCCGATAGCAGCTCATAGAACAGGCCTGGAGGGTTGGCTGCCCTCTACATGTGCGCACCCAGGGCCCCACGCCACCTCCTCTGTGCCCGCCCCCAGTCCATGGTCTGATACAAGCGCCCTGGCCAGAGCCTTTGAGCCTTTCTACTCGGCCTGCCTGTCCTTGCCTGGCTTGCATGCACTCTAAAGGCTTTTTACCTGGCAGACAAGATGCCTGCAGCGATAGGAGAATCCCTCCTTTTGAAACATTTCTGACAGTAATTTTTTAAAATTTTGATAAATTGCACATCATCTAGATTAAAAACTTGCTGTAAACCGGGCATGGTACTGTACAACTGCAATCCTAGTACTCTGGGAAGCTGAAGCAGGAGGATCTCAAATTCGAGCCAAATCTGGGCAATTTAGAGACTTAGTGAGACCCTGACTCAAAATAAAAATAATTTTTAAAAAAGAAAAAGAAAGGGTTGGGGAATGTAGCTCAGGCAGAAGGCCTTAGGTTCAAGCATAGTACTACACACACACACACACACACGCGAAACTTGCTTTTTGAAAGAAAATGTTAAGAGAATGAAAAGATTAGCTGCAGTGTGGGAGAAATACTTGCAAATCATATACCCAACAAAGGACTTGTATTCAGCATACAGAAAGAACTCTGAAACTCAACAGGAAGAAAAAAGCCAATGAACAAAGAAGCAAAAGTCTCCGGAGAGAGGCTTCACCCAAAAATTTACATGGGCGGAGAATGTGTTAGCGGTTGGTCCAGGGCAGCTGCCGACCCCAAAGGGGTGGCTTCAAACAACCGAGTTAAAACAACCAATTTCTGGAGGGCGGAAGCCTGGAACCTGGGGCAGCCACATCCTCCGGATGCTCGGCGTGAGTCGTGCACTTCCGGTCTCCGCGGCTTTGTCACGTGGGCGTAGGCCCGCGTGCCCGCGCTCGCCTGTGTCTACTTCCGGTGTCCGCACCTCCCCTGAGGTCCCCAGTCAGCGTGAATCAGGACCCGCCCTCATTAAGATGAGCAGGATCTTGTCTTACTTGATTACATCAGCAAAGACTATTGCCAAATAACCTCGCTCAAGGGGAACAGGATAAGAATCTCAGCGGGTTTACCGGGGAAGGGTTTAACCCCTGACAGGTTGGCGCCCTACGCCATTAAAGGTTTAGAGGCTTCTATGACTGTAACGTTTTGTTTTTTGGTGGTGGTGATGGTGCTGGGGGTTGATCCCTACATTCTCAACTCAACTCTTTTTCACCTTTGAGACAGAGTCTTGCTAAGTCTTAACTAAATTGCCCAAGGTGGGTCCAAACTAGGAATCCCCCACCTCTGACCCTCCCCACCGACACCCCCCTAGTGCTGCGATTACAGGGGTGCCCCACCATGCTAGGCTAGGACAGTTTAACGGATACATGCAAAAACTTAGACGGATCTTAAGAGTATTATGTTAAGTGAAAAAGCCAGTTTCAGAAGTCATATACAACAGGTTCACATTATTATTATTATTATTATTATTATTATCATCATCATTTTGGAGACAGGGTCTCACTATGTAGTTCAGGCTGGCTTTAAACTCATTTAGTAGCCCAGGCTGGTTCAGCCTCCTGAGTGCTGAGATTGCAGGTATGCACCACTATACCTGGCCAAGACTTGCTTATTCTTCAGTCTTCAGGGCTAGGATCCAGAATTTGTTAGTGAATTTCTTCACAAATGATTTTTTTTTTTTGATAGTGGGATCAAACTGACCATCTAGCACTTGCCAGGCAGGTGCTTATGCTGCTGAGCTAAGTCACCAGCCCTTGGTTTGCTTATTTTTGAAATGACAAAAATACAGAGACAGAACAGATGAGTGTCAGGGCAGGGTCAGGACAGGGCGCTCTGAAGACAGAGCTTGGGCGTTTCTTTGATGAAATGTTCTGTGTGCTACTGAGATGGTGGGAACACATCTGTATAATAATAAAGTTGTAGCTGGGGATTTAGCTCGGTGGCACAGTGCCTGCCTGGTAAGCATGAGGTTGTGAGTTCAATTCCCAATAAAAAAAATTACAATAAAAATCGTGGAACTGGTTACCAAAAACCAGAGCAAAGCAAAAGAGAACATATGCAAAAACTGACAAAATCCAAATAAGGTCTATAGTTTGGGTGTACCAACACCAACTTCCTGGTTGTAATTGTACTACAGTTGCATCAGATGCTAACTTTAGAGGAAGCTGGTGTGCGTGGGTATCGTTGGAGACTGAACCTAGGGCCTCAAGCGTGCTAGGAAGTCTCTACCACTAAGCTGTACCCTAGCCCCAAAACGCTTTCCCAAACTGGGGCTTGAACCTAGGTTCCTCACTCTGAGCTACATCTTCAGTCTTTCCTTATTTATTTTTATCTTTATTTTGAGACAGCATCATGTTAAGTTGTCTAGGCTGGGTTCAAATTTGCAATCCTCCTGCCTCAGCCTCCCACATTAGGGGAGAGATTACAGTCATGTGCCACCAGGCCTGGCTCCAAGTTCTTTTTACAGGGACAGATCTCCAGGGCTGGTTCTGCAATCAGCCTACCCTCCCCGGGTGAAGGCGGCTCGCCACAGCCAGGCCTCATCTCTGGCTGGGTACGAGTGGGTGAGGGGCTGTGTGAACCAGTGGGGTGGTTCACACAGCTATATGTGGCACCTTCTCCATATCACAGCTTCAACCAGAAACAGCCTTGGACCAGCCGGCTGGGCCCCAGACTCCCCTAGCTGATGCCATCAGTGGAGTCCAGACCGGGCAGCCAGATGAAAACGTGGCTATTTACTGACTGTGTAGCTATCCACAGGTGTTTAACCTCTCTGGGTTTTACCTTAGCATTGCATTTTTTTGTGTGTGATAGTACAGGGAATTGAACCCAGAGCCTTATGCATGCTAGATAAGCCCTCTACCACTGAGATGCATCTCAGCCCTTTTCCTTTTTTTTCTTTGTTTTTTTGATACAGGGTCTTTGTGTGTGTGTGTGTGTGTGTACACCAGGGATCGAATTCATCACTTTGCACTTGCCAGGCAAGCACTTACGCTGCTGAGCTAAACCCCTGGCCCAAGACAAGGTCTTGCTATGCAGTTCAGGCTGGACTTGAACTCACCATGTGGCCCAGGCTGGCCTTGAACTTGCAATGATCCTCCTTCCTCAGCCTCCCAAGTGCTAGGATTAAAGGTGTGTGACCACCACACCGGCTCTTTTGCTTTTAAAAAATTTATGTACATACATATGTATGTATGTATATTTCAAGGGTTTCACTAAATTGCCAAAATTGGCCTTGAACTTGATATCCTCCTGTTTCAGCCTCACAAGTAGGTGAGAGTAGAGATGTGTGCCACAACACCCTGCAAGTAAGTTTGTTTCTTCCTTTGTAAAATGAGGCTGCTAGTGACGCCCACCTCATGGGGCTGCCTCTGCTCCAGTCGCTTTGGTGAGCACCAGGGCTTTAGGCTGCGCTGCCCACTGCATCCCCCACTTTCTTGTTGGGCAGGTGTGCACAGACAGGAAGCAGATGGCTGTCGAGATCCAGTGGAGAAGACCTGCCTGGAGATCTTGGAGAGATAGGAGGTGGCCAGAGGGACCCTGAAACCCAGAGGTACTGGACAGGTCCAGAAGCACCAAGACCCTAGGGCACCGGAAATCCAGAGACTCAAAGAGCAGGAAGACCAGGAAGCTCTGAGAGATTCTGAAAGACAGAAAGATTTAGAGATCCAAAGATACCCTGAGAGGCCAGAAACTCGAGATATTCATAAAGATCCAGAGACTCCATTCTGGCCAGACACACTGTGTAATTCACCTAGGCTGGGTGTGGTGGAACACACCTGAAGCCCTAGCACATGGCAGGCTGAGGCAGGAAGATCGCTGTAAGTTCAAGGCCAGCCTGGGCTACATAGTGAAACTCTCTCAAAAACAAACAAACAAACAAACAAACAAACAAATAAAAAACCTGCGGCTATAGCTTAGTACCAAGGTTGTGGGTTCAATTCCCAGTACCACAAAAATAATAAATGAAATAAGGGCCATGGATTTAGCTCAGTGGCACAGCGCCTGCCTGGCAAGTGTGAGGTCCTGAGTTTGATTCCTGGTACCCAATAAATTAATTAATTAATAAAATAGATTCACTCATCAACCATGGAAGTCTAGACTTTATTTTGGGGTACCTCCTGGTGCTGCATTTGGCTCCTGCCCATCCTGCAGGGTTCCGGGCCCTGGCGTCCACAGCCTGCTCTTCCAGGAGTGGAAACTAGCCGAAACTTGACCCAGGGAGCCAAGTTGTTGTGTGGGTGACGACCGGTTCCCAGGTAGAAGCGCGAAGCAAGGCCTAAGTCCCGCCCCTTTCAATAGAGGTCTCATTGGTGGAGGATCTGGGGGCGGGGCCACCTGCAGGCTACATAGAGCGCTGGCTGGGCACCTTTGGGGGTTTGCAATGGGAAACTCCTGAGCCAAGGTCAGGTTTCTGGCGACAGGAGGCTGGGCTGCTTGTGGGAGCCCAGCTGGAGGTTTCTGCACCTTCTACTGAGTCCCAAGTTGGCATCTCCAGGAGGAAGAGGGAGGCTTTAAGAAAGCAGTTTGAAAGCTGGGCACGGTGGCACACACATATAATCCCAATACATGGAAGGCTGAGGCAGGAGTATTGCTGTGAGTTCGAGGCTAACCTAAACTACATAGTGAAAACTTGCCTCAAAAAAGCAAAACACTGGAGTATTTCACTTTCGGATGCTCCCTACTGGTTGAGTGGCTAGCTATTGTCTCCCTTTTCTTTCAAATAAACCAAATTCTCTTAGTAAAAATAAAGCAAAGAAATAAAAATAATAATAAAAAAGAAAGTACCTTGAAATGTTTGAGTCCCCATTTCGCCTTGGTCTAAATCCAAGGTTTTTTTGGATTTGATATCATGCGTTTCTCTGGGCCTCAGTTTCTCCTCTGTGGAGAGGTTGGTGGCCTTTCCAGCTGTGTTTTGGTACTGAGTGTTGAGGCCTGGAGGCAACAGGAGCAGTTAAGCCCTCTGCTGCTTTACTTTTCTTTTCTTTTTTTTTTTTTCTTTTGGCTTTTTGAGACAGGGTCTCACTGTGTAGTCCCGGCTGAGTTTAAGGCTGTGTCCTCAGCACTGATCTCCACGGAGCAAAGAGCTCCAGGCCTGTTTGCCAGTGCAAGGCTCTGCTGGGTGGACTTCAAGCCCTCTCAGCCTGTGACATGTTCCCACTCTCACCCCAGCCCCCTAATAACTATGTCCACAAGACACCCCCTGCCCAGCTTCTGGCTTGGCCTCCCGCTCTAGGGTGGTGGGGCAAGGGCAGGGAGTTGTCAGGGTTGGACGCAAGCTCTGTACCAGCTCTGTCCGTTGCTTCCCACTAATCCTCAGTTTCCCCACTGTAACGTCTCCTGTGGATGATGAGATTTCCAGCGGAGGGGGTAGAATGAGCCAAGGGACACACAGTTCTTGGAAGAGGCCTGGAACCTATTGGAAAAAGTTCAGATGAAAGTTCACAGCCACCTAGAAATGCCTTCAGGCCAAGACTGTTTAATGGGCTGCAATCAAAACTAATATACTGACTTTTTTTTTTTGCTCCAGGGTCTCACTAGGTAGTTCACAATGAACTTGAATTCACTTTGTAGCCCAGGCTGCCTAGAACTCTCTTTTTTTTTTTTTCCCAGTAGTACAGGGGATCAAACTCACAACCATGTGTTTGCAAGGCAGACACTTATGCTGCTGAGCTAAATCCTCAGCCCCCTGGCCTAGAACTCTTAGCGACCTTCCTACTTCAGCCTCCCAAGTGCTGGGATAACAGGCATGCACCATCATGCCCGGCTTGTACTTATTATTTTTTATTGTAATAGTATTTAATAATAACATTTGTAAACATAAATTTATCCAAAGATATACAAGCTCCTGTCTGTTGGGTTAATGAAAGACATTCAATGTGCCATGCTGTCCTAGAAAAAATGACCAGAGACATCAGTTCTGTTGAGAAGAAAGGGCTCTGGACACAGGAGGTAAGCAGCTTGTTTCTTTCGTACCAAACGTTCCAGTCATTTAGATTCTCAAACAGGATCAATGGCACCTTCAGGTCCTTCACCTCCTCCTGGGCTGCACCGCTGCCAGCTCTAAAACTGCACTCCAGCACTGTTCCCAAAACCTGAGCCAAGGCCGATACTCCAGCAAGCTTTGAGCAAAGGTTTGCCAGTGAAGCCTCTTTTACTGATTATTATAATATAGCTTTTCTCCCCAAAAAGACAGAACTCAAATGAGCAATGTGTGGCTCAGTGGTGGAGGATTGGCCTTGGCACACGCGATGCCCCGCACGCCATCCCGGAACCGCGCATGTGCACGCATGCATGCACGCATGCGCACTTACATTTCTTGTTAGCAGAGAAAGGAAGGCTGCCCAGACAAGGTGGCCTGGGTATTGATGGAGTCAATCTAGAGTAGTGATTAAGATTTTGTCTTTGGAACCAAACAGTTTAAATTCAAATTCCACATCCCGGTTTGTTTAATCTCCCCATGTCTCCGTGGCTTTACCCATATTAACCACAATGGGAGCTGTGGGATTTGCACGGGGGCTAAGATCACAGGGCGTGTGGCAGGTGAGCCTTGGGTGTGGCGACAGAGGGAACTGCGGCCTGGGGACAGGGAGGGGCGGGAGGGGGAAGGGCTGGGCCCGGGGCAGGGAGGCAGGAGGAGCGCTGATGGCGTTGCGCCACCGGCCCTGGGGATGGCTCTGGGGGTCAGAGGTGAGAGAGCCTTGACTGAGGACAGTAAAGACCAAGCCACCCACTAAAAAGCATTTGGTTTTCAAATAGGTGACACAGTCAAACGTAGCTTTGCAGCTTCGGAGCAGAGAGTCGCCCTCCTACCTCAGCTCTCAGCCACCTGCTTCCCTGACCTGGAAGCTGTGGAAGCTATGGCTTCCTGTGTCCTTCCAGAGAAAGAATCTAAACATACACGATCACATGTGTGTATTTCCACATTTGATTGCCAATCGAAAGGATATGGAGTACTGAGGCTGCTGTCTCTGCAGCCCACCTACACCCTCATTGTCTTACTCCCACCCTCAACTTATGTTGAAGACTGCCACCGCCCCATGGTCACCACCCAGTGTCTCTGATCCTGTGTGTGTGTGTGTGTGTGTGTGTGTGTGTGTGTGTGTGTGTGTGTGTGTGTGTGTGTGTGTGTTATGGGACAGGATCTTGCTACTCAGCTCAGACATCCTGGGGCTTGATATTCATGGCAATCCTCCTGCCTCAGCCTACCAAGTGCTGAGACTATATGTGTGCACCACCACCCTAGCTTGTCTCTGCTTCTTGATGCATAGTTCCTAAAACTGATGAAATTTTAAGTGATGTATCTTTTTTTTTTCTTTTAATGAGAGAGTCTCACTGTGTAGCCCAGGCTGGCCTCAAATTCTCCAGGATCCTCCTGTCTCAGCCTCCTGAGTATTAGGATTGCAGGTTTGCACCACCACACCTGGCAGAAGTGTCTTTCGTCATGAAAGTCTCTGAGTTGTTCATAAGGAGAGTTTATGCTAATACAGTGACCGGTAGGGGCTGATCATCAGAAAGACCTGTCTAGAGGGTGTCAGGTGAGGAGGCCTGGGATTGGCTCTAACCAGTATGTGCTGGCAGGGAACCCAGTCCTTGCTCTGCACATCTCTTGCATCTGGCTGTGCCAGCACTAAGTAAAAGCCTGGGTTCTGCAAGCTTCCTGGCACACTGTCAGAGAGGCGAGAGGTTGTGGGAGCCCTGTTTGTGGCTGGCACCGGAAGCAGGGACAGCTCTATAGAATGGAGTTGCCATGTGGGGTCCACACTAACTTCAGGAGTTCCTAGTGGAGCCGGGGATGGTGGTGCACACCTGTAATCTCAGCATTTGGAAGGCTGAGGCAGGAGGATTCCTGTGAGTTCAAGGCTGCCCTGAACTATATAGTGAGACCCTGTCTAAAAAAAAAAAAATGCTTGGTGTGGTACACATGCTTTTAATCCCAGCACTGGGGAAACTGAGGCAGGAGGATTGCCATGAGTCTGAGGCCAGCCTGAACTATGTAGTGCTTTCAAGCTCAGCTTGAACTGCATAGTGAGAGACCCAGTCTCAAAAAACAAAAGAAATGGAATATTTATTTATTTATTTTGCGGAGCTGTGGAATGAACCAAGCCCTGTGTATACATTATGCAGAACTCTACCCCAGAGCCTATACTGTGCCTGAATGGACGTGTTGACTGCTCACTTGATGTTGGAGAACTGGGATGTAAATCATATTGTGTGAAGTATCAGAAAAGACCCCATACCAAATATGCATCATTTTTCATCTTTAAAAAAAAAAAAAACCCAAATGGTCAGGCTGGGGATTTAGCTCAGCATCATAAGCGCCTGCCTTGCAATCACACGGTTGTGAGTTCGATCCCTAGTACAAAAAAAAAAAAAAACTCAAATGGTCAGAGTCCATGCATTCTGTTCTGTACCAATCAAAATATTTTGAGATGATTTCTTACACATCTCTTTTTACAGCTGTAATGTATTCCTCCTTATGGATGTACCATAACACCATCCCTTACTGATTGACATTTAAGTTGCTTGGTGTAAAAACTGACTTCTGCTATTCTACACAGTCCCACAGTGAGTGGCTTTATAAGGATAGTGTTAAAAAATAAGGAGTCATCTGTAGAAAGGATTCTTAGAATTGCTCAGCCAAGGGCTAAGCAAAATTATCCTTTTGATGATTTTGAGCGTCAAATATTCCTCTGCCTACTCACCACCCCTCCACAAGTTGCCTAAGAAAAGTCTGACTTCCAAGAACACTCGCCAACCAGCAAGGTGCTATGTTTTAAAAATTTTTGCCAAACTGAGAAGTGGGAAACAGTCTCTTAGTAAGGGTTTTCTTTTTTCTGTTTATGAAGCTTTAATTTGTATTTTTCTTTTATATGAACTTAAGCACCTTTTCATGAGTAGGAGCCATTTCTCTTCTCTGTGAATTGCCTTTCTCCACTGACTATGGCTTCTGATTGCAAGGAGAACCCTTTAAGATACACATTCCAGGGTGGGGATGTAGCTCAGTGGTACTTCCTTGGCCTGCATGAGGCCCTGAGTTCAATCTCCAGTACTGAAAAATAAAGATATAAACTGTAAATGTTTTCTTTAAACATCTTGGCCTTGCTATGATTCACAGTGTCATGAAAATAAAATCTTATGGCTTCTGGGTTTTGTGTCATAATTTAAAAAATAACCTTTCCTCACTGAGGTGACTGTATCTTGTTGTTGGTTAATGCATTAATTTTATGGCTTCTGAGTTTTGTGTCCTGTGTATGTGATGGTTTAAAAAGGATCCTTTCTACACTGATATGATTATATCTTGTTCATTAATTTGTTTATTTTGGGGGCTTTATTTTTATTCCTTTGGTGGTGCTAGGGAAGGAACCCAGGGCCTCACCACACACTAGGTCAGTGCTCTACCACTGAGCATCTTTGTTTAGAATTTCTTGTAAGATACAAATTATGAATCCAATTTTATTTTTTGTGGATTGTTCCCTTTTCCTGATGTTTGTTTTGATTTTTTTAATTTTTTTTGAGAGAGGGTCTCACTATATAGTTTAGGCTGGCCTTGAACTCACTACATAGCCCAGGCTGGTCTCAAACTCCTGGCAATCCTCCTGCCTCAGCCTCCTGAGTACTGGGATTGCATGTGCACACCACCACACCTGGCTGTCTTTGACTTCTTGAAGCAAAGGCTCACTGTGTAATCCAGGCTGGCCTTGAACTCAGTGTGTGGCCCAATTTTAGTATATGTGCTGCCCACACAGGCACCACCATGTAGCCCAGGCTGGTCTCAAATTTGTAGCAATCCTCTTGTCTTAGGCTCTTGAGTGTTGGGATTACAGGTCACCATGATTCACTTGTTTGTTTATTTTTGAGATGTGGTTTTGAGATGAGGCTGGTTTTGAATACCTGCACTCAAGGGTAATCCTGCCTCAGTCTCCTGAGTATCTGGGGACTGCAGTCCCAAGCCACTGTGCCAGGATTTAAGCTCTTTGATTGACTCATCTTTTCTCAATAAATTTGAAATGTTTTTATCATCTCCTACATTCCCATAGGCATTTGGATCTGTTTCTGGATTTCCGTATCTTCCATTGATCTATGCTATGGAGTCTCAACTGCCCTTGAACAGAGATCCTGCCTCAGCCTGCTTAGTGCTGGGATTACAGGCATGTGCCACCATGCCTGGCTTAGTTCACCATGTGAACTTAAAATCAGCTCTTCTGTTGTCTCACTCCTCCTGCAAGGAAAAAAAAAGTAATAAATTTATAGATTAATTTAGGGAGAACTGACATCTTTAAACGCATCATTTTTGTTTATGTGTTTTTACAACACTGGGGATTGAACCCAGGGGCTCAC
Source organism: Hydrochoerus hydrochaeris (assembly GCA_004027455.1). Classification (NCBI taxonomy): domain Eukaryota; kingdom Metazoa; phylum Chordata; class Mammalia; order Rodentia; family Hydrochaeridae; genus Hydrochoerus; species Hydrochoerus hydrochaeris. The sequence goes on along the minus strand of PVLA01000570.1, from coordinate 213,097 downwards.
ACGTGCTAGGCAAGCGCTCCACCACTGAGCTACACCCTCAGCCCTTTAAAATCTTTTTAAAAATTTTTAGACACAGTCTTGCTAAACTGTCAAGAGCAGCTGCAGTTCTGCCTCAGCCTCCTGAGTGGCTGAGATTACAAGCTTGTGTCTTCACGCCTGGCTACACAGCCTCCTTGTATCCCAAACAAGCTGTTTGCCCCCTGGCTTCTACTTCTTCCAGATAGCAGCCAGTGACCCATGTGTAGATCTGTTCTGGCACCAGGTCTGTTATGCACCCCCAGGAATCTCTCAATGGATAGGGGAGCCCCAAAGATACTGCTGCTGAAATGTTTTCTGTTGCTATAACTGAGTACCACAGATTCAACAATCTATGAAGAACAGAAGTTTGGGAAGCTGAGACATCAGAGCAGGTGCTGGCACTGGTGAGGGCCTCCCTACATCACAGAGTGGAGGACAGCATGGTACAGGACACCATGCAGGCATGCTCATGTCTCTTCCTGTCATAAAGGCACTAATGCCACTGTGGGGATCCCCACCCTTATGACCTCAGCTAATTCCAATCAGCTCCCAAAAGCCCCACTGCCCAATACCACTACCAGAGGAATTGGTTGATTACATTTCCAACATGAAATTTGGGGGACAAATTTACCCATAGCATCCCCCTCCTAAACCCTGACCCACTCTTCCACTAACCTACTTGTGTGCACACAAGCTCAAGAGCTCAGTTGTCTCCATCCCTTCCTGTCTCCCAAGAGCCCTATCTAATCAGTGTTGCTTGTATTGCTTTTAACTGCTTTATTGGGGGAGAAATGACACACAATAAACTAGGCAATTCACTTTTTTTTTGTATATTCTCTTTCGATATACATATAGACGTGTGAAACCATTACTATCACCGAGATATAATGAATATATATATCCCCCTCCAAAAAAAATCTCCTCGAGCCCCTTGGTAATCTCTCCCATCCTTTTCACCCTCCAGCCTCCACAGACAACTACTGATCTGATTTCTGCTAATAGATTAGTACGTATCTGTTAGAATCATCATATAAACAGAGGTAGAGTATGTCGTTTTCTTGGACTTGCACTCAGTAGTATTCTGGGATTCATCCGCTGGTCGTGTTCGTCGCTGAGTAGTATTCCATTGTATGTATATAACATGGATATTTGGTATGTCTCCCACCTATTAAGGATTTGTTCCTTCTAGTTTTGTGCTACTGTAGCTAAAGTAAACTGCTATGTACAAGTCTTTGAATGCTTTGTTTCTCTTTGGAAAAGCTTAGGGGCACAATGGCTGGGTCATGCCCTAAGTTGTGGTACTTCTGGTTTTTCCTTTTCTCTCTCTTTCTGAGACAGGGTCTCACTACACAGTTCAGGTTGGTCTCAGGCTCACTTTGTAGGCCAGTCTGGTTTTGAACTTTCGATGATCCTCCTGCCACAACCTCCCGAGTGCTGGGATTACAGGCCTGTGTCACCATGCCCAACTAGTTTTTGTTTTTTATCTGTGGTTCGGGTTCATAAGTGTCTCTCTGAAGCAGATCATAAAATCTAGAATTCCTCGTCCTCAAAGTAGGTCCTATTGCAATGCCAAGCAAAAATACCAAAATGACACCCAGGATTTGGACACAGATTTATTTACATCAGTGGCCACTGACTGGGATCATTCCAGGCCCTGGTCTCTGGGGGTCTAGGGCTTTTGTATGATGCACAAGCAGGAGGTACAAAGGTGAAGCAGAACAGCCTGGCTGTTCCTCTGATTAGCAGGGAGAGATCATCACAACAGTAATGATCATCAGTTTATGAAGCTTGGTGCAATCAGGCATCCCACATGTTTGGTTATGTTCTCATGGTTACAGGTCAAGAAAGCAATTAGAGAGCAGTTACAGAGCTAGGCAGCTTCAAAAGAACCACGTTTATTTATTTATTTATTTATTTATTTAGGTACTGGGGATCATACACAACCTCACACTTGCCAGGCAGGCTTTTACACCACTGAGCTAAATCCTTGACCCAAGAATCAAGTTTTAAAAAGAACAATTTCTCTGGTACAGTTTTCCCCTTTCACTATACTCTAACCTTTCCTTGCCTTCCTGCCTGGGAGCTGGCCAGAAAGACATTTCCCAGCCTGCCTTGTGGCACAGACCCTAAGACCCCACTTCAGAAGGACCCTGCCCCCCCAACCCCAACCCCCACCCCGCAGGAGGGAGGAAGGCAGCAGAGCTCAAGCCCTGAGCACACACCAGGCTGGCTGACTCTCCCCACGGAGATAGAGCAGTTTTTGTTTTTGTACTAGGAATTGAACTCGGGACCTTGTGCTTGCCAGGCAGGTGCTTATGCCACTGAGCTATATTCCTGGCCTCAGACTGTTTTTGTGCAGTCAGTTTATACATTTGTCTGTGCTTCACTCACACTGGCATAGTGTCCATGAGTGCTCAAAAGGATGCATTCAGGAGCTTCCAGGCAGCACCACATGAAGTGGGGGTGGGTGCAGAGCGAGGCCCGCCCCGTGCATCTCTTCATCTGCACCTTCATGATTTTCTTTATAGTAAACTGGTAAAGTGTTTCCCTGAGTTCTGTGAGTTTCTTCAAAAAATTAACTCAGCTGGCATCCTGCAAGAGCTGGCATGTGGGGGAAACCTCACACATGTGAGTTCAGAAGCCATCTGGATTGTGAACGTGGTACCAGGGATCAAACTCATGACCTCGCACTTGCCAGGCAGGCCAATGAGCTAAATCCCCAGCTCCTCGCCATGTAATTTATAATTCAGGCCAACCTTGAACTCACTAAATAACCTAGGCTGGCCTTGAATTTGTGGAATTCTCCCACCTCAGCCCTCCAAGTGCTAGGATTATAGTCATGTGCCACCACACCTGGCTAGAACCATTTTAGTTTGCAGAAAAACTGCTGAGAAAGGACAGACTTGTTTTCTATCCCTTCTCTCTGACAGTTCCTGATGAATATCTTGCTTTAGTGTAGCACATTCATTACAACTGAAACAATTCCAATATAATATTAACTGAAGTCCATAATTAACATTAATTTTTTTGAGACAGGGTTTCATTAGCAGTTCAGGCTGTCCTTGAACTCACTTTGTAGCCCAGGCTGTCCTCACCCTCTGCAATCCTCCCAACTCAGCCTCCTCTTGAGATTACAGGCATGGAGCCACCACGCCCAGCTATTATTTTCATTCTTGGTGTTGTGCTGTCTTGGGGTTTGAACAAGTGTAAGTCAGGCATTCCATTACAGTGTTGCAGAATAGTCTCACAGCCCTACAAAGAGCTCTGTGTCCCACAGAGTCATCTCTTTCTTTCCCTTTTGGCCAAAGTCTTGCCTTTTCCAGAGTAGGATGTCAAAGAGTTAGAATCATTCAGTGTGCTGCTTTTGCAAACTGGCTTCTTTTAACTGTTGTTATAATTTGGATCTCAAATGTTCCCCAAAGGCCAGCTGATGGGCTTTTGGGGAGTGATTAGATTGTGAGGTCTCTATAGAGACGATAATTTGATGTACTATTGGGAGGTGATGGAATAGGAGGTGGGCTTCAGTGAAGACAGGGTATGTACCACCTTTTGCACTGTCGGTCCCCAGCTGCCACCTCCCTGGCTCTTTCCTTCTCTCTGTGCTTCCTAGTTGGTCTAAGGTGGGCAACTCTCCTCCATCATGGTCTTCCACAGTGAGGTTTCTGCCTTGGAGTTAGCTAACCATGGACTAAAGCCTTTGAAACCATAAGCCAAACTAAACCTTTCCTCTGTTTAAGTGTTCTTCTCAGTTATTTGTTCACAACAATGAAAAGTTGACTAATGCAATTTACAAGATCCACTTAAGGGGGGGGTGTCACGCTGTCTTTCCGTATTTGATAACTCATTTCATCACTGAATTGTAAAGAAATGATGGGGTCTGCTGCTATCTTCACTATGCTGGAGGAGGCTGGCACTCACTTCAGGGTGCCCATGTTTGTGGGGAGCATGAGCCGTGAGAAATACAACTCCTCACACTAGCAGCAGCGGCTCCTGCACATCAACTGCTTGTGAGGGGAATAAGGTCATAGTCTGTGCCATTACTGCCACCCAGAAGATGGGGATGGCACCTCAAGAACTGGCCTGATGACCACAGAGCTTCCCAGAACATCATCCCTGCATCCACTGGGGCTGCCAAGGCCAAGGGCGAGGTCAGGCCTGAGCTGACCGGGAAGTTCACTGGTGGCATGGCCTCCTATGTCCCTAGCATGGTGTGTCAGCTGTGGATCCGACCTGCTGCCTGGAGAAGGCTGTCAAATGTGAAGACATTGAGAAGATGGTGCAGCAGGCAGCAGAGGGTCCCCCCACAAAGCATCCAGGGCCCCACCAAGCTCCAGGTTGTTTTGTGATATTAACATCTACACCCAGTCTTCCACCATGCACGCTGGGGCCAGAATTGCTTTTCTGAGTTCATCTCTGGGTCTAATGATAAGCAGGGGGGTGGATCTCATGGTCCCCACATGGCCTCTAAGGCAAGTGCACACCAACTACCAGCCTCTGCGTGAGCGTGAGAGGAAGAGAGAGGCCCCCAGCTGCTGGGAGGCCCTGCCCCTCACACACTAAGAACCCCCCTTATCACACCATCCATTCCAGAGTCCTGAAGAGGGAGGGGAGCCTAAGGAACCCAACCCTGTCATGTGCCATCAATCAGGTCTGCCTCATGCCCCCTCCTCCCCAAAAGAAAGCAAAAACCCAGCCAGCTCCCTAGCTGGGGCCAACTGCTGTCCCTGGACATCTGAATTTTATCTGAATGTCCTCCTTCCTTTCTTGCCCCAGCTCACTCCTATGCACTTCCTCCTTTGCTTGGACAAATCTGATCAAGTAGAATGAAACCCAATCCCCGTCCCACTTGGTCCTGCCACTGTCCCCTCCTTTCTCTCTGAGTCACTAGAGCCTGCTCAGTGTGTACACCCTGGGCTCAACCCCCACCACTGCTAAATAAATAAATAAGGCCAGAGGACAAGGCTCAGTGATTACAGTGCTTGCCTAGCACACACAGTGCTCTGGCTTCCATCCCCAGCACAGAAAAAGCAGCAGCAAACATACATCATCAGTTCCCCCAGGGTGCTGAGCCTTCTCTCAGGCAGTCCTTTGCCTCGCATCGTCCCACCCCTGCCACGACTCCCTGGCTCTGATAGATACCGACCCTGACACCTGGACCACAGCCATCGTGGCCTTTGCTTTGAGCCAACGCCTCTTCCTCCCCACGGTTTGTCTGAGTAATACCTGGTCCAAGGTCTGCCTTATCAGAGGTGGCCAGGGCTGGGGTCTTCACCATCCTATGCCCAGAGGAGCACAATGCCCCAGACATGTAGGAGATGGACAGTGCCCATGAGGGACAGTTAAATGCAGTCAGCAGGAGTGACAGAAGGTTTGTGAAATGCACTGCAGGGTCTGTGGAAGGTGCAGGTTGAGGGGAGGGGTGTTATCTGCCGTCTCTCCAGGACATCTTTCCTCTGTCAGACCTCTGGTCCCCACAGTGCAGCCATGAGAAACTCGCAGTTGCACGTGTGTGCGCACATGCCCCCCAGGCTATGCCAGTGACAGTGAATCTTTTAGAGCTTTCAATGGGAACAGAGAGCCTGCTGGGGCACACATGCCATAGGTTCACCACCACTGTGTCTAGACCTTTGACTTTGCTGTTCTTTTTCCTAGGAAAACCTTTCCCAGCACCTCATGATGTAAGTCCTATTGTCTATGGAAATCAGGACTTAGTTTCCTTGATTCCCAAACTGCCCAGGGAGAGCCCCCTCTCCCAGCAGGGGCTGATTTGCCTTAGCCCCGGTCTCTACCACGGAAAGAGTTCCCTCAGAAAGGTTTAGTTAGGCTCTGACTCATAAAAGCGGGGTGTAGCCCCCGACCTGTACTCCCAGCACTCCAGCACTAAGAGGCTGAGGCAGGAGGACTTCTATGAGTTTAATGAAGGCCAGGAACATAGTAAACCTCTGTCTCAACAAACAAAAAGATCTGACATATAAGTGCTTAATGGTGGAGGTCAAAGATCCCAGAAGCTGTTTCCAGCCCTGACTCACCAGGTGAAAGAGTTCAGCAAACACATCTTAGAGGCCTCAGTTTTCCCCATCTGTAACCTTGGGGTGAGAATGGGGTCCCATTACATCAGTGGTTGTTACTTTTCGGGGGAATCACAGGTCCCAGAATTGCAGGAATGCTACGTAGAATTTCTGGCGCAGAATGCTCGTCTATACATCACGTAGGGACTCCAGCAGTTGCTAGGCTGGAACCCCCATACCAGTGAAGAACCCTAGACTGGGCGATCACTCTAGGGCTTCCCCACTTTTTGATTCTCCAATCTCTTGCAGTTCACCAGGACCAGGTGGAATCAAGGGTCCTAGGCGGGCCTGCAGCCCTGCTCAAAGCCTCCGTAGCCCTGTCCCGGGGTCTCGCAGCACGAGAGTTTCCTGGTGCAAGAAACCCCAGGACTCTGGAGAAAGAGGGGCTCTTGCCCTTGCCACTGTCCACCCCACTGAAAGCGAAACTGGAGAGACTGGGCCTGAGCAGGGCAGGGACTTACCTAAGGTCACACCGCCAGCCCCGGCCTGGAGGCCGGCTTTCCGCACCCCACCCGGACGCACCGAGCTGAGCCACCGAGGCGGTGGCTGAGCTCCGGGCCTGCGCCCCAGGGCGCGGGGTGGGTGGGGGCGGGGAGCCGGGGCGCTGCAGGCCGGGCCAGGGAGGGGCCGCGGTTTGCAGAGTCCGGCCGGGGTCCGCCCACCGCCGAGCAGCTGCCGCAGCCCGAGGTGATCTCAGCCGGCCGGGCCGGGAGGGGCGAGGGCAGCTGCGCCGCGCGGGAGGAGCAGGGGTCGCGGCGCGGGGCTGCGGGCGCCCATCGCCCCGGATGCCCGCGGGACCGCGGCGTGGGGCGCGGCCGCCGGCCCTGCAACCCGAGCCGCGGCCCCTGGTTAAAAATACCCCCTGCGCTGCGCTGCCCTCCCCCGCCCGCCCTTCAGCCGGTCCCACGGCGCCGGCCCCTCCCCGGGACGGCCCTGCCCTGCCCTGCCCTGCCTGCCTGCCTGCCGGCGGCGAGTCTGTCGGCGAGCTGGCCCCGGGCCCGCGGGGGAGACACGCGAGTGGGAGATAGTGGAGCGCGGCTAGGAGATAGGGGCGGGCGCGGGAGGGCGAGGCGGGGCGCGGCGAGGCGGGGCGCGCGGGCGAGCGCTTCCTGGTTGGGCCTGTCCGGAGCCGCCACCGGGAAGCCGGCCGCGGGGACCTCCGCGACGCCCCGGCCTCTGCCCCCAGGTACGGCGCGCGTGGGCGGGCCGCGCGACTCGAACCCCGGCCCCGGCCGCGGGCAGAGGGGCCGCCCCAGGTCGGGCCCTGCGGCGGGCTCGCGCCGCCTGGGGCAGTGGCGGGGCGCCGGCTCCAGCCTGGGCTCTGCAGTGTCCCCAGAGGCTGGCTGGCCGGGGCCCGGCAGCTCCGGTCTCCAAGTCTGTCGGGTGCTGGGGGGTGTCCTGGGGGGAGGGGTCCTTTTTGCCGGGGGTTTTTAGTCACTAAGCCGGGGACGGGAACCGGTGAGCTAGGAGTTCGGCTCTTTTGGGGAGGGGTTAACCCGGGGGCCGGCGGAGTCAGAGACCTCCCCTCCCCTCCCCCTCTCTCTTCCAGTTCTGAGTTAAGGGCTCCGCCCTATGCACCTGGCTGACCACAGAGCTGCCGGCCAGGACTCTGGGAGCGAGGGTGGTCAGAATAACTGGGGGAAACTGGGGAGCCCTTTCCAAGATTCTGGGAGCCCAGAGCCCTTAGGTCTGTGAGGAGGGCAGAAATCGGGTTGGGAGGAAGGGAGGGTAGGAAAGCGAGAATCGCTAGGAGGCAGGAGCTGGGTTCTAGTCTTGAGAAGGTTCCCTGCAGACGCTCCCTCTCCCCCCGGTCCCACAGGATGGCGGAGGAGTTCATCACCCCAGTGTACTGCACCGGGGTGTCAGCCCAAGTGCAGAAGCAACGGGCCAAGGATCTAGGTCTGGGGCGCCATGAGAATGCCATCAAGTACATGGGCCAGGATTATGAGCAGCTCCGGCAGCGATGTCTACAGAGCAGAACCCTCTTCCGAGATGAGGCCTTCCCCCCAGTGCCCCAGAGCCTGGGGTTCAAAGAGCTGGGTCCCAACTCCTCCAAGACCTATGGCATCAAGTGGAAGCGCCCCATGGTGAGAGGGGCCACCTTGGATGGGGCTCTGCTGACCCTCATCCTGGGTGGGCAGTGGGGTCTGGGTGGCTGGGAGCCATCTCTAGTGGGATTGGCGTAGGGACAGGACTCTGGGTCTTGCAGGAGCTGTTGTCAAATCCCCAGTTCATTGTGGATGGAGCCACGCGCACAGACATCTGCCAGGGAGCACTAGGTAGGACCCCAGGGATGGGTTCTGGGTGCTCTTCCCACAATAGTTCCCCATTCCCGCTCCTTTGGGCTCTGCCCCAGCCCCTCCCTCCTGCAAGCCCCGACAGGCTTTGGCTATCAGCACTGGGGCTGGTTTGCCCAGTTCCTGGATCTTGAATGTAAGTTGAGAGGCATTCAGGGTCACCCCACCCAGGGTCTCACTATGGTACCCATGAGTGCACATGCACACACACCCTCACAGCAGAGCCACACAGCAGGTCTGACATGGGTCTTCTCCATCCCAGGGGACTGCTGGCTCTTGGCTGCCATCGCCTCCCTCACTCTGAATGACACCCTTCTGCACCGAGTGGTTCCCCATGGCCAGAGCTTCCAGAATGGATATGCTGGCATCTTCCACTTCCAGGTGAAGGGCCTGGGCCCCTGGGAGGAGGGGTGGCAGGCAGTGGAGGAGATGTGGAAGGAAGCCCTGGCACTCTGGACTTAGGGTGACGGGCCACACCCTGCAAGGGGAGCCCTCCCTCTGGCAGGTATTTGCCCTAGCCGTGCCCCTCCGGTCATGTGTGAGATGGCTGGGCAGGTATTTCTGCTGGCAGTTCTTCTGGGTGGTTGTGCGTATCAGGGAGAAAGTGGAGGCATAAAAAGACTGCTGTGTTGTATCCTGTGGGACAAATTCTCTTCCTCGCTGGGGCCTCAGTGTCTGCCCCTGAAAAAAGAGTGTCCTGTTGGAGAAAACGTGACCATTCTCCACTTGTCAGGCCTGCCATCTCCCAGCCTGTGACCGAGGCTGGCAGAAGAGGCCTGGGAGTGTGTTCACACAGTTCCTCCTGACCCATGGGAGAGGCCTATTTTTGAAGTTATACAAATGAATTCTCAATGAGCTGAGCTTGGGACTCACCCGCCCTGGTGGGCCTTGCCATCAGGACTCTACCAGAGCTGTCTGCTTCACTGCCACGCTGTTCTCCCTCCGCCTTGCACGGGGACAGTGGCCCCGTGGGGCCACCGCGCTGAGCCGCATCAGGGGAGGACCGCACTTGCCCAGCTATAGTCTGCAGGGGCGTGGCCTTCCCGCCCCTTTCCCCAAATCCTTCCCTTTAGGCGTCCAATCCGTTCCCCCCGGCTTCTGATTGGCCCGTTCAATACCCCCCCCTTCCCCTTCTCGCATTGTTCTTGGTGGGCTTGTATTCTCCTTGAGTCTTGGTGGGCTGGGCAGCTTCTGACTGCAGGTGCCCTGGGCCTGACTGAACCCCCACACACACACACACACACACACACTGCTGCCCTGGGAAACCTGCCGCTGGACATCTTTAAGCAAATCCCAGGATTGCTGGGAACCGGCCCTACCCATCTTGTAGAAGGATCTAGGTACCACATTTTCATTCCGCATCTGTTTATACCCGTGTGGCTACACACGGTGAATGGTTACATTGTTTAAATTTTTGGAGCAGGAAAAGAAGCATTGCCATGAACCCCACCCCCACCCCCGCTTCTAACACACAAACCCCATCCTTACGCTGGCAGAAGTATCGGGAGTCCTTTTTCGAGAGTGCCTTAATTGTGCTGCCCTGGCTGCCTCCATGTTCGGAATCCATTCCAACTGTGGACCTTGCGTGCTGGTTTTGACTTTGGGGAAGAGCCGGAGTTGCGCAGGGCCGATCCATGAATTAGGTAGATGAGGATGCGCCGCAGTGTCTTTAGGAGCCCTCTTCCCTCGGGAGGACACGAGGCAGCGGCGCTCACTCCATCTCTGGTCACACCCGGTAAAGACACCCAGGCGAGAGGACTCTCAGAACTGCGCTTAAACAGTCACGTCTATTTTGGGCACCGTGTGTGCCCGTGCTTGTGTGCGCACCTGTGCACACGTGCGTGCCTCCATTCCTAGCCCTAGAATGCAGCGGAAAGAGGAAGGGACAGGGCCCAGCGTGGGACTGGTTTGAGCAGAACAGGGCTTTGCATCCTCTCCACCTTTGAGCTTGTAGGTAGGTCTGTTTTAGCGCTGAGCTAACTTTACCTGAATGAAACTGTTTCACTTTCCCGTGAAAAAGTTACTGTTGCCCACTTTAATGGGAAGGAAGAGGGGTTCACAGCAGATAACTTATGCAGGACCCGTATCTATATAAACTTACCTCTGTGTCTGCAGGGGTGTGTTCCCAGCCCCCATGGACGCTCAAGTCCTTTACATATAAACTGTTTTGAAATTTGCATATGGCCTACACACCCGTCTGCATCTCCTGTACTCTGACATCTCTGAATGACTTGCCTAATGCCACCCAGATGCTATTTAAATACCGTACCTGTTATACTGTATTGTTTTGGGAATAACAGCAAGAAAATGTTGATGCTTTGGGGATGCGGTGGTATTGGGCTCAGGGCCCAGGGCCCAGGGCCTGGCACTTAGGTAGCCAAGTGCTGTACACTAAGCTGTACACACAGCTCCCACATTTTTTTTTGTTTGTTTTTTAATTTTAATTCTAAGACTAAGTACCAGGGCAAGCCTTGAAATTTCAGTCTTCCTACCTTAGTCATCTGAAGAGCTGGGACTGCAGGTATCTGCCGTGCCTAGCAGGGCCTGGGTTTTGTTTTGGTTGGTACTGAGGGTTGAACGCAGGGCTCTTGAAGCTATGTCCCCCCTGCCTTCCTCCTTTGAGACAGGATTCTGCTAAGTGGCTAAGCTATCCAAGCTGGGCTTGAACTCACAGTCCTCCTGTCTCAGCCTTGCAGAGTGCTGACATTACAGGTGTGTGTTTGTACCTGGCTGTCAGCCCTTATTTTTTTCAGCCAGGGTCTCACAAGTTGCCTTGAGCTTGTGATCCTCCTGCCTCAGCCTCCCAAAGTGTTGGGCTTATGAGATGTGTACCACTGAGCTTGGCTCAGGTGCATTTTTTTAAAAATACAGTAGTATTTTCTATCTGTAGAATGGTTGACTCTGTAGTTGAATCAATTGGTTGAATCTATGGATGTGGAACCTGTGGATGGCTGACTGCTGACCATCTAGGTGTATCCAGCACATCTCAAATACATATATAGTGCACTCGTGTTATATATGTATCTAGTATATGTGACCTAGAGTCATGCATCTACCATGCTTCCCCCAAAATAAGACCTAGCTGGAAAATAACCAGCCTTGAAAACTGGAGATCAAAAATACCAGCCCCATTCAGCCTGTCCTGGCCTCACCTGCCTTGCAGAGCAGCCAGTGAGCAAGAGAGTAGTGATGGTAGGGAAGGGAAGGTGGGCTCACTGGGGCTGGCGTTTTTTTGTGTTTGTTTGGTTTGGTTTGGTTTGAAGACAGGGTCTTGCTATGCAGTTCAGGCTGGCTGTGAGCTCACTTTGTAACCCAGGTTGGTTTCTAACTTGTAACAATCCTCCTGCCTCCATCTCCCAAGTGCTGGGATTACAGGCGTGCACCACCCTCCCCAGTCAAATCTAGTTTTCAAGACTGATTATGTTCCAGCGAGGTCTAATTTTCAGGACAAGAGGGTAGTAAACGGCAGAGCTGAGGGAGGAACTCGGCCTCCAGGATCCCAAAGCAGGTAGTCACTGTGCCCTTCCCCCACAGCTGTGGCAGTTTGGGGAGTGGGTGGACGTGGTGGTGGACGACCTGCTGCCTACCAAGGACGGGAAGCTGGTGTTCGTGCACTCTGCCGAGGGCAGTGAGTTCTGGAGTGCCCTGCTTGAGAAGGCCTACGCCAAGTGAGTAGCGACCGAGGCAACGGCCCCCACCCCCACCCCAGGGCCGGGCACAGCGGACCGTCTTACCTGGAACTGCCCGCAGGGTAAACGGCAGCTATGAGGCCCTGTCAGGAGGCAGCACCTCGGAGGGCTTTGAGGACTTCACAGGCGGAGTCACCGAGTGGTACGAGCTGCGCAAGGCGCCCAGTGACCTCTACCAAATCATCCTCAAGGCGCTGGAGCGGGGCTCCCTGCTGGGCTGCTCCATCGACGTGAGTGTGCCCAGCCTGCTGCTCGCACCCTGACCTGGCACCTGGCCTGGGATGCAGCAGTGTCCTGTCCCAGCCTACACTCGCTCAGGCCCTACCTTTCCCGGCAGCATGTCCCTGCCCAGTGTCCATCCCCGGCACTCAGGCCTAGATTCCTCCCCAGTGGCCTCTGGTCCATTCTTGGTCTCTGCCCCTGCCCACCGCTGCCTGTCCCTGTCCTCACTGTGTGCCACCCTCTTCTGCCTGGCCCTTTCCACCACCATCTCCGGACCTCGACTTCCCAAGTCCTAGATCTCAGACCGTCACTGCGTCCCTTGGCCCTAACCCCATTCCTCTCCTTCCTCACCGGGTTGGCTCCTTTCTCCCCCACACTGCTGTCCCTCTGGGGGACCCCGTGCATGGCTGTCTATGTATGCATGTGCATGTTCAGGCCCCTGATAGCCAGTAACCCTCGGTGGGGCGCCCAGACACTTCCAGCGGCACTGTTGATGGGTCCCCGGGTTCCCCCAGGCCCCAGACCTGAGGGTCTGCATGAGGATAGAGGAGATGGGAACAGGTTCTCTGCCTGCCACCCCCAACAGCTGCTGTATGTGCAGGGGACATGGCTCCAGACCCACAAGGGCTTCACACTGTGCACATGTCCTCCTGCAGATCTCCAGTGTCCTGGACATGGAGGCGGTCACCTTTAAGAAGTTGGTGAAAGGCCACGCATACTCCGTGACTGGGGCCAACCAGGTAGTGCCCTGGGTAGGGCCTGCCTTGCAGGGTGGTCCATGCTGACCTCCTTGGAGCCTGTCCAGGGCAGTGGGAGGTGCCTGTTCCCCCTTTGACCTCCAGCAGCATCTGTTTCTCCCTGGGGACTCCCATCCCGAGATGCTCACGGCAGCTCGCCTGATTGCCCGAGAATCAGATGCACAGCCACCTCCCTAGCTGTGAATTCCCAGGGGCCAGGCTTTTGGCTTGTAGGGGGGTGTTTGTGTGCATGTGTGCACACACACGTGCGTGCCTGCAGCCTGAGCAGACTGTTAAGGTTTGTGCCGGGCTGAGGCTGGCGCTGACGGGCACTCTGGGGAACAGGTGAATTACCAGGGCCAGATGGTGAACCTGATCCGGATGCGGAACCCCTGGGGCGAGGTGGAGTGGACCGGAGCCTGGAGTGACAAGTGAGGGGCAGGCGGGCACGGCCCGGGAAGACCGGGGAGGCTCCGGGGTGACCCTAACATTTGTGCCTGAGGCTCTGCCCCCCAGAATGGACTCAGAATTGAGCAGAGGGGCTGCGGGGGCTGAGTCAGCCCAGGGTGTGGCCAGAGGTCCCACCAGGTCCTGCCGAGAGGCTGCCCTGGACCCGGATCTCAGGGCTGTCCCATGAGAAACTGGGCTTACGATCACTGAGCAGAGTGGACAGGGCCCCAGGACAGAGGCCAGACAGGTCGGTGCCCAGCAGCCTTGACTGTGCTCTGCTCCCCACAGCTCTTCCGAGTGGAACTACGTGGACCCGCACATGCGGGAGCAGCTGCGGGTGAAGATGGAGGACGGCGAGTTCTGGTGAGCAGCCCTCTGCCCCCGGCTGCCCCTCACCCCCGCGTGGCCCGGCCCTGCGGCTCACCACTGCCCCGACCCCAGGATGGCCTTCCGGGACTTCCTGCGCGAGTTCACCCGCCTGGAGATCTGCAACCTGACGCCCGACGCGCTCAAGAGCCGGACGCTCCGCAGGTGGAACACTAGGCTGTATGAGGGCACCTGGCGGCGCGGGAGCACCGCGGGCGGCTGCCGCAACTACCCAGGTGACCGCACGGGCTGCAGGGTGGGCTGTCCGCTCCGCTCGGGCCTCAGTCTCCCCACTGCACCACATCAGTGGTTGTGCGTGTTAGGCCCTCGAGTTTGCGCTGCGTTTGCACTGTCTTCATCTCCACCTTGCTTTTTCCCTTTACACAGGTTAGGTTAGAGTCATTCTTTTGGTGGTGGTGATGGTACTGGGGATTCAATCCAAGGCCCTTGTACTGAGTCGTATCCAGCCCTTTTTTATTTTGAGACAGGATCTCACTAGGCACCAGGCTGGGTTTGAACTTGCAGTCCTCCGGCCTCAGCCTCCCTGAGTGCTGGGTACCGCTGCACCTGAGAGTCATCAGTTTGATCTTGTTCCCTGCAAGCATTCAGTCTCTTGGCCCTTTTCCCCCTGTTCCTGTCATGCAACCTAGGCACCATCCAGCCTGAGCCTGGTTCTTCTCTGGCTCCAAGTCCCTGAATGTGGCTGGAGAGAAATCCACACGGCACGAACAAGTTTTCCCTGTAAATTGGTAGCCACAAACCTCAAATGAGTGCTTTGTAGCCAGTGTGGTGACACACAGTTGTAATCCCAGCACTCGGGCAGGCTGAAGCAGGAGGGTGACAAATTTGAGCCCAGCCTGGCAGCTTGGGAAACCTGGCAAGACCTGGTCTCAGAAAAAAGCCCTGGAGACAGCAGGGAGCCCTGTGCGGCTATGTATGGTCCCTGGCCCTTCCGCTGGGATCAGCACCGGCCCGCTCGCAGCTCCTCTCCTTTGTTACTCTCATCTGTGCACCCAGCCTTCTGCCTCACTGCAGGCTTCTCCTGCAGGACCCTGCTTTGTGGGGTGTGGCGAGGTGCTGGGGATTGGACCCAGGGCCTTCCCTCTGAGCTCCGTGCTCAGCCGCTTTTGTTTGGTGTTTTGAGGGTCTCCCTAAGCTGCCCAGGAGGGACACAAACTCTGTCCTCGGGCTGCTGCAAGACACCTTGTAGTTCACACGCCAACCCCATCTGTGTCTGACTCCCCTGTGTGCCCCTTGCCTGTCTATCCTGCCATCTGCCTGGCACTGCTGTAGAACTGTCCCCACTTTTGGGAGCCCATTCTGCTCCAGAGCCCATCCTCCCTGCCCCCCAAAAGCATTCTGCTGCTTTGTCCCTCACCTCTCACTCTTGTGTCATTATGGAAAATCCCAGGTCTAAGAACACAGTGACCTGCTCCTGACTCAGCCTCCCCACCCTGGCTTCCAAGCAAAACTGCTCGGGAGTTGCCACCCCGCACTTTCCTTCCAGGCAGCTTCTTTCCCCCCACATCAATAAGCACCCTTTCCTGTGCCGCGACTGAGGAGTCCGCGCTCCTGCAGCGCCAGCACCACCGTGCATCAGCCCTGCTGCAGCTCATTGCTCTGCCCCTTGGCATTTCCTTCGCCACTTGCCCTGAGCCGAGTGAGTGGCGCACACCTATAATCCCAGCACTAGGGAGGCTGAGATAGAGAATCATTCGCAAGCTCAAAACCAAAGCGAGTCCAAGGCCAACCTGAACTACATAGTGAGACTTCAACTCAAAAAGATAAACAAATAAGTGCATTGATATAACTCGTAGAATCCTTGGAAGAAGCGCTGCTATTGGACAGGGCGAATTCCTTCTTCAGGAGCCGCTCAGCTGTTCTCAGCTCTGTTTCTCCTGTGAGTGGTAGGCCAGGTTTATGGAGTCCTGTGAAACACCATTGTGAAGTCCTGAGGTGCAGCTCAGTGGCAGAGCACTTGCCTGGCATGCACAGGGCCCTGGGTTTGATCCTCAGCATTGCAAAAACAAATACATGAATGAAACCAATAAGTCATTTTGAGATCTTAATTCAGAGTTCATTAAATATATAGAGCAATTTGGAGAGAATTGACATTATCGCCATTTTGAGACTGCTTGTCTCAGACTGTGGCCAATCTCTTAATTTATGTGTTTTTTAATCTTTTTTTTTTTTTGTCTTTTTTTGGTCTTTTAATTTTTTTTTTTTTTTTGTCTTTTTGAGACAGGGTCTCACTATGCAGTTCAGGCTGGCCTTGAGCTCACTTTGTAGCCCAGGCTGGTCTCAAACTCACAACAATCCTCCTGCCTCAGCCTCCTAAGTGCTGGGATTACAGGCGTGAGACACCATACCTGGCGCCAAAACTGTAGCCTTTCTTTTCTTTTTTAAATTGGTACTGGGGATCAAACTCAGGGCCATGCGCTTCCAAGGCAGGCACTTATGCTGCTGAGCTAAACCCCTAGCCCCTGATCTTTCTTTCTTTCTTTTTTTTTTTTTTTTGATACCAGGGATCAAACTCATGACTGTGTGCTTGCAAGTCAGGCACTTATGCCACTGAGCTAAATCCCCAGCCCTCCTAATCTTTCAATAGAGTGTTAAAGTTTCCTTACAAAGGGTTTGGGTTCACATTGAGACTTATTCTTAGGTACGGTGTCATTTTGTCATTACTGTAAATACAAGCTCAGTAGCCCTTATCTGAAATGCTACCAGAGGCAGAAATGTTACCAGAAATAGATGGATTTTGGATATTTGGGGATCTTGAAATACCTATAATGAGATAACTTGGGGATGGGACCCAAGTCTAACCATGGAATTCATTTATGTGCCGTGTCCCTCGTCTGCACGGTGTTTTCAGTGCACCTGCTACTGTTTTGTACTGAGGACTGAGCCTAGGGCTTTCACATTAAGCTATATCCACAGCCCTTTTTTATTTTAATTTTATTTATTTATTTATTTATTTATTTATTTTTGGTACTGGGGATTGAACTCATGACCTTGCACCTGGTAGGCAGGCGCTTAAGCCACTGAACTAAATCCCCAGCCCTTAGTTTTAATTTTAATTTCTGTTTTGAGACAGGGCTCCAGTAAGTTTCCCAGGCTGGGCTTAAACCTGCAATCTTCCTGCTTCAGCCTCCCAGAATGAGTATTACTCTTTTATAGAACAGATTTTACATCCAAGTTCATGAGTGAGATTTCTTTTTCTTTCTTTTCTCTCATCAACCACACTGGTATTGCTGCTACATTTTTCAAGCATCCTCTTTTTGTTTTCTGGAAGGATTTGCCTAAGGTAGGAGTGATGTGTTGCTTTACAGTTTGGTAGAACTCGTCTGTAAAGCTGTCAGGCCGGCTTTTTATTTTTATGTGAAGATAAAAGTTCAACAGTGAATAATGGTTATCAGATCATTCCCAGTTTCCTTCTTAAGCCTTTCTAATTTCCTGACTTTGTTTTATCTGAAACTGAGCTAAGTATTGGTGAACCATTGTTAAGCCTATTTTGCATCTGTTTTCAGAGTTTCTAGTGGAGTTATGCCTTATATTTGCTTATGCCTCATTTTGTTTGTTTTGAGCTTTTTATGGAGGAAAGTTGAGAGATGGTCTCATTTATGTCGTTCAGGCTGGCCTCACTTATAGGGATCCTCCTGCCTCAGCCTCCCAAGTGCTGGGATGACATGCCCAGCAGTGGGTTGCTTTTTGCCCACTGTGGCTGCCAAGGCTCTATCATCACACCTTGTCTTCTTGTGTGATCTCTTGTCTGTTGTGGTCTAGAGGTTGATGTGCAGGAGTCCTCAGACAATTTAAATTCTTCCAGAATGTTTCTGACAGTCACCTAGGACACTGTCACCCCAAGGCCCTTTTAGAGACTAAATTTGTTCCCTTGGCTTCTCAGGCAGCAGGAGTTAAATTGTGCCTGAGAGGTGGCTGGGGTTATTTTTTCTCCTCCCTGTGGACTTATTTTTCTTTTCCACTTACCTGCTGGAGGTTCTCGTGGGCTTGTGGGTTACCTGCTGGAATCTGCTGTTGGATGCTCCAGGGGTTGACAGAAGTCCCTTGAGTCACTCTCCTCACATAAGTTTACCTAAGTAAAGCACGCGATTCAGTGGCAGTTAGTATGTGCGCAGAACCGCACCCCATCATCGCATTGATGTTAGGCTATTTCCTTATCCTCTGCCCGCTCAGTGTCACTCCCCAGCACCCCTGGGATCGCTGATCCCCATCTTGTCTCTCCAAATTGGCCCCTTCAGGATATTTCACAGAAATGGAATTATACACTGCATAGCCCTTTGTGACTGGCTTTTTTCACCCAGCATGTGTTCAAGGTTGTGGTTTATATGTGTGCTTAGTTTATTTATTTGTTTGTGGTATGGGGGATTGAACTCGGGGCCTGTGCCCTGAGCCTCACCTCCAGCTTCATTTTTTATACCAAGACAAGTTCTCACTAAGCCATCCAGCTGTCTAGGCTAGGCTTGAACTTTCAGACCTCACCTCAGCCCCTCTGTGCTAGGCTTGGTTCCTTTTCGTTGTCAGGTAATATTCCATGTTTGGGACACACCTTTTGTATCTCACTTATCAGTTGAAGTGCTCATCTCTTCTGTCAGTGGTCATAACACTGCTCTGAATGGCCTTGTACAAGGGTGGCCACATTCACCCTCAGCAGCCTTCACAAAGGAGTGCGATTGGCTCAGGTGGTGGCTCTGTGTCTAGCCTTTTGAGAAGCTGCCAGGCCATCACCTAAAGCAGCTGCACCATTTCCATCTCACCAGCAAGTGTGTGAAGTCCTGATGTCTCCACATCCTTGCCGACACCTCTTATGATCTATGTTTTTGATTGTTGTAAATTTGGAGAGGGAGGGTTCTGTGGATTTTAGTATCTCTATTCTGTTCTGTTCTATTCTGTTCTGTTTTTGAGACAGAGTCTCGCTATGCAGTTCAGGCTGGCCTTGAGCTCACTATGTAACACAGGCTGGTCTGGAACTCACAGTGATCCTCCTGCCTCAGCCTCCTGAGAATGCTGAGATTACAAGAATGTGCCACCGTGCCTGGCCCTATTTTATTTATTTTATTTTGAGACAGTATCTTGCTTTGTAGCCCAGGCTATCGGCGAACTCTGTGATCCTCCTGCCACAGCCTTCCAAGTTCTGGGATTATAGGAGTGTACCATAATGTGTACTATACTGCCACCACATCTGGCATTAGTAGCTTTAAAAATAAGTTTTATAGGTTGGATATGGTGGCACAAAACTATAATCCTAACATTTGGGAGGCTGAGGCAAGAGGATTGCTGAGAGTTTGAGACCAGCCTGGGCTACAAAGTGAATTCAAGGCCAGCCTGAACTGCATAGTGAGACCCTGTTTAAAAAGATAAATAAGTAAATATATAAAGAGAAGTTTTATGTATTCTGTCCAGCACTTGATTATTTTAGTAAAAGTGTTATTCAGGCAGCAAAATTACCAAACTGCCTGAAACGCAAGTACCTATCATCCTTTGGTGGTTCTCCGTGCTCCGGTTAGCCCCAGCCCTGCACACAGTGTCCCTCTGACTTTGCACCGCACGGTCGCCCTCCCCGGCCCTCCTTCCCTCAGAGCCCCATTCCAACCTGGCGGTTGGACCCAGCACCTTTGCGCAACCCAGTACCTTTGCACTGAGTTATGCCTCTGCCCCTTTTTATTAATTTTAAATTTTGAATTTTGAGACAGGGTTTTGCTAAGGGCCCTAACTTTCAACCCTCCTGGCTCCGCGTCCCGGAGTGCCGCTCCTGCACCCGCACACCTGGCCTCCCTCTTGCTTTCTTCCTTGTGCAGCCACATCGCTCCCTGCTGCAGGCACATGCGGGGCCCTTTTCCTCTGAAATTCAGGCCACTCTGCTAACGCGCACCCACCCGTGCCTGCTCGCCTCACCGCGTCCCAGAGTCCCGGTCCTCCAGGCCTCGGCCTCTGTGCCTGCCCCCTTCTGGACCGTGCCCCCAGCTGGCTTTTCTTTGCAATTATTCTGCAAACTTGTGAATGACCCCGTGTGCCTAGACTCCCCCCACCCCGTGTCTTTCACCTGGCACACAACGTGCACTTAGCAGTGTTTGCTGAATGAATGAGTGGATGCGAGGTACGGGGGTGAGGCTAGGGATAAGGCAACCCCTGTGCCCCGCTGACTGGCCCTGGTCGTGGCTTCCTGTCCTCCTGCAGCCACCTTCTGGGTGAACCCCCAGTTCAAGATCCAGTTGGAGGAAGTGGACGACGAAGATGACTACGGGAGCCGGGAGTCTGGCTGCAGCTTCGTGCTCGCGCTCATGCAGAAGCACCGCCGCCGCGAGCGCCGCTTCGGCCGCGACATGGAGACGATCGGCTTCGCCGTGTACGAGGTGAGCCGGGGACGCCACCACCCCTTCCGCCTGCGCACCGCCAGGGGGCGCCCGAGGCCGCCGTGGCGCCGGCACACAAGGGTGCACCTAAAATTCACCTTGGGAGGCTGGGGAGGTGCCTGGCCGCCAGAGACGGTTCTGGAATTCACCTTCACCTGTAGAGGGCGCGATGCTGCTCTCGGGACTCCAGAGGGAGCTGGCTTGGCTACCACCTGGCCTGCGACAGCTTCTGGGGCCAGACTTTGGCTCAGCTTCAGAGAAAGTGGGCACGTTGGCCGCCCTGGAGCGTCAGGGAGCCCCCTGCCTCAGCGGGGTGTGAGCCGAGGCCGGCTGAGGAGGGCCGCAACAGGGACTGGCCCTCTGATGCCTGCCCTGCACCTGTCCGTCCTCCTGAGCTCTGCTCAAGAAGGCGACAGAAATCGCTGGATCTCCCCAGCATCTGGGTAAAGGCGGCCACAGTCTCTCCCATCCCAGACCGCTCCCTGGGCTCTTACTGCAGTTGCTTGGCTACCCTGGCAGCCGTTCCAGAGGCAGACACTTTTCCTGCCGTCCTCTCCGGCCCCAGGCACAGCCCCCTCCCCCACTCCTGGCCCCTGGTCCCAGCTGCAGGCTGAGAACTCAGGCTCTGCCCCCAGCACTCATCTCTCCCTTCCTTTCTGTCTTGCAGCTCCCTCGGGAGGTAGGTGTGGCTCCAGCTCACAGGATTTACCTGCTCGCAAACACACCTGGCCTCATGGCCCGCGGGGCAGCACAGTCACAAGCACATCCCTATGTAAAGTGCTGAGACGTCACTGTCACCTTGCGTCACCACCTTGAAAGTCCTTTTCCCAAGGCTGTTGAGTGGGCAAAGCACTCACTGCTCTCCTGACCTTGAGCAGGTAGCAGAGGGGACTGGCTTTGAACCCTGGTCCTCAGTGCCCTACTCAGATATGTGCATATACAGGACTTTCCTTTTCTTGCTGTTTCCTCCCAGTAAGTTCAGCCCAGGGTCCACCGGGGCAGTGGTTAGGAGTGCTGCATTGGCCGGACCAATGGCCAACACCCTTAAATAAGTTGCTTAGGTGCTGAGTTTTGGTGTTTGTGTCTGTAAAATGGGTATAATAGCTTCTGGGCCTTGTGAGCATTTGGGCAGTTGCCACGTGTCAAGTGTCCTGTGATATCTGACATGGGGAAGGTGCCAATGTTAACAGAATGTCATTTACGTGGTGCTAAAGTGTTCTATAGAGGCTTACTCATGCTCAGCTGCTCAGCACCTTCTCCCGCTGTGGTGAGGGAGGCAGATGAGGAAACTGAGGCAAATGACTCATCAGAGTCATATGGGCAACCAGGGCTTGGAGGCTGGGGCAGGGGCAGCTCGCAAGGGTGGGTCAAAGGGTGTCTGAGGTCCGGTCCCCTCATCCTTCCCGCCAGTTGAGGGGCCAGCCAGCTGTACACCTGAAGCGTGACTTCTTCCTGTCTAACGCGTCCCGGGCACGCTCGGAGCAGTTCATCAACCTGCGGGAGGTCAGCACACGCTTCCGCCTGCCGCCCGGGGAGTACGTGGTGGTGCCGTCCACCTTCGAGCCCAACAAGGAGGGCGACTTCGTGCTTCGATTCTTCTCGGAGAAGAGTGCTGGGACCCAGTGAGCCACGGACCACCCCTTTCCCTCCCCACAGCCCGCTGCAGGCCTCTGTCCCCCTAACCACCCCTTCTATCTGCTGACTCTGCAGGGAGCTAGATGACCAGATCCAGGCCAACCTCCCAGATGAGGTACGTGCTCCACTTCCCAGCTGCCATCCCTTCCCCATGTCCCACCCCTGGGTGTCCCACAACCCTGTGTCCCTCGCCCCTGGGTATCCCTACAAGCCTGGGCTTCAGCTGCCAGGGCTGAGTCCCTCCTGCTAGAAGCCATCGATGCCGAGAACCTGCAGTTTGCATGAGCCCTGTGATAATCAGGACACAGTCCCTGATCGCTCATCTGTGCCTGCTCTGAGTATCTCATTTCCTGCCCATGACAACCCTTTGTGGGCCCTGTCCCGTGTCCCCCCAAAAGGAAACTTAGGTTCAGAGAGGTCGGGGAACCTGCCCAAGGGTGTGCAGCAGGGGTCTGAACTTTGACCTTTCACACCAAGCTAAACTGCTCCCAGGGGTACTGGACAGGGGCTGCTGACAGTGAGGCTTAGAGGGGAAGTGACCTGTGGCCCAAGAGGGCCTCTGCTTGGGGCACCCCTCACCTGTTCCCTCCCTTCTCCATCCAGAAAGTACTCTCAGAAGAGGAGATCGATGAGACCTTCAAGGCCCTCTTCAGGCAGCTGGCCGGGGAGGTAGGCTGGGGCCTGGGGAGCCAGGGGTTGGCGGGGTGGCCCTTCCCAGGGCGGGTACCATCCTTGCTCTTTCGCCAGGACCTGGAGATCAGCGTCAAGGAGCTGCAGACCATCCTCAACAGGATCATCAGCAAACGTGAGGGTCCCCGAGCAGATGCTCCGTGCACTCTCGGGATCCAGGCTTCTGGAGCCAAATCCCACCGCTCAGCCTGTGGGGCCGGGGCTGCCTACCGCTGCCTTTCAGAGCCCCGCTTGGCACCATTTCTATCCCAGATTCTTCCTGCTCCTGCTGTGCCTGGTTCCCGCCTGAGCTCTGGGCCCTTGTGGGTGCAGGATGGTCTGCAGGCTCATGGACACACCCGCCAGGCCGGCCCGAGTGGCTTGAGAAGCAGGGCATGACTGGGGTCACCTCTCGCCTCCCCTGCCTTGGGCCCTGGCTGCATGTGGGGACCGGCCCACCCCAAGTTGTGTTTGCTTTGCTGCCTCCAGCGTCTGTCCTGTCCACGCCTCCTGTCCACGAATCTCTGCTCTCCCTTGGAACCTGCAGCAAAGCCCTGCCTGTTCATCTTTCTGCCCGATTTCCTGTACTTTTGTTGGGCACTGGCTTCATTTTACTCCAGGCCAGTCATTGGGTGCCAGTATGGCCACTGGGGCACCAGCTCACCCACTAAGTTACTTCACACTCTTCTCTGACCACAAGCCTGCCTCTTTGTGCTTCAACACCTGGGACCCACGAGCAGGACCGTGACCCACTGCCCAGTCTCCCAGCTTGAGGCAGGCACGGAGGCTCACGGGGTCAACCTGCTGGAACTGGTGTTTTGTAGACAAAGACCTGCGGACCAAGGGCTTCAGCAGGGAGTCCTGCCGCAGCATGGTGAACCTCATGGACGTATCCTTCCGCCTGCTTTGTCTCCTGATGCCGAGGGTCGGGGCTGTGGGTCTGAAAGGTAGTCCTGGTAAACTGTCCCCGAGGCAAAGCCAAGCTGAGGACACGAGAATATACACATGCTCCTTGTGCAAACTTCTTGGGCATCTTTTAGTTGACTGAGAGGGGGAAACTAAGGCACAGGCCTTGCAGCAAAACAGGGTTTCCCAACTGCCCATGAGGCTTGGTGCTGTTTCTGCACCCTCCCCGCCCCGCCCCACTGCACCCAGTTTGGAGAGCAGCTAACCTGGTCAGGGCGGCGCACATGGCACTGGCCATTTCCTCACCCCTGGCCATTGTGCTGCTTTCCCTGTGGCCAGTGTCCCTCTTCCCCAAGTGCACCCCCCCCCCATCAGCCTGGTCCAAGGTGCTAAGTTTCCTTCTTAACCGCTGCTCAGCGTGACGGCAATGGGAAGCTGGGCCTGGTGGAGTTCAACATCCTGTGGAACCGCATCCGGAATTACCTGGTGAGTGGCCCCGGCCAGGCCGTGTGGCCTCGGTTACCACAGGCCTGGGCCAGGCATCTGCTTTGATGCTGCCTTTGCCCAATTCACCCTCTGCAGCTGTGCAGTGGGGAGGTGGGGCGGGGGGGAGCTGCAGGACTCATCCTGGCTTCCCCTGCACCCCACGCCAGGCCATCTTCCGGAAGTTTGACCTGGACAAGTCAGGCAGCATGAGTGCCTACGAGATGCGGATGGCCATCGAGTCTGCAGGTGAGACCTGAGAGCTGATGGCACATGTGGGGTCCAGACAGGTGGCACCATTGTTCCTGTCCCCAAGGCTGTGTCCTTGAGTGCTCCATGGCAGTGGCCGTTCCTTGGGGGTGGCAATGTGAGGGTCCTTGCTGGCCTGTTCCTGAGCCAAGTGTGACCCAATGAGGACAGGTCCTCCATGGTCCCCCTGTGCACACAAGAACAGTGAGGCTTGGTGAGAGAGAGCAACTCACCCGAGGTCGCACAGCCAGATAGGGACAAGGCCGGGCATCCTACTGCTAGTGAGAGAGGTGCTGGCTTCCTCTTGCTGCCCGTTTCAGCACAAGGCCAGGGCATGGGGTGCAGACCAGCCGGGCCCGGGCCCTCCTGCCAGCTCTTAGTCCCAGCTGGACTCAGGCCGGTGCTTCCTCTGGGACTGGCCTCACTGGCCCGGCCCGTTGCTGCTCCTGCCCTGCCCAGGAGGCCTC
Source organism: Hydrochoerus hydrochaeris (assembly GCA_004027455.1). Classification (NCBI taxonomy): domain Eukaryota; kingdom Metazoa; phylum Chordata; class Mammalia; order Rodentia; family Hydrochaeridae; genus Hydrochoerus; species Hydrochoerus hydrochaeris. The sequence goes on along the minus strand of PVLA01000570.1, from coordinate 188,470 downwards.
CCTTGTGCCCAGCGTGGCCTGCCCTCCCCTCTCCCTCACCCACCCTCCTGCCTAGGCTTCAAGCTCAATAAGAAGCTGTACGAGCTCATTATCACCCGGTACTCCGAACCTGACCTGGCCGTCGACTTCGACAACTTTGTGTGCTGCCTTGTGCGGCTGGAAACCATGTTCCGTGAGTGACCAGGACTGGCCGTGCTCTCCCTGGATCCCAGTTGCCCTGGGAGCTGGGGGGAGTGACAGAGGGACAATGGCAGTGCAGAATAATAGGTTCCGATAGGCTCTGTGCTTGGTCTCCTGAGGTGGAGGACGTCCTCTCAGAGCCACCTCTTAAGAGGCGACTTAAGAGGCAACAGCTTGGGGGGCCAGTGGGAAGGTGGGGGAGCCACACGAGTTCCCAGTCCCATGGTACTTTTTTCTCCAATATGCAGGGTTTTTCAAAACTCTGGATACAGACCTGGATGGAGTGGTCACCTTCGACTTGTTTAAGGTGGGACTCCGTGCAGGGCGAGGGGAGTGGGCGGCAGGGTTTTCTCACCTGACCCCCGCTCTCCTGAGGGAAGCAGGATGGCTCTGCAGGAGCCACAGCAGCCTGGTCTGGGAGTAGAGGAGGGAAGAGAGCAGCTGCCCCTTTCAGGGTCCCTGGAAGAGGCCAAAGAGATGGCAGCTCCTGAGCCTCGGGTGGGCCTGGGTCCAGGGTCCCGGTGGAGAAGGAGATGGAGACAGCCAAGTCCACTCCCCCCACCAACTGGCCTGTCTTCTCTGCAGTGGTTACAGCTGACCATGTTCGCGTGAGGCGGGGCCTCAGTGCCCGATGCTGCTCCCCTCCTTCCCTCGTCTTGCTGCCAGGCCACACCAGCTGCAGGTGCCTCCCTCGGAGTGGGAAGGCACTGTCGTCCTCTTGTCCCTTTCCCCAGCCACCACTGTTCACCTGCTCTGGGCCAAGCTGCGTGGCCCTTCCTGTCCCCGGTCATGGACTCAGGATGGACTCCCCTGCCCCACCCCCCATCGCCAAGCCAGAAGGGCAGCTTTGCCCGATTCCTGCCTCAGGGTGGGGTGCAGCACCCCCATGCCAACACCCTGATGTGCCCCTCCCCTCACTGCAGAGGCCGCACCCCCACTGGCCTCATCTGCAGACTTTATAACCACTAGCCGCGCAACCTGCAATCGGGGCGCACAGTCTGTCATCCAGGCCTGTGAGCCCCCCACCCGACCCCGGAAGCCCCCGGGGCTGGGATCACCTGTGCCTTCCTGGGCAGAGCCAAAGCCCCCTCCTTGCCCTGCAGCCCACCGCTCTGTAGCCCTTCCTGCCTGCCAGGAGCTGCCTCGCGTGGTGGGGCCTTCCTCGCTCTCTCCTTTTTTATATTGGTGACTTTAAAGGGGACTCTTCAGGAACTGGTTGTGGGGTACCAGAGGTACAGGGCATGGGGCCAGGAGATGCCATGTTTCCTTGCAGAGGAACCCCAAATAATAAAGGAAAAGGCCCCACATCTGTCTCAAGTGTGATTCTCTCAGACCAGCTGTTGTTGCTTGGGCTAGGGTGCAGCTTGTGGCCTCAGACACCCCTGCTGGAGCCCTGGGAACCTTGGCCTAGGAAGCTGGGAGGACTAGGCACAGGGACAGGGCTGCACAGCTGAGCACCTTGCGGCCTGACTGGTCTTACACATCCTGAAACCTGGAAGCTTGACCTCTGCCTTCCTTTCACACATCTGCCAGGGGGAAGGCTCAGGCTGAAACCCAAACCCCTACTTAGCTTACACCCGGTCCCCCAGAGGTCCCCAGAGCACAGAGCCTGCTTCAGGTCCTGCGGTGGGGGTGGGGGCTGTCCCTCTGACCTCGACACCTGCCACTTACATAAGCTGCTCAGCCCCTCCGGGAGCCACTGCTCTTACTAGAGATAAGAGTGGGCTCAGGTCAAGGCAGGGGAGATGGGCTGCCCATTAGGAAGGCCAGAGGGAGCGGGAGGGATGGGAGGAGAGGCCCCTTCAGCCAAGCCACAAACCCCCTGAATCCAGTCTCAGCCATCCTAGGCTTGCAGTGTGCCCGCGTCACCTGCTCAGTGGAGCCCCTGGCCGGGCTGATTTGCGAGAGGGTGGGGAAGCGGGTGGTGTTTCCTGCAGCCTCTGTGCTCCCTCAGGCGTTCCTTGGGTGGGGATGCGGGTTTGGGGACCTGCACCATCGGGGACCCCAGTCTGAGTCTTTGGACATTGTTAAAGGATTTTTTTCTAGGTGTCACCTGGGCAGCCAAGCTCGAGTCTTTTGCCACCATGATCACTGGAGCCCCCTTATTTGTTATTCTGACCTCTGAGCCCCTAGGACTGCAGAGTGGAGCCTGGTGATTGTGTACACCCCCTGTGCCAAGGCCAGAATGAGGATCCCAAGGCTCTAGGCCTCTGAGGGAGAGGGAAGGTGGCAGTGCTGTGGTCACTGCCAGGGTCCTGCAGTGAGGGCCTACACATCTGGGTGTGGGCTGTAAAGTGGGTGCTGGGAGCCTGTGCTTTTCTAACTCAGGAGCTGAGAGGTGGTGAGATGAGGAAAGGCCTGGGGGAGGGAGCCCTGCACTGGGGCCTCCTGTGATGTAACCCAATCCCTCTGAGCACGGACTCAGGGCATCTGTGGTCCCAACCCCTGGCCTGATCCTCTACCTCCCAGGACCATTCCTGCACCCTTAAATAAGACCCAGTGGGCTGGGCCTCAGCTCGAGCCGTGGCCATGGCCTTCACAGACCTTCTGGATTCCCTGGGTGGTGTGGGCCGCTTCCAGCTCGTCTACACCGCACTGCTGCTGCTGCCCTGCAGCCTGCTGGCCTGCCACAACTTCCTGCAGAACTTCACGGCCGCCGTACCCCCCCACCACTGCCAGCGCCCCACCAACCACACTGCCACCAATGACTCAGGGGCCTGGCTGAGGGCTACAGTCCCCCTGGACCAGCACGGAGTCCCCGAGCCATGCCAGCGCTTCACAGAGCCTCAGTGGGCCCTTCTGAGCCCCAACACTTCTGCCCAGGGGGCAGCCTTGGAGCCCTGCAAGGACGGCTGGGTCTATGACCAGAGCGTTTTCCCTTCCACCATCGTGATGGAGGTCAGAGCGGGCTGAGGGGTGTCAGGGAGCTGCAGCCTGAGGCCGGGGCTGAGCACCTTCTCTACCTCTGCAGTGGGACCTGGTGTGTGAGGCCCGCACCCTCCGCGACCTGGCTCAGTCCATCTACATGGCCGGGGTGCTGCTGGGGGCCGCCGTGTTTGGCAGCCTGGCAGACAGGTGAGAGTGGGTGGGGCGGAGGTCCTCCAGGTCCCCAGCGAGGCCCCAGAACCTTGCATTCACTTCCCTTTATAAAATGTATCCGTGTACTTTGTGATGCATCATACACATGCCCATTGCAAAATTCTGAAATATACAAAAGGTGTTTGGGAACAAAACTTCCCTTCCCACCCCCGTCCCTCCGTGCCAGTCGGAAGGATTTCCAGGGGGCACCCCAGTGTTCTTGTCTCTACCCAGAGATCAGATTTTTTCTTTTTTCTTCTCTTTTCTTCCTTCTCTCTCTTCCTCCCTTTCTTTTTCCAGTGCTAGAGACTGAATCCAGGGCCTTCGCCCTAAGCTTCGACTCCATCACCATCTCTAGTATTTTCCGACAGGCTCTCACTAAATCATTAAATTGCCTAAATTGTCGCAAATTCAACATTCTCCTGCCGCAGTAATCCTGGAGTGCTGGGATTACAGGCATGTGCCAACACTCTCGCTTTACTTTTAAAGTTGTATTTTAGTTTTGATTGACGCCTAATAAGTGTATATATTTATGGGGTCCAATGTTTTTTCACTACATGCAGAGAGCTACCACCTTAAACATTTATCACTGGTGGTGAGAACACTAAAACTCTTCTCTCCTAGTTAGTCTCACAAATGTATTCATTGTTCTATGCAGCACTGATTAAATGAGCATATATGCTTGACCCCATTCCTTGTCTTTCTTTCTTTTCTTTTCTTTTCTTTTTGTTTTGGGAATCAAACTCACTACCTCACACTTGCCAGACAGGTGCTGTGACACTGAGCTATAGCCCCTGCCCTCCCATTTCTGGGCAGTGCTGGCTCAGTGACAAGCCATCATGAACTGGCTTCATCCTCATTTTGGAGGCTTCTATTCCTCTGGAAAGAGCTTTCCTGCCTTCCCTAAGGTCTGCACTGCAGCCAGTGTGTGACTGAGCCATACCCTGCCCCACTGGTGACACTGAGGTGTAGTCCAGCTCCATGGCCTCTTCTGTCCCTCTTTGCCCTGTCTGCCCTGCCCCCTTCTTCTCCCTCACCTCGGACCCCTGGCCCATTCCCAGGGTGTAGACAGCTCCTGCCATGAGCACATCACACGGTGCCATGACCCTTCCTGATCTGCCTGCCTGTGAGTTTGAGTCTTATCCAGAGTATGCTGCACATCACCAGCATTGGCTCTGACCTGTCACTTCAAGGTGACTGATGAACACTTGTGTAATCATGACGCAAGTGCATGAAACAAGGAAGAAATAGGGCTGGGGATTTAACTCAGTGGCTTAAGCACCTGCCTGGCAAGCACAAGGTCGTGAGTTCAATCTCCAGTACCAAAAAAAAAAAAAAAAGAAAGAAAGAAAGAACAAAGAAATAATGCATGTGTGATCGTGTTGTGGGCATGTGGGGAAGGGTGCTGTGGTCCTGGGAGTCCTGGCTGAGCCCCACATTTGCAGTGGTGCTGAGCTACAGCCACAGGCAATGACCACGCCACCCTGGCCTGGCATTTTTGGTCACCAGGAGAGCTGACCCTGGGTCTTCCCCTGCAGCCTGGCCCTCCTATGAGCTCACCACTGTGAATTCTGGTCTGAGGCCTTCTTCTGGCCCAGATGCCACATCCACCTCTGGATCCCTGCAGAATCTCCACCTTTCCCCACATGGAAAAAATGTTTTCCATTTTCTTCCAACCTGTGCCCCTCCTTCCTTAACCAAAGGCAGCCAGGAGTGCCTGGGTCTTGCAATTGTTTTAAGGCAGGGCGTTCACCCAGCACCCCAGATTCTCCTGATGGCCTTGATTCCCGCCCCTAGGGCAGACGGGTCAGGTGTAGGCTGTCACTTTGCTACCTTGAGGGCTGTAAGCCACCACCTGCCAGAACCCTAACACCTGTGACCATTCCTGTGCTCAGGCTGGGCCGCAAGGCCCCCCTGGTCTGGTCGTACTTGCAGCTGGCAGTTTCAGGGGCCGCCACGGCGTATTTCAACTCCTTCAGCGCCTACTGCGTCTTCCGATTCCTGATGGGCATGACCTTCTCCGGCATCATCCTCAACTCCCTCTCGCTGGGTGAGTCCAGAATAGAGGGGTGAAAATACTGGAGCTGGAGAGGGCCTCAGTCCAGAGCATCTTTCTTATTTAATGGTGTTGAGATTTTCACCCAACGACCGACTCCAAACCTCCCACCATGGGTCTGGATTTACGAGACCCAGGCTCTGGAATCATGGCCCTGCTGGCAGCAGCAGTGAACCCTGCTGGCCAGTTTCCCGGCCTGGGTTTTGGTTTACCCAGGAGGAAACTGAGAGGAGTGTGTTCATGTCATTCATGAGTTAGCCAGGAATAACCATACCACTTCCTAAGCACGTGTGGTGTGGCAGCCTGGTGAGAGGTCACAGAGGTGACTGGGACACACAGAGCAGTAAGACAGGATGGGTCCAGGGTTCTAAGAAGGGCAGGGTTCACCTAAGCTACAAAAGTTTTCTTAGGTAACCCAGCCACCTAGATGGGCAAGTGGCAGATGAAAGGGCCAGTTCTCACTCCAGGCTGGCAGCTCCTGGGTGGTCCTGGCAGAGAGCATTATGGGACGTAGGATGGCCACACTGCACTCACTTAAACTACTTAGCTTGCTCGTAGGGACACTACTGGGTCAGAAACTGCCACCGCCCTCAGCAGTGCTGAGTTCTGCTGGGTAAGAAGTCTTGGAGCTGGAGAGCCAGGTGCACCAGACAGGTGCCTTGGGACAGTTTAGCCACAGGACATACCTGATTCCAAGACTGAGCCACAAGAGCATGGTGACACGCCTACCCACATCTTACATCTCTCTCCTCTTTCCTTATGATGCACTTTGTTCTCTGCACCCCCAAACATGAGGTCTAGTGCATGTTGATCAAAAGCTCTACCACCTGGTTACACCCAGCCGGCCCGTTCCACAGTTGGACCTTTTGTTTAAAGACGCTGTCACCAGTTCATTTATTGGTTGAGGGCCTCCTGTGTTGCACAGTTCTAGGCACCAGAGAAGCAGCAGTAACCAAAAGCAGACTCTGTGCTTGCAAGGAGAGACAGACAACACCAGCACAGATAAGCCAAGCACAGCAGTACTTCGGAGGGTGGTTGGTGCCTTAGGGGAAACGGATGGACGCCCTCAAAGAGAGTAGGAAGGTAAGGGCAGTGTGCAGGGGAGGGAGCCGTGGAAAGGCCTCCTAGATGAGGCCTCATTCTGAGCAAAACCTGGAGGAGCTGAGGGGGTGAGGCCTGCTGAGATGCGGGGTGCAGCAGTTCAGGCAGGGGGAACAGCTGAGCAAAGGCTTTTGCAGCTATGAGGTACGTGGGGGAAGTGGGAAAGGGCAGATGCGGGAAGACCGGGACAGGGTAGCAGATCCCTGGCCACTTTAAGGCTTGGCTTTAATTACAAATGAGGTGGGAGGTACTAGAGGATCCTGAGCTAGGTGGGGAGCTGATGGGGTTCAGGATTGGTGATTTGACAAGATCCCCAGCTGCTGCCATGTGGCACCTGAAAAGAAGCAGAGAGGCCAGCTAAGAGCCACTGCCATCATCCCAGAAGAGCTGGGGTGGAGGTGAGCCGTGTGTGACAGCGGGGCAGGTGACAACAGAGCAGATGGTGGCAGAAACAATAGGACCCAGGCACTCCCAGCTCACTGGAAAGAAGCATCCTCACCGATTTGCTTCTCTGCCTTGTAAGGAGGCATCTAAATGTGTTTAACCAGTGCCCCCCAGGATGGACACGTAGGTTGTTTCAAATTTTGCCATTTACAAAAGTCTGCACTTTTGTCTCTGCCTGAGGTTTTCCTGGGAGTCCAAGCCATTGTACTTCCTTTCCTACCCGCCCTTCGCAGCTCTGCCCATTTTCCTTTTGGCCTATTAATCATTTTCCTGATCATTTGTCACAATTCTTCCATACTAGGGGACATTGACTTTTTTTTTTTTTTGTACCAGGGATTGAACTCACAACCGCAGGCTTGAAAGGCAGGTGCTTATGCCTGTGAGCCAAATCCCTGGTCCCAGGGACATTGACTCTTTACCTGTTATTTGAATTACAAATATTTTTGCTTTTTTTTTTTCCTGTCAAGACTTTCTTGTGGCAATTTTTTCTTAACATAGATATCTCTTATTTTTATGAATTCAAATTTGTTGAATTTCTATTTTACTGCTTCTGGGCTTTGTAACATTCTCAGAAAAAGACTTTCTCTATTCTTTTTGTTGTTGTTGTTGTTTTGTTTTTTTGAGACAGGGCCTTGTTCTGTAGTCTTGAACTGACCATGTAGCCCAGGCTGGGCTTTGAATTTGAGACAATCCTCCTGTCTCAGCCTCCCAAGTGCTGGGATTACAGATGTGTACCACCATACCTGGTGGCTTTCTATACTCTTTTTTTTTTTTTTTGTCTTTTGAGACAGGGTCTCGCTATGCAGTTCAGGCTGGCCTTGAGCTCACTTTGTAGCCCAGGCTGGTCTTGAACTTGCAACGATCCTCCCGCCTCAGCCTCCTGAGTGCTGGGATTACAGGTGTGAGCCACCACGCCTGGTTTTCTATACTCTTCAAAAAGCACCTAAGCATGAGTGCTACCATTCTTGTGGCTTCTCTCTTGCATTCAATTCTTTTTCCCCTGGGTATGAAGAGCGAGGTAGGGAGGCTTCAGCCTCTGTCTCAGTGAATCTTGCAATGAGTTTAAATTGCCACAGTTCTGACTGAGGGGCGGGTAAATTACACCGCTGCATAGACGAGTCCCTGGCGTGTGCTGCCATTTCCTCCGCAGTCGTGGAGTGGATGCCTACCCGGGGCCGGACCATCGCAGGCATCTTGCTGGGCTACTCCTTCACTATGGGACAGCTGGTCCTGGCTGGTGTCGCCTACCTGATCCGCCCCTGGCGGTGGCTGCAGTTTGCTGTCTCTACTCCTTTCCTGATGTTTTTCCTCTATTCTTGGTACGTACAGCAGAGCCGGCAGAGAGGGTTCCCTGTGTGTGGCACAGCCCTCACCCGCCCCCTGTGAGGCCCAGTGTGCACTGCCTGGGACTTGCTGGGCTTGGTGGGGACCACAGACTCCTGGGTACTGATACATGGCTTTAGGGAAGCTCCAGCTAAGCCCCTCCCCAGGAGCACGGGTCCAGACACGTCAGATGCTCTGCCTTCAACAGCTCCTTTGTGTCTTTCACAGCAATTTATAAGGTGAAAATTAAGGGAAGCCCAGGGAGGGTCCACAATTGACTTAAGGGACAGCCCAGGGAGGGTCCACAGTTGACTTAAGGCCACAAGCTAAGTTCAGAACCAGATTCAGCTTGGGGTCATCATAGTCTCTCAGTGATTGTCCATAGGATGTGCTGCAAAAAAGAGGGGAAGGTGGCCTGTGGCCCCATCTTCCTGATTCTGAGACAGAAAGACAGTTTCTGAAGGTGACGGAGGTGCAGCTTGCTGCAGGGGCCGGAATGAGCTCTCCCAGCCCTGGTCCTTCCACCTTCTTTCTCTCTCAGGTGGCTGCCAGAGTCAGCCCGATGGCTCCTTCTGCACGGCAAGTCCCAGCAAGCTGTGCAGAACCTGCGACTGGTGGCTGTGATGAATGGAAGAAAGGAGGAAGGGGACAGGCTGACCATAGAGGTAAGGCAGGCTGGGGATGATCTTCTGGGTCCCTGGGAGCCTCCAGCTGTACAGCATTTGACAGCTTCGCAGGACTCAGCTGAACCAAGTGCCAAGGCTGCGAGTGGCCAGGGAGGGCAGTTTTCTGCTGCGGGAAAGGAGTGGCTGGAGCACGGCATGGCCATGCCCCCTGGGCCAAGTGAATGAACTGCTGGGCTCGTGGGTCTGCCCATCTGCGCAATGAGAGAATAACTTCATTCAAAACTGTAATTGTATTTTAATCACATTTAAAATAGTGAGCAGGCATAATGGTGCATGTCTGTAATTCCAGCACTCAGGAGGCTGAGGCAGGAGGATTGCTGTGAGGTCAAGGCCAGCCTGGATTACATAGTTTAAGGCCAGCCTGAATTATATAGCTAGACCCGGTCTCGAAGAAAGAAAGAAAGAAAGAGAGAAAGGAAGAAAGAAAGAAAGAAAGAAAGAAAGAAAGAAAGAAAGAAAGAAAGAAAGAAAGAAATCATAAAATGAAATTATTGCAGAATCAATAACAGTGCCATCTATTATAAGTGCTACTTTTATGATAGTTAATACTTATTACCAAAACACACTGTTTATTAAGCCCTATGCAAGGTGCTGTGCTAATAGCCTGACATATGTAACTTCATTTAACATCTCTTTTTTGCCAATGGGGAACTGGACTTTAGACAGGTTAGATCATTTGCCTAAGAACCCAGGGTGGGGAGGACTCAGAAGCCCTACTTTTAGTCACTGTCTGGCACTATCTCAAAGCCTATTCAGGGAATGGGGTGAGGGTCCCTCAGAAACTATAGAGCCTCAGAAGTGTTGGGGTGCAGGTGGAACCCCCAAGACATCACAAAGCCCTGGACCATCAGTCCCAGGAGGAAGAGGAACCTGGGGCTGGCCATGCTGGCAGGGATCACAGCTTTAGCTCTCAGGCCCAGGAAGAGGCCGATTTGGAAGGGACTGTGGGCCCCGGCCCTGGCCCTGACCAGCCACTCCTGTCCAGGTGGTACGCTCCTACGTCCAGAGTGAGTTGGCCAGTGTCCGCGCCTCCAGCTCTGCCTTGGACCTCTTCCGAAGCCCGGTTATCCGCAAGGTCACCTGCTGTCTCATGTTGGTCTGGTAGGTGATGGGCTCAGGCCTGAGTCTATGACTTCCGCTCCCCACTGTCAAATTCTGTCCTCCTTCGGCGAGCAGGGGGGACTTGTGAATCCTTCTTGGCGGGAGCCCCGCCAAGATATGGTGACCATGAGACGTGGCGCTGACCTAGAGAGCCATGCCAGGGCCGTAAGTCTCACCTGGGCAAGGTGGGACTAAAGCACCAGGACATGATCTCATCCTACGGCCCATGAATGAAAAACACTTCCAGGTCCAAAAAGGGAACAGACAGGGAAACGACAGGGTCCATGAACATGGCAAGTACCCTAGGAACAGGTGATAGTTAGGGGGCTTTTGAGATTGTCAGACAGAAACTCCTTACAGGTACCAAAGCATAAAAGTATGGAGTGGCTACAAATGCAAAAGCAGCCCCAGGGCCTTGGCACTGAGTGCAAAGGGATATCTGGGAGGGGCTGGTGTAAAGCAGCCAGCTGAGTTTCTCTCCGTTGGACATGTAGCTCATTGGAGTTGGTGTTTAGGAAGCAGGAATGCAGACTATTAATTATTATCATTCTCTGGAGCAGACCCAGGCACTCTCCGTTAGTAGTTACCTGCTGAACTGTGGTCTCCAGCCAGCCAGTTAGGCTGGCGGTGCTTCAGTTTATTCCTTTATTGTTTTGTTTTGATACAAAGTCTCATATGTAGTTCAGGTTGTCCTTGAACTCACTATATAGCCCAGGCTGGCCTTGAACTAACTGTCTGTTTCTGTCTCAGCCTTACGAGTGCTGGAATCACAGGCTAATCCACCATGCCCAGCATGGTTTCTTACTTCTGCACTGGCCTGCAGAGTGCTGGTGAGAATCAAAAGTTAAGGCAAATGAGTGTGGTTACAGTGCACACTTGTAATCCCAGCACTCAGGAGGCTGAGGCAGGAGGGTTGCAAGTTTGAAACCAGACTGGGCTACATCTCCCTTCCCCTCCCCCCTCCCCCCAAATAAAGAAAGAGGAAAACTCAGGCATGCAGACGAGGAGTACACAGTCCCGTGAAGGCTCTGGGAGAGTCTCTGTTGTCTGGCTTGTGTTTGGGGGGGTGGGCGGGGAGAAGGAATGGCTGAGAAAGGTTCTAACCTACAGTGCCACCTGCCGGGCAGTTCTGGCTCCAGACAGCAGGAGAGCATCCAGACCTGGAGTCCAGGGGAGGGAATAACTCAGTGGTCCGTGCTGGCCTGGGCTTGCCCTGGGCACCTAGTTCGTCCTTGACCTTTCTCCTTCCAGTGGGAGGAACAGGTCTTAAGTTGCAAACGCTATGACTGAAAATTTTTTTCTTGGCTCTGTCTGGAAAGAGTAAGGTTCATTTGTGGTAACAGGCAACTGGGGAGCAATCAGTGACCCTGCCTGCCGGCAGGTGGGGCAACTGGCTCATGGGAGCTGGTCCACACAAACCCAGCCCCACCCTGCTAGCAGCTGCCCCAGCCTAGCAAGGTTTGGTTCAGTTTGCACAAGGCAGAATTAACCCTTTCCCTGAAACTGTGGCTGTTTCCAGCTGTTTTTGTTATTGTTGTTTGGTTGGTTTTGCTTTTTGCTTTTGAGACACGCTATGTAGTTCATCCTGGCCTTGAATTCACTATGTAACCCAGGCTGGCCTTGAAATCTCAGCGCTCCTCCTGCCTCAGCCTCCTAAGTGCTGGGACTACAGGCACGCACCACCATGCCCAGCTAATTTGTAGTAATCCAATACAGCAAAAACAGGAAACCATTAGTGAAGCTTCACCCTTTTTACTGTTGTTAGTATTGCTCTGACCGTCTCTTTTGGTGAAAACACACATGCATTTCTGTCGGAGATACACCGAGGATTGAAATCACTGGGTCCTGAGGTATAGTGTGCTTCCCTGTAACAGGGAGAAGACACCACTTTCCAAAGTGGTCGCACTGATTTACGCTTCTGCTAGCAGTGAGTGTGCTCCAGTTGTGCCGCACGGCCAGCCACACCTGGCACTGTCTGTCATTTTCATGTCACTATCAGCATGTAGTGGTGTCATACCGTAATGTTAATTCACATTTTTCTGCTGCCTAATGCATGTAGAAATATTTTCATATATTCATTGGTCTCCTCTTACAAAATGCTTATCTAAGACTTCTGCCAAATTTTCTTTTAGTTTATATTTTTTCCTTATTGCCTTATAGGGTTATATATATGTTCTAGATATATGTTTTTTTATGTTGGTTTTTTCAGGTATCTTCTATTTTATAGTTTCTTCTTTTTACAAAATTCTTATTTTGTGCCTGGCATGGTGACTCACACCTGTAATCCCAACACTCAGAAGGCTGAGGCAGGGGGATCATTGCAAGTTCGAGACCAGTGGGGGCTACAAAGTGAGCTCAAGGCCAGCCTGAACTGCATAGAGAGACCCTGTCTCAAAAAGACAAAAAAAAAATTCTTATTTGGCAGTAAGTTTATACTGATAGAAAAATTGCAAATGTAAACAGAGAGTTGCTATACATTCACCACCCAGCTTTACCTCATATTATAATCTTTTTTTTTAAATTGGTACCGGAGTTGGAACTCACGACTGCACACTTGCAAGGTAGGCACTTATGCCACTGAGCTAAATCCCCAGTCAGATTTATTTATTAAATCATTTATTTAGACTCATATATGTGTTTGGGTTACAACTCAGTAAATTAGTTATGTTATTTAGTAAATATTACATTATTCACTTTACTTCCCAAATTGGTTCCACTTTGGCCATCGGGAGTTTTCCTTCCTGGGCTCCTCTGTCCTTTAACTTCCCCCTCCCCCACCCCTCCCCTCCCCTCACATCCCTCCCCCTTCATTTCCCCTCCCCCCATCCTTCTCCTCCTCCTTTTTGGTACCAGGAATGAACTCAGAGCCTCATACTTGCCAGGCAAGTGCTGTGCCGCTGAGCTACATTCCTGGCCTGTTTTGTTTTGTTTTGTTTTCCTCCATCTTGTTCGACAATGGTACCTCAATTCATAAACTTAATTCTCTCCACAATTCTGACCACAAACCAAACTGGTCACGAACCACATTAAATTTCTCCACATGGTCAACATTGAATCTAAGCACTGAATTTGATTCAGTTTGCATCCATTTCAGTTTGCAACCAGAATCGTGGAAAGAATTAGGTTTGTGGACCGAGGTACCATTGTTTTTACTTTTTAACATCACTTTTATTTCAGTGCTGATGTGCTATGGACAGGAAAAAACCAAACACACCCCACAGCCCACGGCCTGGCCTCGGGGGAGCGAGCAGTTACAAAGAGCTGGGGAGAGGCAAGTCGAGGCTCTGAGGCCAAAGTCAGAGATTTCGGAGACCAGAAGGGGATGCTGTTGGAGGGCAGGGGATCTTAACCCCCCAAGGTGGAGCCATGTGTGTCGTGCATCTTTTGTCCCCTACCCTAGGCCCAGGATGGTGATCCTTGGGGTCAAACGAGACTGTCCTGCCACCTCTCCCAGGTTCTCCACCTCCGTGGCCTACTACGGCCTGGCCATGGACCTGCAGAAGTTCGGGCTCAGTATCTACTTAGTCCAGGCTCTGTTTGGGATCATCGACATCCCTGCCATGCTGGTGGCCACCACCACCATGATCTACGTGGGCCGCCGGGCCACAGTGGCCTCCTTCCTCATCCTGGCTGGGCTTATGGTCATCGCCAACATGTATGTGCCTGAAAGTGAGTCCTCACCTCTGTTCCTACTGCCCAGCAGGGCGCCCAGACTCAGGCTCCAGGAGAACAAGGAGGCCCCGGTGCTGGGTGGGCAGCAAACACCACAGGGTTATTTTCTAGATCTGGAGGGAAAGTGGCTATGGATTAGTAGAGGTTTTTATGAAGCTTAGTGCCTCAGGTCAGTGTAGGAGGAGGCACAAAGGACTGGGTCTGTGTGAAGATCAAACAAACACCCCTAGAGCCACTGGAGGGCTGGCTCGTGTGGCCACCAGCTGGCGTGTGCAAGGGTTGGGAAGTCAGGGTTCTGACCTCAGCCAGGCTGGCCTTGGAACAAACCTGCAAACCTGGCTGAAATTATCTTCATCTGGGGCCCTTTACAAGCTCTCAGTGCCCAAGGGCTCCTTGCCAGTGCAACGGGGCTCCAGGGGCAGCCCTCATCCTCAGGGCATCACAAGCTGCCAGGTGACTCCTCCAAGAAGGCAGGGTTGAGAGACCTAGCGCATGTGCCAGACCATGTGCCATGTGTGATCCCTGCCTTACCACTGTGGCCTCAGGCAGGTTGTCTAACTTCCTGTGAAACAGACGTTATTACTAGTATTTGACTTTTTTTTCTTTTTGAGATAAGGTTTCACTATGCAGTTCAGGTTCGACTTGAACTCACTTTGTAGCCCAGGCTGGCCTTGAACTTATAGTGATCCTCCTGCCTCAGCCTCCCAAGTTCTGGGATTACAAGCATGGCCACTACCACCTGGCAATTTTTTTTTAATTTTTAAATTTTTTGGTGCTGAGGACCTAACCCAGGGCCTTATACTTGCTAGATGAGCATTCTACACTGAACTAATCCCCCACCTCACTTTTTAAAGACAAAGTTTTGCTTTATAGTTCAGGCTGGCTTCAAACACACAGAAACTTTCCTGCCTCAGCTTCTTGAGTGCTGGAATTATAGGTGTGTGCCACCTTGTCTGGTTGGACATTTTTCTAGCGCTTTTGTGTTTGTTTTGTTTTGTTTTTGTTTTTTGGAGCCAGGGTCTCACTATGCAGTTTAGGCTGGCCTTGAACTTACTAAGTGGTACAGGCTGGCCTCGAACTCACTGCAATCCTCCTGCCTCAGTCTCCCAAGTGTTGGGATTACAGGCATGCATCTAGTGTTTTTTCTATTTATAGATTGTTTTTGACATAACTGAAATCGTTTTATATGTGTATATGCAAATGTACACATAATAATGTAAATGGGATTACCTATATGTATTTATGTGCATGGGTACATAGGCACACACATATATATATAATTTTATTACATGTTGTAACATAAATGTACTTTTCCATACTAACATAAACAAATATTTCATGGGCTTAATTTTATCACTTTGTAATATTTCGTTGAGACTGGTGTTTTTTTAAACTCTGCCTGAACATTAAAACCTGCTGAGGACCTTAAAAACATGCCAGGACTTGAAGCCGTGCATGGAAACACATCCCTGTGAACTCAGTATATATTTGGGAGGCTGAGGCAGGAGGATTGTGAGTTGAGGCCAGTTGGAGCTACATAGCAAAACCATACCTCAAAAAAATAAAAAATTAAAATTAAAGATATTCAAATTCCAACATGTAATATGTTAACTATTATTATTCTCCTATTATTTTGTTAAATTTTTAAATCTTTTTTTCCATAAAATTAAAAAAAATTCTCAAGCTTAAAATTAAAAAAAAAAAAATTCGCAGGAAGCCGTGGTGGGATGGAGACAGGGTGGGGCCCGGAACGGGTGTTGGACGACCTCCCCCATCCTGATTCCAGTGTGCATCCGGGCTGCCACCAAGCCCGGGAAGAACCACAGTTCCTTTGACACTCATCCTGGCACGGGCCATTTGAATTGGGGTTTTCCAAACAGCAGCCGGGCGCGCAAACGCATGAGGAAGGTTACAGCAAACCCTGAGCATTAAGCACGGGGCCACCGCCTGATGGGTCCCAAGTGGCAACTGAAGTGGTAGAAATTGGGGTTCCTTCCTGGGGTGCAGGTACAGCTGCCCTGGCCCCTTGGTTCTACCTCCCTCCTTCCTCCCCTACGGCCCCGAGCGACACCCTGCACCTCCTCCCCGGGACCCCCAAGCTCCCGCCGCACCCTCGCCAGCCCTCTCGCTCAGCTCGGCCTCCCTCCTCCCGCCTCCCTCTAGGCCTGCAGGCCCTGCGCACTGCCCAGGCGGCGCTGGGCAAGGGCTGCCTGGCCAGCTCCTTCATCTGCGTGTACCTGTTCACGGGAGAGCTGTACCCCACGGAGATCAGGTGCGCGCGGCCGGGCACTGGGTGGGCACCAGCCCTGCCCCCTGTGCCCAGCCCGGGCTGCTGACCGCCCCCTCCCACAGGCAGATGGGCATGGGCTTCGCCTCCGTCCACGCCCGCCTCGGGGGCCTGGTGGCACCCCTGGTCACCACGCTCAGGGAGCTCAGCCCCATCCTGCCGTCAATGGGCTTCGGCGCCACCTCAGTCCTGGCTGGGCTGGCTGTCCTCTGCTTCCTGACAGAGACGCGCAACCTGCCCTTGGTGGAAACCATCGCTGCCATGGAGAGGAGGTGAGGCCCAGAGTGCTGTGGAGTACCGGAAATAGCTGGGGTTCAATCAATCGATCAATCCATCCGTGCAAGCCGATTGTGGACATAAAAGAGAAAGAATAGGGCTGGGGATTTAGCTCAGCAGCATAAGCGCCTGCCTTGCAAGTGCGAGGTCATGAGAGTTCGAGCCCTTGTACCCCGAGAGAGAGAGAGAGACAGAGACAGAGAGAGAGAGAGAGACAGAGAGACAGAGACAGAGACAGAGACAGACAGAGAGGGACAGACAGACAGAGACAGACAGACAGAGACAGAGAGAGAGAGACAGACAGAGACAAGAGAGAGAGAGACAGACAGAAAGACAGAGAGACAGAGAGAGAGAGACAAAGAGAGAGAGAGACAAAGAGAGACAGAGACAGAGACAAGAGAGAGAGACAGACAGAGAGACAGACAGAGACAGAGAGACAGACAGAGACAGACAGAGAAAAGGGAGAGACAGAAAGACAGAGAGGCTTTCTTGCAGCATTTCTTAGGACAGTGAGCTTGGTAAAAATCCATTATCTGGGAAACATGACAGAGGAATATTACTGCAAGACAAAGGACTTTCTAGTCGGAACCATTTGAGAGAAAGCTGAGACCTCTTCTAAATGCTTTAATCCAGAATTAAAAAGGGACTGGGGAACTGGTTTATTGTGAAGGCTCTGGGTTCAGTCACCAGCACCACACACACACACACACACACACACACACACACGCACGAAGATGTCGCACCTGGTTACGGGCACCGCTGCTCTGTGGAGGGGAGCAGCTAACCAGGATCACAAGCTCAGTATCAGTGACAAACTAAAGGAACAGAGTCTAAAAAGGAAGAGGATTTATTTGAAAGGGTGGGGAGGAGGAAAAAAGAGAAAGGTGCCCTGAAGGGCGGGGCAGGGGTCTTTGGAAAAACAAAGGAGCCCCGGGCCTTTGTCTCTGGTCTCTCTTAAGGACTCTTTGCTCAGTTTGCTCTTGAATTAAACCCGGTCCTCCTGCCTCATCATTTCTTTCGGTGGGCTTTGTCAACCGGGCCTCATCTCTAGGAGGGCTGGTTAGGAGAAACCTTACCAACAGATGATAGATAGAGAGAGATAGACAGGCAGATAGACAGGCAGATAGACAGATAGACAGGCAGATAGACAGATAGACAGGCAGATAGACAGGCAGATAGATAGACAGATAGACAGGCAAATAGATAGAGATATAGAGATGAATCTCAGCTTCTTTCCTGTTTATACTTGGCTCTCTTTGTATTCTGCCTCTTAGCTCCGTCTCTCTGGTAAGCCCTTACTGTCACCTGTGCTGTTTTGTGCCTTTTGACCTGGTTTTTCTTTCTCCCCCCATCCTTGAAACTGTTCCCAAGGGAACTTCTCTAGAAGAATTTTAACTCCTCATTAGGATTAGCCGGAAAACCTAGTGCGGCGTTATTCTGTTCTCTCCCTGCCTACAGACTGAGGCCCCCTGCAGAGGTCCCTCTGTCTCAGAGAAGCCAGTGTGCACGTTTGCCTAGCGTCCTCCTTACCTCTTGCACAGGCTGTCTAACCGGGTATGCCAGGCGCAGGCCACAGCTCTCTTAATAAACGCTGCCAACAAGCAAGAGGGAAGCAGACCCCGAGATGCATCCTCCGCTGCCAGCCATGTCTGTTGCAGCCAGTGGTCTGTGTCACGGCCCCGGGTACCGTTAGAGATGAGCACAGGGGACCACAGACCCATAGTGACCTTGGCAGCTTTGAGGACTGCAGCCCAGTTCTCTCGTAGACTGCCCCACACACTGCTGACCTCACCAGTCACAGAAAGGGCTCCCTTGTAGGAGCACCCAAAGGCCACTCTGTGCCCCTTCCACCCCTCCTGTCTCATCCTATCAGACAAGTGGGATTCGGATTTGTTCCATCATGGGTGATGTCGCCTGTGTGCCCGGTTCAGGTAGCATCTGCCAGTTTGTCAATCGGAAAGCTGCTCTTCCTCCTTTGTGTTCATTTTGTGGAGAGGTGCTGAGAAACTGTGAATAGCCCATTCCCCATCAAAACTTCCATTCATAATTTCTTCATATCATGGATTTACAAACTCTCGTTTCAGTCAATGGATCATACTGGGGTTTTTTGTTTTGTTTTTAATTTTGACACAGGGCCTTGCTGAGGTCTTGCTAAGTTTCCCAGGTCGGCCTCGGACCTGTGATCCTGCGGCCTCGCCTGCCCTGGCCTCCTGAACACGTGGGGGACAAGCGTGTGCCACCACGCAGGCTATGCTGCATTTATTTCAGTGCCCAATTTGGCTAAGATTTGACCAGTGGGAACCTTTTGTTCTTTTCACATTCTTTACACACGTTCTTGTTTTCAGATACCACAGATATTCTAGGCTTGCCCTGGTTCCTTGCCATAGTCCTGGGAATAGACGATTTTTTGAGTTGTCCTGATTCATTTTAGCACACGGTGGCATTTAGAAGTCAAGCTCTGAGTGTGAAGTGTCTGTTCTCGAGCCCCGTCAGTGGACAGAGGTGGGAAGGCTTGTACCTACATCTGGACACACACCCAGTCTGTAGACTGTTCTGAAACCCATAAGTTCACACCAAAGTCCCCAATCCCATCTAACACCACACTGTTTACCCCTCCCTTTTCTCTTTTCCTGTACATTAACTCTTCTCCGATGAGAAATCCACCTCCCCTCCCTGAAACCTCTGCTGGCCTGAGCAGTCCTGTGTGTGACCACCCTCAATGTCGCCTCGCTCCTGTATACATGCAGGGCTGCCCTCAGCGTGGAACTCTGGCTCTGACCCTCTACCCCAGCCACCCCTGGTGGGGACATCCTATACCTGGGACCCCTGTGCCTGGCCACACACTGTGCCTGGAGGCTCCCTTGTGTGTTCAGTCTGACTGTGCAGTTCCACACCTGGGCTCCCACATCCCCACGGGGCCTCCCCTGCATGTGGTCACTACCTTGCTCTGCCCCATGGGTGACTCTGGGATTCTTCAGGAAGAGAAGAGAAGAAGAAACACGTCGCCTAGCTGAGGATGACACATGTGGCCATTCTTATAAAGAGATGAAAGGCATTGCTTAGCCTCCCTTGTGTCCCCCCCACTCTCTGCTGGACCCCCCTGTCCTTACAAGCTTCCCTGGGGCAGAGAGCAGGGGTCACAGTGACCCCAGGGAAACGAGCCACACCCCTAGTCTGTTCATATTTTATGTGTGTTAGTTACTTTTCTTTCCTTGCTGAGACAAAATACCCAACACCCAAAGTTAAAGATGGAAAGGTTTACTTAGCTGCAGTCTGTGGAGGTCCAGCCTGTAATGGGCTGGCTCCAAGGCAGGGTGGCATTCGGAGGAGAGCAGTTCACAGCAGTGGAAGACAGCAAAAGCAAGCAGGGAGGGGGAGACCAGCGTCCTTTTGTCCCTTACCTTGTATTCAGTCTACTGGGGGTTTGGGCGGTGCAAAACAATCAATGGACTGATCCAGCAACTGCCCATCTTAATCCCAGCATTGCACCACGAACTAGTCATACTCTAGATTCAGCCTCCAGGGGAAAAAAAAGCCCATGACTGCATGAGGCTTTGGGGGGACATCCAGACATAAGCCACAATAGTAAATTTCTGCAGAAGAAATTTAAAGAAGCCAGACCTGTGCTCATTGAGCAAGCAGACCACACCCACGGGCTGAGGAGGCCAAGCCCGGCCCAGGGCAGATGCAGGCAGGAGCAGGTCCAGGTGCAGCTGCACAAGACGGCGGTGGCCCCAGGATCCAACTACCTTCCAAAAATGCCCACCTCTGAACACATGAGATTTTGGGGAGACATTTTAGATTTAACCCAAAATACCTAGCAGGTGCAAGGCTAGGGCTTCAGTCCTCAGTACTGTAAAACAAAACAATCTGGGGGCAGTCTCAAAGAAACATCAAATGTATTCATTTATTTATTATTTATTTTTTGTCTTTTTGAGACAGGGTCTTGCCATGCCCTTCAGGTTGGCTTTGGGCTCACTTTGTAGCCCAGGCTGGTCTCAAACTTGCAACAATCCTCCTGCCTCAGCCTCCTGAGTACTAGAAATGTCAAATTTAAAAGGGAGCCAGATGTGTAAGTACCTGCCTGGCAAGCTTGAAGTCGTGAGTTCAATCCCCAGTACCAATAAATAAATAAATAAATAAATAAATACGAGCCAGGTGCTGGGGATGTAGGGGCACAACTATAATCCCAGCACTCAGAAAGCTGAGGCAGGAGAGTTGCTGTGAGTTTAAAGCCAGCATGGGCTACATAGTGAGTTCAAGGCCAGCCTGGAGCGTATAGCAAGACTGTGTCTAAACAAAACAAAATAATAAACAAATCAAAAGGAGCTAGTTGTTGAGGCTGGACATGTAGCTCTGTGGTAGAACATTTGATTACATACATGAAACCCTGAGTCCCTTCCCCAGCACACCTGTAATCCCGGCACTCGGCAGACTGAGGCAGGAGGATTGCTGTGTCAAGGCCAGCCTGGGCTACAAAGTGAATTCAAGGCCAGCATGAACTACCTAATAAAACCCTGTTTCAAAAAGCCCAAAAACAAATAAACTGACACATGGACACAGTTTATATACAAAAGTATTCATCACTAGGGTTAGCATATCAGAAAAAAATAACTCTCCAAATACCCAACAATTTATGTAAATTCTGGTACATCATACAAAGTATGAAGAATTTTTGGCTTTGATTTTTGGTTCCGAGTTTTTTGTTTTTGCTGTTTTTGAGGCAGGGTCTCATTATG
Source organism: Hydrochoerus hydrochaeris (assembly GCA_004027455.1). Lineage (NCBI taxonomy): Eukaryota > Metazoa > Chordata > Mammalia > Rodentia > Hydrochaeridae > Hydrochoerus > Hydrochoerus hydrochaeris. The sequence goes on along the minus strand of PVLA01000570.1, from coordinate 167,527 downwards.
TAGTCCAGGCTGGCCTTGAGCTCACTATGTACCCCAGGCTGGCCTCAAACTCACAGCAGTCCTCCTGCCTCAGCCTCCTGAGCACTGGAATTACAAGTGCATGCTACTACACCTGGATTGATACTTTCTTAATTATCTCATGAAATGGGGACTTAAAAGAGAAAAAGAAATATGCTAACATGATGTCAGTGATTGTCTCAAAGTATGAGTCATTTGTAAAATTTTCTCCTGGCTTCTTTACATTTTAAAAATTCTAATTTCCTATATTTGAACAGGTTTTCTTTGGTAATCAGAGGAGAAAGGCACATCATGTTTTATCACGAGATATATATATATATATATATATATATATATATATTTTTTTTTTTTTTTTTTTTTTTGGTCTGGAGTGTTGGGAATTGAAACAAGAGCTTCTCACGTACTAAGCAAGCACTCTACTGAGGCAGGAGGCAGACAGGGTAGGAGACACCTTGGCCGTATACTCACAGTGAACAGGATGCCTTGGAGACCAAAACATGGCTGAAGGGCCTTAACATCCTGACTTGAGCCTTAAAAAGATGCTCCTGTCCTTGTCACACTTCCATGACCTCTGGCACAAACCCACGGAGCGCGCTCAGGAGGGCAAACTGTCATGACAATATCATCATCAGTGGTTTTGCCGCTCGCCCAGGGCTCTGGCTACCAGGCTGGTTCCGTCTACTCTCTTATAAAGTCAAAAACACCCCAGCACCTGCCTGGCTAGCGTGAGGTTATGAGTTCAATCCCTGGTACCAGAACAAACAAAACAAAACAAACACCATCCTCTTCCAATGTTCAATTAATTGGGCACAGTCCCCTTGAGTGCCCCATAAGACCCAAGATCCAAGGAAGGTCCCAATAAATATCTCAAAACCTAAAGCAGACAAGGCCCCTCTGAGATCAACTCCTTCTCGAGTTTTCTCACCAGCTCACTCCTGCCCTGTGCTATCAGTCTCTCTCTCTCACTACTTCTGTGTGTCCTGATTAATTCTTTGTTTGGGATTCAAATGGCCTGGACATCCAATGAGACTCATCAACTCTATGGTGACGCCTACCCCTAGGCTACGACTCTACCTCATAATTTTTAGTGTTGTTTCTTTTTTTTTAAAGTAGGGTGCTACCATGTAGTACAGGCTAGCCTTGAACTTGTTTATGTAGCCCAGGATGGCCTTTTTTTTGTACCAGGAATCGAACCTTATGATTGCCAGGCAGGCACTTATGCCGCTGAGCTATATCCCCAGCTCTGCCCAGACTGGTCTTGAACTCACAGCCATCCTCCTGCTCCAGCCTCCTGTGTGCTCAGATTACAGCATACACCACCATGCCTGGTTCTACCTCATAATTTTTCCCACTCCATCATTTTTAAAAATGCTAAGAATTTCAGTAGGCAGTGTCCCGGCCCCAGGGCAGCCTCTCCTTAAGTCTAGAGCTAGGGAGACAGCAGTGCTCCCCAAGGCCTGGCAGGTGACAGAAACACCAAAAGGAAGAAGGCAGCCTGGCCAGAGAACTTTCCAGAGCTCCACCAGGTTACCTGCCTCCGAGCTTTTCCCACTGGCACAGAGCTGACAAAACCAAAGAGCTGCGGCTGGGTATGGTGGTGCGCGCCTGTAATTCCAGCACTTGGGAGGCTGAGGAAGGAGGATCACCGTGAGCTTGAGGCCAGCCTGGGCTACTACATAGTGAAACCCTGTTTCAAAAAGACAATAAATAAATAAATAAATAAATAAATGATAAAAACTTGAATAAAATCGTTGGAATACTGAAAAAATTTCTAAAAATGGAAAATGCTAAAAATGAACATGATTAGGCAGGTGATTAAAACAAGAAGAGAGGCAGGTGTGGTGGTGCACACCTGTTATTGCAGCACTCAGGGAGGCTGAGACAGGAGGATCACAGTGTGAGCCCAGCTCAGGCCATTTAGTAACTTAATGAGACCCTGTCTCAAAGAAAGAGAGAAAAAGAAAAGGTCTCGGATGTACCTTGGCATGAAGGCCCTGGGTTCAATCCCCAGTAATGAAAAAAAGAAAAAAACAATAACAAACTTTCCATTTGCTTTTAACAGAGTCAAAAAAGACCTTTCCAAGAAGGACACAAGCAAGAAGAGTGAAGAAATTTCCCTTCGGCAGCTGGGAGCTTCTCCCCTCAAAGAAACCATCTAAGCTGCCCAGTGCCTCGTACCAGCTGGGTCTGCTGTGGTCCCTTGTCACCAGGGTCTGGAGTGAGGTGGAGGGACAGCCAGGACCTAGCCCATGGATGGACACCAGGGACACTGTCTGGGCAGGAAGGTCCCCCCAGGCCAGGACTGGGACTCAGAAGGAAGCCCTGCTGTCTGCATCACAAAAGAGGAGGCACCTTGGGACCAAAGCAGCAAAAGCCCTGCTTTCCTGTCCTCGAGCTCTGCCCCGAAACCCCCATGTCCTCTGCTTCCACCAGAGAACCCTGTCTTTTTTGGTGAAGGGTGACATCTCTACCGCAGGCTGTCCTTGGAACAGTTCTGCTTGGCTTGAGGAACTTCTGAACTCATTCTGTTCCACCCGTTTGGAAAGAGTAAAACCTCCTTCTTGGCTAGGAGCATGTGTGTGCTCCAGGGACCTGTTCTCTGGGCAAATGTCTCCGCAGGAGGACTTCCTGCCGAGTTCCTCCTTTTTTTTTTTTTTTTTTGGTGGTGGTGGTGATATAGCAGGAAGAAATTCCCAATTTGCTAGATGTCCAGTACAAGTTCATGTTCTCTAAAATCAAAGAAAGAATTTTAGGAACAAGGGAGGTTAAGAGAGCAGAATCTACTTATTGGGCAAAGAAAGCTTCTGTCTGAGAGAGAAAGCAGTCCTGTGTGGGTTGCCAAGGACCCTCCCTTTTCCAGGGACTTTTATAGAGTAAAACCACAAGGAAAGGCAGGTTCAAGGTGGAAAAATGGGACACTGCAAACTGGGCATGAGGTGGGACAGACCTATGGTCAACTAGCCGGGCGTGGTGGTGCACGCCTGTAATCATAGCACATGGAGGCTGAGGCAGGAGGATCCTTGTGAGTTCAAGACCAGCCTGGGCTACAAAGTGAGCTCAAGGCCAGCCTGAACTGCATAGCAAGGCCTAGTCCCAAAATGACAAAAAAAAAAAAAAAAAAAAAAAGGACTTTAGAGAAACTGACAAAGACACCTGGATGCTGATGTGTGCCTAGCGTGGCCCCTGACTGCTGCAGGACAGCCCACTTCCATGGATGAGACTGGGGAGGCGCGAGCAGGTACAGAACAGAGGCCAAGCCACAGGCACACCTTGAACTCTCAATGTAGCCCAGGCAGGTTTTGAACTCATGGTTGTAAAAAGAGGGCTAGGGATGTAGCTCAGTGGTAGAGCACCCCTGGGTTCAAACCTCAGTAACCCCCCCCCACTAACTATATGTGACTCTTATTTCAACCTATTTGAATTATTATTGTTTTTAGAAACAAAGATTTCTCCTCAAAACAAATAATAATTGAATATAATTTTTTTTTTTTTTGGTACCTGGAATCAAACTCACAACCTCACATTTGCCAAGCAGGCTGTGTTTCTGGGTGATATCCTTGGCCCTAATTGAATATAATTTAGTGAAAACAATAAAGTGCCTTGACTATTTTAGGAAATCTAATATAAAAATATGTTGATCATACATACGAGCTATGATAGTATTCAATTTTTTCAGAATTTTAATTATTGAGTTAGTTTTTTTTTTATTGGTCCCAGGGATCGAACTCACGACCATGTGCTTGTAAGGCAGGCGCTTATGCCACTGAGCTAAATCCCCAGACCCTATTGAGTTAATTTCAATATTTCTTATTTTGCCTGTGGAATCCTTATTGTGAGGCTTGTCTTAAATAAATCTTAACCATGTAGATTTGTTTGTAAGCTTTTGAAATTATGCTTCTTGCTATTATAAGGTTTTGTTTGTTTGAAACAGGGTCTCACTATATAGTCCAGGCTGGCCTTGAACTCATGGCAATCTTCCTGACTCAGCCTCCCAAGTGCTGAGATTACAGGTGGTTGCTATTATATGTGATTTTTGTTTTAATTGTAATATTGATGTCATCGAGATATGTTATCATTTCCTATGTGATGCTTTTTAATTTTTTAAAATTTATTTATTCATTTATCTACTTTTTTATTTTTACGATGATGTCCCACTAGACTGCCTAGACTAGCCTCCAACTCTTGGCATTAAACAGTCCTCCAGCCTCAGCCTCCTGACTGCTGGGACTGAAATAGGATCAAAGAAATAATGATAGCAAGAGGACAGGATAAAACTGCGGCTAGAAGAGAGCATCAAAGTGACTTTTACTCCCTCGGCCTGTTTCTTCCAGTCCCCTCATTCCTAGTTCCCCAAGAGTCGTAAAGATACTTAAGTCCACAAATTTCAAAAGTTGCATCAAAGACTTTCATTCCAAATAAACAGGATACTATTAATGGGCGCCGAATTTCTAAAAGCAGTTTGTATTTTAACCTAATCGATAGGGTCAGTGTTTGCTGTAGCCCACTAATGGGCAACCTGGCAGTTAAGAGGACTTCCAACTTTTTCAATATCGTGCATGAGGCTACAATGAACATCTCTGTACAAAGAATTTAATCTGCATTTTAAGCTGTTTCTTTGGGATAGGAAATGCTGTCAAGAACGAGGGGCATTTTTAAGGCTCCTGATAAAACCATATCATTAGCCCCTTTTCCATTCCACATCCACAAAAACGTCCCGGACCCACAAAACAGACCCATCCTTGTGACTGGCACCACGACAAGCACCACGGTAACAGGTCTGACAATCAGATTCCGGACCGAAGCCGCCTTTCGGCACGAAACGAGGACACCACAGGGCGGAAAGCCTAGGAGGACACAGAAATGGGAACCACACGTCCTCTTCTGTCTCGTGCTTGGGCACAGTACGTTCCGGACATTCCAAGACGAGTATGCGACAGCGCCTCCGGCACAGGACAAAACAGACACAGACAAGCAGCAAGGACTCCACGGAGCAGCTGACACTGGGACACTGCGCGCCAAAGTTAACATGAAACCCACGGAGAGAAAAGGCACGTCCGAAGCGGGCTGCGCAGCCGCAAAGAGAGTGGGCGGAGCCGAGAGCGGGGGCGGGGCTGATCAGGGTCTTGCGCCTGCGCACGGCGCTCAAACGCTTTGGCGGGTTTTTTCCCCGGCTGCTGGATTCTGCTCCCCTCACAGGAAAGCCTGGCGGTGGCTTTTTGTGAACAAGAGACCTCCACCCCTTTCAGAGCGACCTACATTTCCCTTCGGGATCGTGGGGATCACTTTTTTTTTTAAAGTAGGTATTTCCCGGTGGCCGAAAGCTGGACCTTCTGACAGCCTCAGGCCATTTGGTCGCCTAGTTTCAGCCCCCGGAGGGAGAAGGGGAACCGGAGCCGGGCGGGCCAGGTCCCGGCCCCACCTGGGTCACCATGTCGGAGTCCACCGAGCAGCTGGCGGAGGAGCTGCAGATCTTTGGCCTGGACTGCGAGGACGTTCTGATTGAGAAACGTGAGTCCGACGTCCCCGCCGCCCACCTGGGCCCCGAGGGGTCGCTTCGCGGTGTCCCCGGCCTCCGCCGGTGGTCAGGGTGGCTGGGAGAATTGAAGGCTGGGATACGCGAATTGGCAAAGCTGGTGGAGGTGCTTGGTTGGGCCTATTTCCGAAAATATGAACGTAACGCGGCGTGGTGACGCACGCCTGTAAGCCCAGCATTGAAAGGCTGAGGCGGGAGGATTACAGCGGCTTCCAGGCCAGTCTGGGCTACGAAAGAAAAAATATAAACGTGAGGCCTTCTGCAAGACTGAGTTGGAACATGCTGAGTCCCGGGGGCATCTCCAAATGTGAAAACTGTTGAAAGCCTGATAACAAAGAGACTTAGGGTTTTTTTGAAACGTGGTTTTTGACCCCTCCATTCTTGACTCTTCCATTGCCTAAACTCTGCAGACCCATCGCTTCCCTCAGCAGAGCTGTTGGTGATCTGCCCAGGTATGGACTCCTTGAGGTGGAGCCCTAAAATGGACTGTTAGCTTGGGAAGGAACTGGAGGGAGCTTGTGGGCACCCTTTGTTGTTAGATGGAGGAGCAGAGACGCAGAGCACCAATTCCTGGGCTGTGAATAAGCCCAGATCTGCCTGAACCTCCATGCACCTCACTGTGCCTCACACAATCTGTATTTTCCTTGTCTATTCAGTCTGTGTCTGCTAGGTGGCTGGCTATTTTTTTCCTTTTCCTCCTTTAACATGCTGAGAAAATAGAAGCATTGGAACAAGCTTCCATCAGCTACCAACATTACTTCTCTCCAATCTCTGAGTGGCATAGACACACTTCTACTGCAATAAAATTCAGCCAATGTGCGATCCAATGGTGAGGAGTTACTGGGAGCAGAGACTTGGGAGGTGCCGAAGGCCTAGTTTCCGAACTGGGATGAAATGCACTTGCCTTACCACTCTTTCTTTTTTAATGTCTTTCTTTCTTTTTGCACCGTGCTGGGGATCAAACTCAGCCCCTTGTGCATGCTAGGTAAGTACTTCATTCCCGAGCTACCTTCTCAGCCCAGAATATATTTTCTTTTTTTTCCCCACTTTTTTTTTTTTTAAAGAGAACCAAAAGCATGTAAAGGGTAGAGATAATACAGAATTTCAAAAAAAAAGATAAACAATAAGAAATCACTAGTTGATAAGTTACATAGTGTCCTCTTAGAAATAGTTGTTCAAGTTACAAAATTAAAGCATACAAAAGTAGATATTCAAACAGTAAGAGTGTAAACAGCTACATATGCATGAGTCTACATGTATTTCTATCCTTTCTGTATTAGAGGGGAAAACAAAACCTAGCAAGACAAAATAAAACAAATTCCTATAAAAACATGAAACCAAAAAGTCGTATAAAACCACAGTACAAGGTGATCTACAATGATTACTGTGTTGTTTCTTATTATCTTTAATAGACTTGTCTATATCATCAGGCATAATTGGATATAGCAGTATAATTGAATATAACAGTACATAACAATATTAGTAAAAATAAAACATTGTAGACAGTATAAAACTTCAAAGGCAGGTAATAATCAAACCATACTGGATATTCTAGTGAATCTTGTCATCTTAAGTGCAGTTGCCTACACTTTCAGACTTGATACTATCAATCATAACAGCTTTGAATAAAATCTATCAATACAAAACAGCGATCTAACAAACCAGATTCGATTACGATCAGTCATGGTAAAACCATGTAGGTTTTACAGAGCTTTAGATTAAGTTAATAGGAAATTAAGGATGATTACCGTACTATATTCTGTTATTTTCAGGATAACTGTCTGTGCCCTCAAATCTAGTACAGGTAGAATGACTGGAACAGAATATAATACATCTAAGCAGAGTAGTGTGAGTAATGTGGGTTTTAAATCCTGGTGCACTATTAACAATATAGTGTATCAAGGCCATCTATGTTAGAGATTCTAGCCATCCTTCTCTGCCTCATTTCTGCTATGCTATATTTCTGCCTTTGTCTACTTTTCTCCTTCATTCTACTGCCTGCCCCACTCACTGAGGCCTTTCTGCCACTGTTCCTAAAATCCTGGTATTTTTTTCTCTCTAGAATGTCCTTCAGTATTCTCTGTAGGGTTGGACTGGTGGTCACAAACTCCCCCAGTTCCTCTTTGTCATGGAAGCATCTTGTTTCTCCATTAATTTCTAGTAACAGTTTTGCAGGGTACATCAATCTGGGCTGGAGGTTATTTTCTTTCAGGGCTTGGAATACTTCACTCCAAGCTCTTCTTGATCTGAAGGTCTGTGACGAGAAGTCAGCTGTGATCCTGATGGGCTTACCTTTAGAGGTAATCTGTTTCTTTTCTCTGACTGCTTTTAATATTGTTTTTATATTGAATTTCTGGTATCTTGATTATTATGTCTGGGTGTAGATCTGTTTTGGTTGTAGGTGGCTGGAGTTCTGTATGCCTCACATAACTGAATGTCATTTTCTTTTCCCATGCTTGGGAAGTTTTCCTTAATTATTTCCATGAGTAGCCTTTGTAATTTGCCTGTTTGTATTCCTGCTTCTTCATTCATATTTCTTATTCTGAAATTGTACATTCTCTTGTCATCTTCTAGCGTTTGTATTGTTACTGCCTGTTTCCTTGTTATTTTTAAGAGATCTTTCCTTTCATGATCACACATTGCAAACTTGTCTTCAAGTTTTGATAGTCTATCCTTAGTTTCTTTTAAGGAGTTTTGCCAGCTTTCAATGGAGTTTTTAATTTCCTGGTAGTCTCTTTGAATCTGCTTCATGTATTCTATATTTTCTTTATAT